>VYZM01007302.1:94741-124299 GCA_013398915.1 Dromas ardeola | reverse complement strand
GGCTTCTCCCTGTCGGGGGCTCAGCCCCTCTGCAAAACGGGCTGCGCTGAAATGCGGGCATCTGCCACCCCCCACGCGTGCCCCCTGCCTCCCCCCGCAGCCCGGCGCCCCCCAGCAGGAGGGTTCCTGGCATTGGTAGTTCATTAAAGCCGCCCTGCGCTTCCAAGAGTCTAAAAAAAACAAACAAACAAAAACCCTCAAGCACAACGTATGATTTATTACGAGGACTCTCTGCTTTTTAACCTGTTTCCTTTCCTCGATACTTTTTTTTACGTGCAAAAAGCCATCGCAGTATATCCCCAGAAGATTTATAGCCTCTTCTAGTCAAACACCAGGCCCCGTCACCTTTATTTTCCAAAGGGAGAGGGCGAGTGTGGGGCTGAGGAGGAGGGACACATCTGTTCATATGAGCGTCTGATCCTTTTTCTGCTGGAAGAATAATAGCAAGTCACCAAGCATCAGGAAAACCACAAAAGGAACTGCTTATTCATTTATTCTTGAGAAAAAGAAAAAAAAAATATTTTAAATGAACTGAGCAGATTTGGAACTTCTGGTTCAAGCAAAGAAACGTTTCTTTACATGATGTGTCCCCTGTGTGCTATCTAAGAGGCGCTCCTGCTTCCACAGTAAAAGTGCTTACGAAACTTATATTAAAGCTGGGCTGAACTAAAGAATTCATTTTTACTGCATCTGAAACTTCCTGCCATCATTTACGGCTGGGGTATGAATATGTATATCGGAGTCTGACCACTTGTCAAACATTTTGAATGCCCGTGTCACTAATTTCCAAAGTTGGCAGGTTCGGTGAAACAAAAGGAACAAAGTGTGCTGTGTACCAGCAATAAAACTGCGCGCCGAGAACCATCTATCAAGACCTTAGACTTCTGGCCAACCCCTAAATACAGTCCACAAGCACAATATTTGTGTTTGTTTTTCTTTTAACTAATCTATTCTCTCTTTTCTTTTTTTTCTTTTTCCCTCTGACCCATTTTTTTTTTTCTGTTTTCGTTTCTTTAAATATAACCAGAACTACCAGATAGGAAAAGCAAATAAAAAAAATTGCATAAATGCAAAATATTTTTTCATGGCTATTTAACAGGTGTAGGTATAGAAATAACGAAATCAGATCTTAGAGAAAAGAAAATAGATTTCGAACGTGAAGATGTGATACTCTGTCCTCTTCGGCGTTTTCATTTTGAAATGATGATGTGAATTAAACTTGTACCAGCTGTCCTGACTCCGAGTTCCTCGTTTTTATAGGCCAATGTTAAATATTAATATAGTTTTGCATTTACTTCACTGTGGTTTTAGAGCAAACATAACCTCCATGGAATGTTTTAAAATGTATGGCTTTTAAAGGCCTGATCCAGCTTCCAGGAAGGTCAAAAGGAATCTCTTTGTTGACCAGGATGAGGCTTGGAGCAGGAGCTGGGTAAGGTCTGCGCGGGACGTTCAGCTCCCCTCAGGTGCAGGGGACAGAGGGACAACAGATCCCTCCTGTCAGATTTGCAGGACAGCCACATTCGGTAGGAATTGCTGAGTAAATGTCTTCATAAGAATGTTGATTTTACTAATTAAATCACCAGCTTCAAAAAAAAAAAAAGAAGAGGACTGAAAAAGAACCCTTCTTTTATATATATATTAGATATTAAGCTACTGCAGGAGCTGCAGAGATATTCTTCCTGGGGAGGGGGTAACTGGGGGAGGTCCCAATCCACAGGCATCAGCAAGGTTTTGACCTGGGTTTATTCGTCCTGTGTTGCATCTCTAGAGCTTGGATCGTTAACAAAAAGTTTGTCTTTGTGTCCCCCTTTAGGCAGAGGCTCCTCTCTGCTCCCCTCTTGTGCAACGCGACGGCAGCCGTTCAGGGGCTCCACCGAACAGGCACAATTACCCTTCTCTCTATTTCAATCCCAAATCGCCCCATCCTGCAAGAAAAATCCCGTAAGGGCTTAAGTATTTGCTTGAAAGCGCATATGTGGGTGGTTTATTTTTGTGTGGATAAATGGCATTTCAATCACTCGAGTGGATTTATCTCACTTGTGCCAAATAAAAATCAGAGGCAGATTTCGGTACTGCTCTTGCACACACAGAGCGAACCTTGAAACCTTGAAGATACATGAGCAATTTTCCTATGAACTGCTGAGGTCTCAACTGACTTCTTTGGGCTTATTTTTTGCTTTCTCTGAAATATTGCTGCAGTTTGCAGAGTGTGATGTGACTCTAGTGGAGATGAACTGGGTTGTTCTGACACAGGGAGACAAAAACCTTTGCTCTGCTCCCCTTCTGTAAAGGCTGCATCCGTGCAACCGCATCCTTAAAGACTTTGAGATGCTAGCAGATTCATTTGCATCTATTTATGTCATTTACTTTAAACTAAACCCACAAATAATTAAGAATATAGGAAAACATGTCATGCAGACTGTCGGTGAGCATCCTTCATCTGCAGTTTGAGGACATCAGATGGCTCTGAGTACCTCACTTCTAGACTGTTTTTTCTTGGGTGATGTTCCTGCCAAGTACCTGTGCTGACTTTGCTTATTATTTATTCTTAGCTTATTATTTATTCTTCCAGCTTCCAGGTGATGTGTCATCATTAATTTTGAGTGAAAAACACTGTTTTTAAAAGCTCATGTTGCTGTTGTTTATAAAGCTTGGTATTAAAACTAATGAAGGTGAGATTAGTCATGCAACAGGCAGAGAAGATAATTTCACTGTAGTTTAAGGTATTATTATTCACCGGGCTTTTCTTACTGTCCCCACAGCAAACCTATGGGGAGAGCACATGATAGTACTCCTCATCTGCTTCGGTGCAGGATCAAACAGTTTTTCTTAAATGACTTCTGAAATGATTGCATCCATGCACACAGTAATTACCTCAGTTCTGCCAAATGGATTGATTGTAAAACCAGGTACGAAAATCTCAAACAGATTCAGAGTTCCTACCAATAGTTTTACTACACTCAGTTTTCTGGGTTTGGGCTTTTTTTTTTTTTTTTTTTTCCCCTTTCCGCTATGGTGCTTTTGGGGTTCCTTTGGAGTACAAAGCAAGTCCCACCCACGAAGCTCTAGGATGAGAGACAATTGTGTTATCACTTCAGGCGGGCACTACCGATGTTAGTAAAGCCCTGGGGCTTTGGCTTGGCTACTAGAGTCCGAGCAGAGACTGGATCTTCCAAACCCTCCTAAATAATGTCACACTTCCATCTTGACGAGGGTAATGATAGATGGGCTCAGCTCATATCTTGCGTGGTGTAACCATCAGGATCGGTCATTTCACCCTGGCTCTTCATTAAATATTGTCTTGTATTTCAAAGAACATAAAGACTAAATTAAGTTGGTCTTGTATTTCAAAGAACATAAAGGCTAAATTGAGTTACCAGCTTCTGAAAACAGCCTGGTACAAGCAGACTTCCCTTTAAAAACAAAAATAAAAAAAAGTACGGTCTAAATTGCAAACCCTTTAACTACGTGAGTTGCTTCATTAAGCCCGTAAGGACTGAGTTGAATAAAACCCTGTGCGCTGCTCTCGAAAGCTATATCTTTATTCTTGGGTGCTTGTTGAGAAAGCCCTTCCTGCAACCGCCTTGCTGGGAGAGCCACCGGCCACAAGCATCCCTGTCACCTGCCAGGCCACACGTGTCTCCCAGCCCAGGACGGCTGGCAGGAGCACCGGGATGTGCCTCAGCCTCTCCACTCCTCCTCTGGCTGCAGAGCCCCGTCCCATTGCCTACGTCAGCAAATTAAGTCAGACCTGTGAAACCCACGAAGCATGCTGTGGTCGGTTGAATCGCTGGGAAACGTGCTTCTTTTCTTCTTCTTTCTTGCTGCTTTTTCAGCATCCTTTCCTATCTGGGAGGGAGGGATCATTCTGGACTGTCTTGGGTTGGGAGCTGCAGGCCCTGACAGTCAACTCGTTATGATTTATTTCTGAGTAACTGTTTCTAACATGATTTATGATTTATTTCTGAATAAGTGTGGCTGGGATTTGACCAGCGCTGCGTTGTTTTTCACCACAGTCAGGAATGTCACCGTGTTTTCTGAAGTCTGTCAGGAGCCCTCCAGGGGGAAGGTTACATGGGCCGGCCATTAAAAGCAGCACCACACACACTTGCCTACAACTAACCCGTTGAGAAAGCCGGTTACAGCTTTTGGAGAAAAATGTCGAAGTCAGGCTATCTCAGCCTAATGACTGTCAAAGTAAGCGAGATTAGTCACGCTGTAAATGCCTCAGGGCTCACTCAAGAAGTAGGATGTTGGGTTACTGGTACCTTGCTACGTATATACACATATCGCAGTAATGTTCCCCTATCTGAAATCTGTAGCGCTGCTGGGTGGAGGAGTTAGGTTCAGACTTCAGAAATCATTATTCTCCTTCTAAGGCAACAAGAGCAGAAGACATTTTCAAGCCAGCAATGCAGCCCCTCTCTGTTCAAGGGACATATTATCCCAGCCACTTCCTACCTATCCTTTAGGAGATCGCTCTTGTCTTACACTTGAGCTCTAGAGAGGCCATGTCATGAAAGATGAAGAGATTTCCGTACATACAGTAACTTACGTGCACCAAATCACAGAATGGTAGGGTTGGAAGGGACCTCTGGAGATCATCTAGTCCAACCCCCCTGCCAGAGCAGGGTCACCTAGAGCAGGTTGGACAGGAACGCGCCCAGGCAGGTTTTGAATATCCCCAGAGGAGGAGACTCCAGAACCTCTCTGGGCAGCCTGTTCCAGTGCTCGGGCACCCTCAAAGTAAAGAAGTTTTTCCTCGTGTTGAGATGGAATTTCCTGTGTTCCAACTTGTGCCCGTTGCCCCTTGTCCTGTCGCTGGGCCCCACTGAAAAGAGCCTGGCCCCATCCTCCTGAGACCCACCCTTTAGATATTTACAAGCGTTGATGAGGTCCCTCCTCAGTCTTCTCTTCTCCGGGCTAAACAGACCCAGGTCTCTCAGCCTTTCCTTATCAGAGAGGTGCTCCATTCCCTTGATCATCTTCTTAGCCCTCCGCTGGACTCTCTCCGGTAGTTTGCTGTCGCTCTTGAACTGGGGGGCCCAGAACTGGACACAGTGCTCCAGATGTGGCCTCACCAGGGCAGAGTAGAGGGGGAGGGTGACCTCTTGAATGTGTCTCTTCTACACAACCACAGCGGTGCTCTCTGCTCTCTGTCTCAGCATCCAGGCGCGCATAGAGCTATTAGGAGTAGAAGAACAAGGACAGATGTCTAGAAGAGATAGGAATTGGTGATCTTATGGGATGTGCAGTTACCCTTCCTTCACTCCATCTGTAGCTAAAAATAGCCTGTCTTGTGGCTACTGAGCAAGGTTTTCTGAAGAGGTGTTTACTTTGCTTTTAAACCAGAAGTTCCTGTGTTCTTTAATTCAGAAACAAATTCTCCAAGCAACATTTCTCAATTATGAATAAAAAAACCCAGTAAGTAATTAAACCACCAATTCTCCCCAACAGCGATAGCCAATAAAATCCTAAAGAAAAAGTCAAAATAATGTGCAAAAATGACCGTTTCTTTGCGTTTCTAACAGGTATTTTCAAAGCACTGAACATGGGGAAATGTTCTGACAACCAAAAAGAGAGATTGAAAAATGGTCACATTTTGACCACTGCTTCACCTGAAAAATGTTAATCAGCTATAATTTGGCACACAGCTCCTTCTCGGCAACTTGCGGACAAAGAATGAGTTATTGCTAATAAATAACTATATTCTCTAACAATCTTTGTCACTGTCACCATTTTTAAGCAGTACCAGCTAGAGGAGGAAAGCTCAATATGCCATTGCCATGCAATTCCCCAATCCCCCGAGCAGAAGACTTAGTGGTATAGTCATATTAATGAATAGTGCTACGGAAAGGTCAGGGGAGAGAGATAGCATCAGTCAGACCTGCTTTGCTCCATAGTGGAGTGTGCACTCCTTTTTCCTTGCAACAGAATTAATGACAAAAAAAAAAAGAGCGAAAGGATGTGAGAGAACATGACATTTGAGTGTGTAGAAAGAAAACGTGCTTCGCAGGGAATGAAGACGACTGTTGTTTTCCACTCTCACTGAGAAAAAAGAACATTTGAATATTCAAGAAGAAAAAGTGAATACTTACTAATGGAATTTTTTGGCAAAACAAATATTGCTAAATATGAAGGCACTGTAAGTGATTGATCCTTAATTAACAGAGTGCTGAATAAACATGTGCTTGAGTTGAAAAATATACAGTTTCCTTTATTATTATTATTATTATTAATAATAATAATAATAATAATAATATGAAACTAAGGCATGGCCATAACTGACAATTGATGTGTAAAGAAATCTCCAGATGGTCTGGTCATAGAATGCCTTAAGCCTTAGGTAAGATGCTTCCTTTACAGAACTATGGGAGAACTAGCTCTGTAGGATACATTAATATCTAGCACTAGTCGATGGTTTTTAATACATCAGAGTTCTACACAAATAACTCATTAGCAATGGATCCGCTGGACCTAAAACAATAATTGCTTTGTAGCACTAAACCCGGTAAACTAAACTGTTCCCTGACACTTTAATCAGCAACCAATTAGATAATTTATTAAATATTTTGATACTACAAACAGGAATTTAAAAAATGCTTATATTACTGCTGTTGCCAGTTTATTCTGAGCATTAAATAGCTGCTATCCAATGCTAAAAAACAGGGCAAATCCTGCATCTTCTAGCGCGGGATCGTTCCCGCAGTTCCTCTGGCTCAGGTCCTCCACACCGGCTTCCTCAGGCTACTTTTCACCAGCTGAGGACCACCCATTCAGCTTTGCATTTATATCATCGCATGTTCATAAAGGATAGTTACGTTTTGTTAATTCACTGCATTTTTCCTGGTTCTGCTGTGGCCTCTTAGCACTTCCTATGTATAGCAGATTTCCCAAAGTACATAAAACACTACAGGTCTGAAAAAGATAGCATTCGGTGACTTAAATTAGATATTTGCGATCATCTAATCAATGAATGAAAGATTAGGTGAGGTTAAAGACTGAGGCCCATATTCTTTGTTCTGGCTGCAGGTGGGTAGGATTTAAGGGAGATTTTTACTTCTGCTCCCCCCAGTCTGGGGACAAGTCAGGGATTGGGTCATCCCGGGGCCGTTTTGACTGGCAGCAGAGTTGCTGCGAGTCCTGCTCAACTGCTCCTTGCTCCTGGTATGCTGCATTTCTGGATCCCAAACCAGATCCCAAAGCAGATGGGTCCCGCCATTCACCTAACCCAAACTTATCTCTCTGGCCATGGGTAACTGCTTCAGGGGAGGTAAAAAGGCCTCCCCACCTCCCTGTGCAGCAAGCAAGCTGTATGGCTGATCAGGGTGCACGCAGAGGAAATATTTGGGGTTTCTGGTCTGAAGTGCACAGTCCTGAAATCTACCCCCACAGGATTTATGTAGAGGAAAGGGGTCTTATCTAGTGATCCCAGTACATAACAGTTTTAAACTTTGGATCAGTAATAATTGGGGACTGGCTTTAACTCAAGTCCTGGAGCAGGCACATTTATACTCTTTCCAAAATATTTTTGCTGGTAACTTTTTGACAGCAGCTGAACATTGAGCAGATGTCTTCATTGAGCTGCCCTTTCTCTGAAATAATACAGTGAACTGAAAGTCCTGTAAAGCGTCTAAATTGAAGTCTGAATGTGCTTCTCTAAACTGCGTTACGCTGTATTTACAGGCATTTCATTTGCCCTTGGGCTGCCCACTCACCTGGTTTGTTAAGGTCTTGCCACAGTTCTTCCAAATGTGGCTGCTCTGTTTGGTTCTCTCATGAGATCTGTCATCCTCAAACAAGCTGGTAAGTTATAAACCGTCTCTCGCCATCATCACAAACACAATTCAGTAGTCCCAGGCACAGTCTGCGTCTGTGTCCTACTGTTCTCTCTGGAGCAACCTCTTCTGTTAGTTGGTGCATCTCCCTTGCCTTGGTCAGAGAGTTGACATAATCCAGTGTTTGCCCCCCCATAGCACCTGCCGTCATGTGGATGGTGGCCTTTCCCCGGCTGGAGGGTGCCTGCGAGGGGGACTGCCTTGCTGTGTCCCCTGGCACAGTGTCTGTGAGCAGCTCTTCTCTCACAGATGGTTAGCGAGTGGTGACTTTCAAACCTCGTATCAGCTCCTTGAGGGGCCTGGACCGCTTGCGCCTCCATGTCTGTGTGCCAGTGCAATAACCGTGTGTTCAGCGGTAACTCGGTGTCACTGCTGGCATTCAGCGCCTCAGCTCAAGGGGGACTGGGGGGGTTTGCAATGGTTAATCATCCAAGGGAAGAGTTTCACTGGAGAACTTTTAGCAGGCAGCCACTAGTGTGATTTATAGCCCGCTCGCCTAATATCCCCTCCACTTAGGTCTCTGCTGGAGTGGAGAGCAGCAGCACAGCAGCGTTGGATCTAGGAGCTTGTTAGGGGCTCCTGACTCAGCTTTGGGAGCTCACTTCTGCTCAAGCCAGACAGCCCCATGCACACTGTCCTTTTCCATCTTGGTCTCCACACCAATTTTCCTGCTGGGGAGATAAAACCCTTGGGAGAAGGAAAAAAACTTGTATCTCTTCCTATACACCAACAGACTGCAGGGTCCGAGCCCCAGCCGCAGGCGGAACGTGGGCTGCTGCTGTCCACTCATCTCTCCATGGGCAGTGGACCTCCTGCAGACCAGCTTCAGCCCCCAAAGCCTTCATGGCAATGCTCATAAGCGCAGGACGGAGAGGACTCGGGGCGGGGGGATAGCAGTCCCCTGCCTTGTACTACCCTTCAAGAAACCAGATAAAACACAAGCCCATCACCCTTTGCAGTTCAGAGCGTTACCACCATGTGGGTATAATGGAGTGATGAAGTCTGGGTGTCAATCAAGGAAAAAATTGAGTAGGAAGATGTCTCTGAATGCAGAACAAGTACAGGCTATGTTCTGCGGTGCAGGTAAACCTAAAAAGGGCTAAATCTTTAAAGAACTATATGTAGATTCATAAAATGTTTTGGTGAAAACGTTAGTTATTTTGGAGAGTAGTAATGTTGACTTAAAATATTTAGCTCTTGAATTTGATGTAAAGTATTCACGTAGACTGAATGTAGTCATGTGTTTGGGGAATTAATAGCTTTACTTTTAAGTTTTACTTATTATTCTTATATACAACAGCCCAAGGAAATTTTCTTTTGCTTATCTACGTTCCAGTCTCCTTGCTTGGATTTCTTCTGGGATCTGACCTATAAAAACAACTGGATTTATGATACACTAAAGTTTACAGCAAACACTTAACAAATACTCCTATTTCAGATATGAAATTAATAGTGTTTAAATATAGCCTCAGATGTTCTTATTTGTGCTGTTTACAGAGTGAAGTAGTTTTCTAGCAAATGTCAAGGAACCAGCTAATGGGTAAATATTCCAAGCAAAGTATCTGCACGCCGCCATCTACGGCGTGAGCTGGGGGCATTGCAGGAGCTGTTTGACGCTGGGAGACCTGAAAGGGGGGATTCGTAACCAAAAAACATCGCGAATTCTCCTCTTCTGGCAGCAGATTCTGCTGGTGCAAAGCATGCCTTGCAGAAGGGCCATTATAATACAGACTGTGCATGACTTTTGTGTGAGGAGTGAGAATTAACGGAGAGTTTGGAGAGTAATTATTTCTCTGAACAATGTCGTTTAGAGTATCGAGGACGTGTTTGAGAACGGCCGGGCGAAACCGTGCAGGAGGGCGGGAGGAACGCGCATCCCATTTCTTGCCAGAGAGCCCCCGCCGCAGGGACACCAGGCTGGAGGCGTCACCGCAGCCCAGTTTGCTCAGTGTGTTGCGAGAGCACCACGTCAGGTCCTGGCTGCTGGTGAAAGCGGCTGTTTCATACACCAGCGCTCTCTGCCTCCTGGCTCCTACCTTGTGTCTGTCTCTCTCCAGCTGCCTCTCACCTCACCTCGCCTCCCTGCCAGCAGCTGCTACTGCCCACCACTTGTATTTTCCAAGAGCCAGGTTGGGACAGTCAACACTGAGTGCAGGAGGGCAGTCTTGGACCAAAAACATCCCTACTACATGGCTGCAAGCATCTGCTCAGGCACAGCCAGCAGCTCCACAGGGACACGCCACACGGTCCTGGGGAAGAGAAGCAGGTTGGGTGCCCAGCATACCACGTACATAGCTTATATAAATAGCACATGGGCAGCTTTTTGCTCTCTCTCCAGGGCTACCTCTTGCAAATGAAAAAGCTCAAGAGAAAATCCATCACTGCAGAGTCCTCCTTCAGCTCCCCACCTATGTCTTCTAACCTATGTACAACTGTCCTCTTCAAGAAGCTTTTGAAGGACAGTAGGTGGTTAAAAGAAACGGGGAACCGTTGCACAGAGCAAAAGTGACACAGAGGAAGAACTAGCAGTACGTGCAGCTTCTACTTTGACCACCCACTTCTGCGTGCCTTGCAGACCACCAGCAGCCCATGGGTTGTCCCTTGGAAATCCCCAGTGCTCAGAAGAGCATACTCTGCTCATAACCTGGCTGCTGAGATCTTTGCTACTGGATGGCTGTGAACTGAGCCCATCCCACTTGTGTTTATTACTTTATTGCTGAGGCTGTTTTTTCATATCCTGTAGTGATAAACTGTTGGGTTTTAGACGAAGAGGGAGGTGGAGCGAGGGCTGGCACTAATATGTGCTGGGACACAGCCTAGCTCAGCCGGGCTCAACAGCTGGGTTTAGTAGTTAGCTGGCATCTCAATATGAATCTTTGACAACATCAATAATAGTTAGTAGCCTCAGCCCTAAATTACTGTTTATCCAATTATAAAAAACAGCCCTAAATTAGCTGAAGCCTGCATCTCCATTAGCCTCCCTCTCAGAAGAGAAGTTAATATTTATGATACACGCTGCCTGTAGTCCCCTGTATTATCCACATTTGGCTTCCTCCAACGAGCTTATCTCATCTCGAATTGACGATGAATTATTATGAATTTACTTTGGACATCTTACTTTAGACTTTTGGCTCACTGTCCTAGGAATTTTTTCAGTGCCAGATTGTTGACTTCAGTCTTAATTAATGATCACTTGTTATCAGCTTAGTTCAAATGTTTGGTTTCTAACTTTCAGTTGTGTAGTCTAAACATTTCCAAAGTCCAGATAGACGGCTTTAACTTAAAATGTTATGATTTTGATACTGACTTGATGCCTTCCTGGCTGAGTGTGAAGATTTTCTTCTTCCATCACTTTGATTAATAGACCTATTACAAATCCTACTCTTTAGAGTACCGAGGAGTGAAACAGCTAAACACCATGTAGATTAACCTAGTTAAGAGTTAATCTTACGTTTCTGTGAGAAGCTTTTTATTCTCTTAGGAGCTGCTTCACTCTTTGGTACAATTTTCAAATTCTGAATTATTGTACTTCTCTGCAGCCACTTATTTGTCTTTTTGTTAGCCTAAACTTCTGTTCTGCAGCTCACATGCTGTATGGTTAATCATCATTACTCTATTACACATGCACTTAAGAATCCAATTTAATAGGAGGAAAGTATTCTGCAAACTCTCTGGTAGTGAATTGCAAGGTCTTTACCCCTAAGAGTTCAGACAGGATATAAACTCACATCTTTACATGAAACACTGGACGTTGTCCCACCACTGCCCAGTCATCAGCCATTCTCAGCTGCAGATGCCAGACCATTCACAGATTTCACAATGGCCTGTTCCCACACCCTCCATCAAATATTCCTCAGGTACTAAAAACATGCTTTGGGAAATCACAGTCTTTAGCACCGTAAAAATCGCAACGCTCAGGTTCATTTTTACTAATGCAGCTCATTTTGTCATGTTGGCTTGTAATCAAAGATACTCTTGGGTTTTGCAGACTCATTCTAATATCCTCTTATTAACTAACCAACCAAGCAGTTTTTATCAATTGTTTCCTTAAAATAAAATTTGGGTAACTTCTTGTTAACAGAAGCCATGTTTGAAATGGAAGACACTTTTCATATTCTCAAGTTCATTTGTACCAGCCAGGGCTTTTTATTTAGTTGGAGATGTTGCATTGAGACTGAGACACTAAAACAATTATTAAAAATATTGTCTTGAAAAATCATAAAAAACCACTCCATATTTTTTTTTGTTTTGGTCATCTGAGATTCTTAAAACACTCATTAAATTTATTAATGTGTGTTCTGGGATGGACATATTTGTATTCTCTGTCTTGCATTTACCAGCATTTGTAAATGGAATTAACATCCCATCTTAGTGCATACTTCAGGTTTATGGAAAGAACACTGTAGAGCATTCCCATTGCTTTGGGATGAAAGATTAGATACGTTCAGTTTTCTTTTGCAGATTTATTCAGCGCTCTCTAAAGAAATAGCGTCACAGGTAAACTAGTTATCGACTGCCCAAAAAAAGCACTGCACTTAAAACCATTGGAAGTGCGAGGAGTGAATACATCTGCACAGCACTGGCGGGTTCTTTGTTCCAATGGCCTCTTGTGACCACTCTGATTCACGGGGCAACTTAATCGTACAGAGAATTTATTTGTTTTGTTCCACTCTCATCTCTAGTAAGTTTATACAAACCTTTGACTTCTGCTGCGCTGTACAGGTCAGGGACATCAGACACTGACTCTTTATGTGTGCAAAACTTAGGACTATTATCTGCTTATTAAATGGGAGGCTTGCCTTACCATCAGTTCTCCTGATTAATTCCATGGTGAGAAGTGGGATGAACTGTTAAATCCTGACTCTATTCGAGTGCTTAGACCTCTGTGCGTAGATAAATCATAAATGGAGGATTATTTTGTACCTTGGCTGCAAGCACAATTTCTCAGGCAATCGCAGTTGTTGTATGAGCAAATGTGCTCAAAAGTGGATGCGTAAATGAAGTTCTGGGCATCAAGTTATACATTCTGTCACTCAGCAAAAAGTGCAAAGTTACACCAAGGTAAATGGTGAGATCGCTTTCCTTCTTTATTTATTTATTTGTTTATTGGTTAGTTGAAAAGGTGAGATGGCCACTGATAGACATAATGAAATATCTCATAAGTTATGATACTTACCTGGGTTCTTTTTTACTTACTCAGATGTTGGTTTGAATACCATAGTGCTCAGGAAGTCTCCTCTGAGATAACTTCAGAGTCATACTGATCTCGGTCAGATAATCTCTCCTGAAACAGCTGATAAATTTTAATGGGTATCTGATCATTTTTCTCCTGGCTAGCTGCGCCTTATCCTGTAATATTACCACTGGGGGTAGTTAGCAAATAGGTTTTTGTATCGATGTCTGAATATTTTCTAAATCTCATTGACTAGCTTGGCAGTATAATGAAATGTTATATGATGTCAGTGCAGTTTTTCCTACAAAGAGTTTTTTCTGTCCTACTGGGATGTCTGTAGAAAAGAACAAGTTCTCTAAAATCTCAGTGATTTACAAACTTTCCTTCTTTTTTTTGCTGCAATTCTTCCTGAGAATTCAATGACCATTTCTTAAATTGCATCATTCTCTGTCTGATAAAATCTGGCATTTACTACTGTGAATTCAGTTTATCAGTAATAACATAATGAAAATAATCATCATTTGCCAAAGGTGGGCAGCTCCAACCACATGTGCGCCTCCAGCCCTGCGTTGCTGACACTCCTGCCTCTCCCTCTGAGCCCCGGGGAGCCTGACCAAGTGTCCCCAGTGTGTTCAGGACATTGCTACCAGACAACTGATGACTGCTAACGTGCAACCAAACTGTGACGGTGACCGGGGGACGCGAGCCTCCTTTGCCCAGTCATACACCTTATGTAAAGGTCATTCATACTCTAGAAATTACAGAGTTAGTCTCTCGAGGTACCCCTCTATATTCAGCCACCCCGTGTGTCCCTCACTCCAACAATAAAGCTTCCTCGGAACGGACCTTTTCTTTGCAAAGCAGCCGGAGTCTTCCTCACGTGGAAGAACACAGAGCAATTCAGTGGAGGGAGGCTGGATGATCAAGCTTGGCTGCTCTCAGGACAAGCTTCTTGATGGTGCATGTTCATCTAAGGTGGTTCTGAGTTTTGGGGAAGAATCCTACACTACAGACTCCACCATTAACATGGTTCTTTGGACTAACTATGTCATATCTATCTGGAAGACTCAGAGAAATTGAGGGAGACTTCTGAGTAATTTGCCTCAGATTCAGTGCAGACAGAACTGATGTGATTACAGGGGAAGTATCCTACCACCCTCAAGAGTGTATGTTCCCCGTGAACTTTAGTTAAATTTATAGCTTCTCTTAGACAAATAGCTGTGAATGAGGTAGCTGCTTTCTGGCTAGATACAGACAGAAAAAAAAAATGTGCTCAAAAAAAATAATTGCTACTATCCATCATCTGTTTGTCGTCTCCAGAGTGGTCTGCTGCAACTCTTCTCCTTGGGGTAGCCATGGGAAATACTATTTGAGTCTTCCAGGACCTGATAGCAGAAAAAAGTATCATGACACAACTTAGTGCTGGATACCAACATTTTTGGCCAAGGGGTCTACTTGAGTTTCAGGGTAGAAGAAGGAAGGATTATTTTTTCCTTCCCTACATCTTTCTCCTCTCATTGAGCCCCAATTCCTGAGACACTCTCATCCCACTCTTCAGCTGGGAGCTTTTCCAGAGTGGAGTGGAGTCTGAGTGGAGGAACTGAGTGGAGTCTCCAAGGCTTTCTCTATCACCACCCTCAACAAGCCCCTGAGGACCTACAGACGATTACATTCTCTAAGCCCGTGTTCATGGCTACTCTGCTCTGCTTCAGCACTTTGGTGGAGGGAAGAAGAAAGGTCCTGGCCAGGAGAAAGGGGAGCAGGGTGCTCTAGGCATTATCCCTCCACTGCTGGAGCATCATCCCTGCATGAGCAAGGCAGAAGTACAGCACAGCTGGGCAAAGTGGTGCAAGGCAAGCTACTGCTCTAGGATGGTGAATGCCACCACCCCATGGGGTATTAGTATCAAGCAGTTTCATGTGCACTTGGAATCATAGTGCTCCCAGAGCATCTGTGCCCTGATCATCATTAACTGCATTGTCATTGTGCTCAGAGGTGCAGTTAGTGATGACACATGGGTAGGCCAGGGAGGAGGGACACGGCTGTGGTGCAGTCTGGCTGCCTCTCCCCAGCTCGTCTCTGGAGGTCCCCGACAGCACCATGGCTTGGTGGAGTCAACGGGAACCTTCCCGAAGACTTGAGTGAGCTTCGCGTCAAGCAGCCTGAGGAGATGCGGCTTGGGAAGATGCTCTCCCCTGAGTGACTGCAGAATGACTGTCTGTCCTCTGCACAGGCCTCTGGGGACGGCCGGGAAGATGTGAGGAGTGGCGAAGATTAATTTATTTTTTGTATTTTCAACATTTGTGTTTATGTGGGCAGCGTAAAAACTTATCTGTTTTGCATTTCTCTTGCCTGCTTCTACTAACTTGGATTTTATTATTGTTTTTTATGCTATGGTAAGTACATTAACCTTCAGTTTAGAATCTAGCTTGCTTCTGAAATGAAAATCTTATATAAATTACCAAATTAAATCCTAAATATTCCTCAGGCAGTTCAATATTTACTTATTTTATTTTTTTTAATTACATTAGCTAGAGGCATTCTTTTGGATTTGTAGGTGTTTGGATAACTGAATTTAAAATAGCAAAACAGACTAGACTAGATAAGAGAAACTTAGGTCAAATTATTCTAGTTGTGACATATGTGATACATAATGTTGTGTAATTAGATATGAAAGTGGTTGCTGTGCAGCAGGATGTTTTATGAAAATGGGACAAATGTTTTTTAAATGTACCACTGGAAACCAGACAGATGGTAACCTATATCCCCAAGGAGGATAGCTGAATTCCACCAAGTTTTTGATAGGAATTTGAACTGTAGTGAACAGGAAAGGAGGGAATTTGTGATTATAGCTTAGCTCGCCATTAGTCAATGTTTGGCTGAATGTGCAAAGGATGCTTATATGGTGCTTAGTCTGGACAGTAATGTTTTCTGGGGATTTGTTCTTTCTCGAGCAACAGCAGAGCAGATGGTGACAAAGCAGATCTAGCAATAAATCACGGAGACAGGATACTTGAAGCAGGCAAGATGATCTAGAGGAACAAAATGGAAACTGGGGGATAATTGTTACACAAACGTAGAGTGTATTCCCTCTAATTTTATTAACGCTGGGGACAATACTTAAAGGTTGAGCATCTTCATGTAGCTTGGCTGTTAAAACACCTATTAAAATTTTTAATCAACATCCTGTGGGAGCAAAACTTTTCAGGTCACATTAAAAAAAAAAAAAAAACACAGTTATGTACTGAAACTTCTTCTGACTGCACAATTAAAAAACACCTGACTGTCTTAAACAGTGATATGCCTTTTGAAACTCACCGGTTTTGCGTCTCTGTAGGATTCGATTTTGAAACAGTGACGGGCTTCAGCACTACCTGGTGCACATAACAGTAACGGGAACGACACCTACAAGTATTCTATGAAGCACAGAGGAAAAAAGGACAATCACAGGAAAAGACATCTCAATAGACCCATTTTAGCCCACTAGCAGTTGGATGGTGGTGTTCCCCCTGCTCCCTTCCTGGGAGGCAGAGCAAATCCCCATCCCTGCCCGAACCTGCTGCTGCTTTGCCAGCCGGGCTGCAGCCGGATCCTGGGAACGTCCCTTCCTGCCCGCTCCCTGCTGTTTGCTCTCCTCACACCAGCACGTGCATCAGCACGGCAGCCCCTCTCTGTCAAATCTGTTGTCCCGCTTAATATTTCAGCTGGAGTCTTTATAGTAACATTACCCAGGTTGGAGGTTTCTGATACCGAGGAAGGCAATGGTGAGTGGTCCATGTCCTTGGGTGGCAAAGAGACCCTTAGGCCACCATTCTTGCACTAAGCTAGGCAGAACCTGGCTTCTGAGAAACACCGTATGATGAGGAGATCATAGAATAAACGGATCATAGAATCATCTAGGTTGGAAGAGACCTTTAACATCATCGAGTCCAACCATTAACCTAGCATTGCCAAGTTACCACTAAACCACGTCCCTCAGCGCCACGTCTACACATCTTTTAAGTACCTCCAGGGATGGTGACTCAACCACTTCCCCAGGCAGCCAAAATGCTGGATGGCAATTCCCAGCTCACCAGGCTCAAGCAAAGGATTTGATGCATTCTGGCCTGCATCAAAAGAAGCGTGGCCAGCAGGTCAAGGGAGGTGATTCTACCCCTCTACTCCGGTCTGGTGACACCCCACCGGGAGTACAGTGTGCAGCTCTGGAGTCCTCAACACAAGAAGGACATGGACCTGTTGGAACGGGTCCAGTGGAGGGCCACAAAGATGATCAGAGGGTTGGAGCACCTATGCTATGAGGATGGGCTGAGAGAGCTGAGGTTGTTCAGCCTGGAGAAGAGAAGGCTCCGGGGAGACCTTATAGCGGCCTTCCAGTAACTAAATGGGGCCCACAGGAAGGATGGGGAGGGACTTTTTATCAGGGAGTGTAATGATAGGATGAGGGGTAATGGTTTTAAACTGAAAGAGGGGAGATTTGGATTAGGTATTAGGAAGAAATTCTTTGCTGTGAGGGCGGTGAGACACTGGCACAGGTTGCCCAGGGAAGTTGTGGATGCCCCATCCCTGGAAGTGTTCAAGGCCAGGCTGGACGGGGCTTTGAGCAGCCTGGTCTAGTGGGAGGTGTCCCTGCCCATGGCAGTGGGGGTTGGAACTGGAAGATCTTTAAGGTCCCTTCCAACCCAAACCTTCTATGGTTCTATGATTACCATTGCTTTTTGTACACAACACAACAGCTCAGGTAATCCGAGCGACACAAACTATCCATCAATTCAACAAATGTTTTTTTTCACAGGTCTCCATATCGGATCATTCCCGGCACCTTTCAGGATGCGCCATGGCACAGGCAGCATCGTGCTGCCTTGACATGCAATCAAACCGCAACCACCTTATCACGTGGTGATTATCAAGCGGTTGGTAATCGTGCGGCCCCTTGGATCATTCGTCGTTCACTTAAAGTGAGCGTTTCCTCTAATCTGCCTCATCTCAGCGAGGCCATGAGACAGCCCTGCTGCAGGTGACTGCTACACCGAGGTGCGCTTGTGTGCTGCGCAAAGGAGCGTTGCACAAAGGAGACTCCTTTTAGCGGATGAAGGGCCAGGCAAACTAAAGGCAGGATTATTGAGCAGTAAGTATTGGCATTTTTGGTGCAAAATGTTATCATGAAAATGTATTTCAGCAGCCCTCTGAGAGAGTAATTTTCAATCAATAATTATAGAAATAGAGCTATTAAAACACAGATGAGCAATTCCTCAGTATCATAATGCCTCCATTTTCTTTTTCTGATCATGTATTGGAATGAGTTGTTGTAATGGAAAAAAACAGGTGGAAAAGTGAGGCAAGCCATTATTGGGAAGGGCTAAACGGATAACACTTTGTTCAGTTTTTTCAGCAGCTTGTACCCAAGTTTGAATGAAGAGAGCAAGAAAGCCTGACGTCTCCTGCCTGCACAATCTGCTTCTGTAGCGGCTGGATTTAAACTTTACATTGTAGACTTTCAAGAAGAAACAGCCTGATTTCCCAGGTACCCATATGTATTAAGCTCTGTGTAATGAGGGACGTGATTGCTCATTTGTCCATTTCTGACTGTCGTCAGGACGTTTGGGTATTAGTTAGATACTGCAGAAGTAGCATCCTTTAAATACTGGAATATGTGTAAGGAGGCAGAATTTCTACTAAATGACACAAACAAATTAGTTTAGTTGTAAACTGTGTAGTACAGACATAAAAATAACTAGAGAACGTTACGTGCTGGAAGTGGTGATGAGAGGCTCGGAAAGACAACAGGACAACTGGAAGAGAAAGGAGCATGGTGCCAAGAGTGGGTGAACAGAGTATCTCCGTTAAAAGGAACAAGAACAGACTAAGGCTATTTAGCATGGAACAGAGACAGCATAGGGAGGATATAGCCAAATTGTGAAAGGCATGGAAAAAGTGGATAGGGAACAGTTGTTCTTTATATCTTCTAGTAATAGCAGGTGGCAGCTACAGTGGTGGTGACTACAGATGGTAGTCACCATCTCTGGAAGTATTTAAAAGACACGTAGAAGTAGTGCTGAGGGACATGGTTTAGTGGTGACTGGTAACAGTTGGGCTTGATGATCTTAAAGGTCTTTTCCAACCAAAACAATTGTATGATTCTATGATTCTACAAAATTAGCCAAATGCTAATCAAGCTTTGGGATGGGACGTTTCAAATGTTAAAAACCCAAACCCAACAACCACTAGACAATCTTGCAGAGAAAAAAACTTCCACCCAAGGAAAAGTTAAAACTGCCACCTGATGTGAGTGGAAGCACAACTACAAGCAATACCATAAGCAATTTGACTTCTGCCTGGTAGAAGCTCGCCAGGCCTCAGAGGGGGTGACTGAGCTTGCATTATGTCCGTATGCCATGATTTCCCCTTGCACGTTTGTTTGCAGCCTCGAGCCATGTGTTTGGGGATGATGCTGGCGCATTTGGAAGCGCATCCTTCTTGGTGGAGCCACAGCTGAGGCTGGGGACCAGGGGAGCACCTGGGGCGCCCACGGGCCACATGGATGCAAGGTCCTTTGGCCATTAGGTCTCTCCTAAGGCAGGCTGACGGTCGGTGTGTCACTGCTGGTAACAATGTGGTGCAGGAGTATGGTCCTGCAACCGTGATGGAGTGGAAGGAGCTGCCAGGAGCGGTTACTGCATCTGCTTTTCCCCATTTTGCACGTTGGAGCCGGCACTAGTTGCACTTTGTCCCTCCTGTCTCTCCTTTTCAGTGTGTAGGTTACTTATTTGTCTACCAAGAGAAAAATAAGATAACCCAGTGGCAGCACACAAAATAGCTTCTTAATGCTCAGGGGTTTTTTTCTCTCTCTCTTCTCTCCTCTTCTCTCTTTTCTCCTCCTTCTTGTTGAAGAAGGGACGCAACAAGAATGTGAAAGAGTAGAATTTACTTATTTCTTTTAATTTGTAGAAAACATTTATAAGGAATGGCGTTAGAACAAAAAGTTTAATGAGTCACATCTCAAATGCTTTGTTTGATGTTTCCTTCCTTATAACATTAACAGATCATCAGAGTGAGGAGGCTGGAGTTCCTGCGTCTGAAACCTTGTGTGTTGTTTTACTGTTTAATGCTGTACAAAGCCAGGGTCACGTTAACAACTTTGATTCTCTGGGGTCATTAATTCCATCAAAATCAATGCAGCCAGACCTATTAAATCTTGACAATCACAAAAAAAATGACCAAATCAGGAGGTGAATGCATTGTAACAGGGTGGCACGACTTTTTCATTTGTGAAGAAAACTAAAATTTGGGGGCAGAGATGTCCTCGTTCTTCCCAAATTTTAATTCTTCAGCAAAGTCAGTGTAAAGAGAGAGGCAAGATATCGGGATCCTTATCCAGTATTATCTGTTAGAGATAGCTCTTTGGACAGGGTCACTTCCATGTTAAAGGAAAGAAGGAAAGCTTTGGGACTCAAGGCCTAGGGTCCACCAGCGGTGGTCACCAGCGGGGTTTTGGTAGCCTGCTCTAGGAACAGAGGGAACGTCCTCACGTCATTCATGAAGGAGACCACTGGCTTGTTCAATACAGATTATACAATAAATTAATTGTACAATAATTAATTATACGATAAAATAATTGTATAATTATTTTACACTGGCGTGAAGTGCAGCATTAAAATTTTAAAGAGAGAGGCCATATAATTGATAAATTAGCAAAGAATCTTTTAATTTAAAAAAAAATTGTTCTGTTAGTGTGAGATATAATGATGACAGAGGCTACCGGAAAGTCATTTGTCTATAAATAATTTTACTGAATAATTAAACTTATTTCATCTTGCTGTTAGAAGCTGGAAGCATAATTGCTTCTTTTGCTTGGATTTAATACTAAGGTTTGATTTGAAAGGTGTTACTTCAGTGAATGAGTAGTACAATAATATAAACTCAAATATCCCAGGAGATCCTTAAGGTCTGATTTAGTAAGATATTAGTTGCTGGTATAAAATTTCCAAGACTATCTTGTGCACAGATGCTATTTTTAAGAATAAAAAAACCCCTTCTGGTGCTAAAGCTGTGGGAATGAGGCCCTTTGCATGTCGAGGGTGATGTATGAACTGATAGCTCATGAGAGGTGAAGCTTTGACGAACTTATCAGATGTCTACCTTTAGAGTTACAGCTGGATGAAGCCATTTGACCAATTACCTTTACTGATGTCCTGAGCAGTCTGTGAGCTTGTTTTTGTTACCGGTGACAATATGGTCCAATTTGATGCCCTCAGACCAACATAACTAAACAAATTAGCTTTCCATTCCAAAGAAAATGTAACCTAAAGCAAGCTAAGATTTATGTGAAAGAAATGCTGGCTACAGCCCAGGGGGTCTGCAGCTCTTGCCTCTGGCCAAATTACTTTTAAAACCACACAGGAAAACTCTGAAGTTCAATGAATGAGTAGTACTTACTACCAAAAAAATAAATCGCTAGGGCCTGTGCGGATACTGGCAAACATATCAGACCTTCCAGAAGCGCAGGGTTTTTTATGAAATGTTCAAATGGCTGGAGAGGTTCGTGTGCCGGGTGACCTGCTCTGCTCCGTGACAGCAGCCGAGGGAGCCGAGGGAACAGAACCTGCTGCTCCAGGTTGATTTTTCAGTGACACCATGTAACATGCAATTAAGAACTCAAAGCACAGGTACCCGGCTGGAAATGTGTCTATTTTGTTGGCATCCGCTACCAAAGCAGAAATCGCTTTGGACTTTGCATTTCAGTCCAATACTCTTTCCTTTTGCTGTTTTCCCATGTAAGGGAAGTTCAGCATTTCCTCTGCAGGACCTTCCTGGCACCAGACAAGGGACACTAAAGACAAAGTGCTATGAATGATGTTGGATTTGTACCCAAATTCCACGCTGCGAGAAGAACCGAGCACTCAGCAGTGGTCCACACACCGCCTTGCTGTCCACACTGGCCCCATTCATCCCTTAAACTCCTGGCTTCCACAGCACTAATTAGGTCTTTTTTCTCAGAACGTCCTCCCCAAACCAAGAGGGCCTGTGAATGGGTCTTCAGCCTCCCGTGGGATGTTGGTGGTGAGCGGGACCACCCCACAAGGGGGATCAGAGCCCACGCTGGTCTCACTGGACTAACATCGCTCCTCTTGGTGCAGCCTTGCCTCTGTCCTGGAGCACCTCTTTGAAGGTATCCACACGGTGGTAGGTGCTATAAAAGAAGGACAACAGCAATGTTAACTACACGTGGCGGCACTGCACTGCCGGCACCTTTTCCTCGGTGGAGATCCAGCTGTGGCACTGTCTCCTCATAGCAGAGAGAGCGAACATCTCTGTATAGCACATGAAAAAAGTGCTACTTCTAGAGCAAGTAAAAAGAATATTTGGGCTTCCCAAGAAACCCATTCAGTGTTGATCCTTGTGTACTGTTGTCTCACTCTTGTTCTGTTTTCTGTGTTTAATAGTCCTATAAATCCTTTGGTATATTCTCTTCAGACTATATCCATCCCTCCAGCATCTTTTTCCTTGAGGTTTGTATTTGACGTGTTTACTCTTAATTCAGATTTGCAGTGCTGTTTGTTTAATTGCGGGTTGGGGAAACCCTGAGAAGCCCTGGGGGAAGGTTCCTCTGGCAGATCATTTGCTAGTTAGAAGGAAGCAGTGGTGTATTTGCTGGCTGAGGAGTGAAGGGTGAGGAGGGACAGGGCTGTCCTAGCCGTGGGACCGCCTGGGTCAGCTCTGTGTTCTCCTGCCCAGACCTTCCAGACCTGAAATCAGAGGCGTAGCAGGGACCCTACGTCTGGAGGAAGCCCATATCCAGAGGGTATCCAGGACCAGTGGATGATGCTGAAGGTGAAGTTGCTGGGAGGGGACACTGTCTGTGCACAGGGACCCTCCCGCAGGACCCGGTGAGGCAGCAGAAGACACAGAGAGGGCTCTGGGTGTTTTGTCCTGGTAGCCCTTGAGACAACGAGGGATAAATTTAGGATTTTTCTCAGACAGTGTGTGTTACCTGACAGGCAGCAGCTGCTTACCAGCTTTCCTCTGAAGAGGGGGATGCTGGAGAGTCTCTGTCAGTGTGCTACTGCTCCTCAGAAAGTGGAAGGTGGGAGGGTGGTGTAGGATAAGGATTAATAAATAATAAACCGTTCCATTTACAATCGAGTCTCTTCCCTTTACTCCATTTTGCCTGCTCTGTGCGGTGCTGAGGTCTATCCTGAGTAACAAAGTAAACCAGAAAAAACAGGAGCTTCAATCCCTGTTGTCTTTTTTCACATTTGTTATAAATAAATAAATAAAACAAAATAAGCAAAATAAACAAAATAAACAAAACAAAACAAAACAAAACAAAACACAAAACAAAACAAAACAAAATAAAATAAAATAAAATAAAATAAAATAAAATAAAATAAAATAAAATAAAATAAAATAAAATAGTGTTTGGAATGCCCTTATAACATGGAATAGGAAAAGTTTCAGCAAAGCTGAGAACAAACTGTGTTTCCTCAGATTATGAAACACTAGAGCTTTTTTCCCCACCTGTCAGGAGAGAGAGGAGGAGGAGGATGAAAGGTGATTTTCTTAGAGCTCCAGCCCCTGGAATCATGTTCTTTTAAGAAAAATATTTTTTCTTTTCTTTTTTAAAGTAGCTGTCTAGCCTTGGAGTTGTGGAACTAGGCTGCTCTTACAATAGTTTGCTTAGGAGAGAAAAGGAGAGTCTGACTCATGGTTTTAGAAGAGGTGAGATTGGTAAGATCCTACTGTGCCTCTTTTCCCCATTTTCTTTGACTCCTGAGCACCTCCTTAGAATTAACGCATTTCCTCACTGGTAGCGACTGGAACTTTTTTAAGCTACATGTCCAAGAACAGAGGGATGTGTGCACACATCTCTCTTTAGGATCTTTAGCATTAGATGAATGTAAAAAATTATTATTTTTCGTAGTTACTTGTTGTTCTTAGAAAGAAACTCATAATGCAAGTTATTTATTCCCATTATCCTGGGCACGGCATCAAAATTATCTGGGTCTATTTGACAGTCATAGGACTCATAACAGCACCTGAGCAGAACTGGATGTCAGGTGGGACTTTCTTGTAATGAAAATACCTAGTTGTAATTCTAGCTCTCTTGTGGCTGCCCTCCTTTCTTTGGGCTGACCAGTCAGTAGCTGCAGTCACATGGAATGATTCGAACGTAGGATGCAGACTGGAGTGTGCAGCTTGGGCAACTCAGAAACTACTCCATTGAAAAGAGTTTGAACTGAGACTTCAGATGTCCTCCAGAAGTTTTCTTTTTACAGGGACAC
Source organism: Dromas ardeola (assembly GCA_013398915.1). NCBI lineage: Eukaryota > Metazoa > Chordata > Aves > Charadriiformes > Dromadidae > Dromas > Dromas ardeola. The sequence goes on along the minus strand of VYZM01007302.1, from coordinate 100,006 downwards.
CGTGAGCTTCAGCTGCACGCAGTGGCCGTGCTGAATAAAGAACAGGTTTCTCACATATGGCTGTGTTCTCCGAGAGTATGGTGTGGCGTTTACCCATGCGCAAAGTGTGAGTTTGTAGTTCCCATTTCTAAGAGCAAACATGCTCGGGATTTTGCTTTTTGACAGGTACCATCAATGGTTTTACACTTCTGGAAATCGGAACTGGATTCCTGCAGGACACAGGGCTGCCTTTATTGCATATAGAAATACAAACGTATTTCCAAAAATCACGTCGGCAAAGCTCTTACTCTGAGAGGGATATATTTCCACTCTTCAAGTTGCAATTATACTTTTGAAAAATCCCTTGCTGTTTTCTCTTACCACAAATAACTCTTCTAAAAATACTGAGACCTGGTTCAGACTCAAAATGGGATCTGAGATCCCAGCTGATTTCTTCCTATTCACACATTCGTCCCTGCCGTAAAGGTCTTGTAGGTTAAATCAGGCCTTTAAAATGACTCCTCCGTAATTCCTTGTCTTACAATTCGGCCTTTCCCAGTCATCCTTGTAACTCAACTGCCCTCCAAGGATTCACAGAGGACCGACTGACTGGCACTGAGACTAGATAAATTATTCTGCTGATGGTGCCTAGGAGGTAATAAAATCCAGTTTAGTCTCTCAGATCTGGAAAGCCAACAAAGTCAGAAGAAGGAAATAGCAGTAAAAGCTGCGTTTTGCCAGAAAGTCAGTGAGTATGTGACTGTGAATACCTACAGGAGCAGTCTCTAGAAGAAGACGATGCCGTTTCTGTAGCCACCTTTAAAACGCAGACAAAACCTAGAAATAAGGGATGATATCTCCATTACATAGCACTGTACCTCATTAATTTTCTTTGTGACCAGAAGAATATTTATACAGCAGCTTCCAGCCGGGGAGCTCAAAAAAGCTTTAAAAACTCCAATTAGTCTCACCCCTGAGTTTGGGCAATGCTATCTCTATTGTACAGATGGAAGGATGGTGACATGGGGAAGTTGTTTATCAAACGAGCACAACCAGCCTGCAGCGAAGGTAAAGCACAAGCCCTCAAACGCCTGCCCCCTGTTCCTGCACTTTGACCGTCTCTCTGTCAAAGAGTCTTAATGAGCTTTATGTATGTATAGAAATATCAATGCATAATAATCTGCCTTAGCATTCTGAGGGAGGGCTAATAAACGTAAGAATAAGACATAAATCATCGATTAAAATGTCAGAAGTGATGAGAATAAAAGATTGCTCCTGCCTTTGCTGAATTACATATGCAAATTTGCATACACTATGAAATGAACATCTTTGAATGAATGAATTAGAATCTCATGTAGAAATAACCGAGCCATATTTGCATACAACATTTATTAGGAGGAGATGCACTTATTTTTGGCATAAACAGGGAGAGCAGATCCCTGGAATCTGCTGAAGCAGCCTGTGCTTGCAGCTCGTCAGAACACGCCGTCTCTCCTGCTGGTGCCTGCAAACAAATCCGAGTTGTGCCCTGAAAAAAACGTAACTGGCAGATTCAGGAAAACGCTGATGCATCCATAACATTTATAGGAGTTTACCGCATTGTTTGTAGTCTGAATAAATTAAAGCCACTGACTTTTTCTTGATATTCTTTTATTTTCAGACAGCCAGATCAGTACTTTAGCAGACTTTGAATTCACCACTGGGACAAGAGCATCCATATTTATTTCAGGCAAACTCCATACGCTGTTAGCTGAAAGACAGGAAAACCTTTCAGTGAGATCTGCCCCAAAGGTATTGATGCAATGCCAAAGTATTGGAATTGGAAAGTACAGCATACCCTACCTATATCTCCATCATCCTGCTATAGAGAACTGTGAAAAAAAAAAAATCCTGTCTGAAATCTAAGTTATCTCATCCAATGTATTAATTCATAAAATTGTACTTTTCATAAAATTTCATGAAGTACCAAGCCTTTTTTGAGGCTTTATTTCACCCCACAGCACCTTTGATTTGAAGTAAAGGTGGGAGCACTCAGCATCTGCATTTTCAGCAATGCTCAAAACTATTCAGAGCATGGGAAGGTCTTTTTAACCAGTTGTACTTTAAGCACAGAGGAGAGAGAGGAGAGCAGGAGGAAGCATGTCAAATCCATCTGAGCCCCACTACAGGCAACCCATGTGAGACTGACCACCTTCTTCCTTTGGCGCTGTTTACTTCTTGGAACGAAGAGCTGACGGACATCCACGTCAGCCACATTTCCCTGTGTAGGGTCATTTCAGTAGTAATCCTCCAACTGTTCCAAGAGCTGTGTATATTAATCAAACCAATGGCCCTTAATGAAAAAAAAAAAAATCCTTCTCTATACACCTTACTGCTTTTTTTTCTGAGAAGTCTGACGTTTAATGAAAGTTAGTAGCTTTCATTAGCAAGCACGGTTTGTGTTCAGCTAACTTGTACGTGCGAGGTCTGTTAAAATCAGTGTCTCACCAGAGGTGCGGCAGATGTTTTGCGCGTTTCGGTGGCGAGGCGAGAGCTGCTGCCCTCGCAGGGGCTGCGGGCCCGGAGCCCGGCGCAGCCGAGCCTCTTCCGAAAGGAATCTGGGAAAGGCGAGCTCGTTCCAAAAGGAATCTGGGAGTGCCCTCTAGGGGTACTGCCAAAAACATCACCCCTTCCCGTACGGCGGGTCTCCTCCGGTGCAGACCGCTGGAGCCTGGCGACACTGGGGGAAATCTGATGTTCTAACTCGTCCTGACACTTCGGGTGTGTTCCACCGCATCCCCTGGATGAGCGTCCTCTGGTAGATGCTCATTTATTCATTCACCCGGAGCCTGACCAGTCTATTCAATACTCAAGGCTTCGACACCACCTAACTGGAATGCTCATCACACCGGTAAAACCTGACGAGACCCACCAGCTGGGCACAGAGGGGTGGAGGGGAATGACCCAGTGGTCCTCCGAGGGTCATAAAGCCACTCAAGGAAGTCCCTAAAGCCTTTAGGAATAGTGTGAACTATTACCAGACAGCAGTGCATGACCTCCAGGTAATGTTGCAAGGAGAAGAAAGTTAATGATTGTAACTCTTCTTACCGCAGTAAATGTCCACGTTTGAATCATGACCACAAGAAAGACAGCGACAGTAATCTGTCTAGTATGGATCTGATAAGCAAAGATTTAGAGTTCAAGCATCATCCCCAAAAGTCAGCACTAATGTAATCCGGACATAATCCAGCGCCACTTCTTACTTAGAAGTAAGATTTCCAAGAAACCTGTATTTCACTTGCCAAAGACATTTTCCTGTGACATTCTCAGTTCTCAGAGATATAATACAACGCAGATTGCCTTGGTACAAATGAATTTTGGACAGCTGGTTACATTACCAGTAGCACTGTATACCACATACCTCTTCAGAAAAAGGATGCATGAAAAGGAAGGCTGTGGTACTGTGGCCATTTGTGACCTTCTCATTGCTTTGTCACTCTGAAGTGTAGGACACATGACAGCATCCTGCGTAAAGCAGGGCCACAAAACACCGCCACACCTCAGCAGAGCAACCATCTGGCTTCACGTCCTAACTTCAGTTCACTCGAAGAGTTTGCTTTTAAAAGACTTGAAGATACATCCTCTCAGACATAGCAACCTTTCCTATCTTAGCAATTCTATCTTAGGTTTGGCAAGCTTCAATATGTCAGTCCCTTCAAGCCCATAGCTGATATTTGGAGGATCAAGTTTTTAAAAGGAGAACAAAGCACAGGTTTGACCAAGGAACAGGGCAATGCTTTTCATTGCTCTAGCACTTCAGTGGCTTGCTTATAACCTGGATCCCTCTGTACAAGCCACTGGGCAAGAACAGAGCAATAGGGTGGCTCCTGCTCTGGCTCATTGGCCTTCCAGGGAGCCAATTTTATTAGTATTAAAGTTCAGAAACATTAAAGTTCAGTTCACTTAGAAATAAGTATATTTGATTCCAAGTAAGAGGATTTGTTCCGGGTTTGATCTTAGCAGTGTCACTGGCATTTCTGAAGAGTTTCTCAAGGCAAGGTGCAGCCTGAAGAGATCTTCCTGATCTCTTGTAACGACACCAGCTTTCACATTTTACTTTAGGTTAATTAAACACCTACAGATTCCATCCTTCTTATTATAAACAAGATATGCTAATTCCTAGAACAGACCCAAACAAAACAAAAAACTTGCCCCACCAAGAGGAACTTCCCCTCAACCTATAAATCCATAAATAAAACAGAAGAATAAAAAACATATCCAAGCAGCTACACTGGGTTCGCGTGGCAAGGTTTTGGTAGCAGGGTTGCTGCAGGGGTGTCTTCTGTGAGAAGCTGCTAGAAGGTTCCTCCATGTCCGATAGAGCCAATGGCAACCGGCTCCAAGACAGAGCCACCACTGGCCAAGGCCGAGCCCATCAGCGTTGGTGGTAGCACCTCTGTCATAACATATTTAAGAAGGTGGGGAAAAAAAATGCATGGCAGCAACCAGGAAAGAGGAGTGAGAGAAACAACTATGTAGAAACCAAGGTCAGTGAAGAAGAAGGGAGGAAGTGCTCCAGGCGCTGGAGTGGAGATCCCCTGCAGCCCATGATGAAGACCATGGTGAGGGAGGCTGTCCCCCTACAGCCCATGGAGGTCCATGGTGGAGGCAGATATCCACCTGCAGCCCGTGGAGGACCCCACACCAGAGCAGGTGGATGCCAAAAGGAGTCTGTGACCCCATGGAGAACCTGTGCTGGAGCAGGCTTCTGTCAGGACCTGTGGCCCTGTGGAGACAGAAGCCTATGCTGGAGCAGGTTTGCTGGCAGGACTTGTGACCCAGTGGGGGACCCACACTGGAGCAGTCTGTTCCTGAAGGACTGCAGCCCGTGGTAGGGCTCATGTTGGACAAGTTTGTGGAGAACCGTCTCCCATGGGAAGGACCTCATGCTGGAGCAGGAAAAGAGTGTGAGGAGTCCTCCCCCTGAGGAAGAAGGAGCAGCAGAAACAATGTGTGATGAACTGACCGCAAACCCCATTCCCTGTCCCCCTGCACCACTCTGGAGGAGGTTTAGAAATCAGGAGTGAAGTTGGGCCCAGGAAGAAGGGAGGGGCTGGGGGAAGGTGTTTTAAGATTTAGTTTTTATTTCTCATTACCCTGCTCTGATTGGATTGGTAATAATTTTCCCCAAGTTGAGTTTGTTTTGCCCGTGACGGTAATTGCTGAGTGATCTCCCTGTCCTTATCTCGACCCACAAGCCTTTTGTTATATTTCCTCTCCCCCTGTCTGTTTGAGGAGGGGAGTGAT
>VYZM01007302.1:58820-94677 GCA_013398915.1 Dromas ardeola | reverse complement strand
GGGGGGGGACACACGACACAGCATGTGCTAAAAGCAATTTCTCCATCTTTAAATACAATCTTGTAAGGTTGGAGAGATGCCAATCAGCCTGCATTCCCTGATCATCATAATGGACGGAACATGTCCCTTGAGTCATTCCTCTGAAGCTATACTCTGGATGGATTTGTCCCTTTGTGTCCACTCATCAGGTTTCACCAGACAGCTGCTAATGGGGGGGGGGAAGGAAATATTGGCAAATGTGTCAAAAAGTGGTCATATCTATCTGACCATTCTGAGTCTGAATATAATAAGTATTGACTTTTTTTCCTCTTTCTTTTGTATTTGGTCCTATTAGTTTAGCATTTTGTTACCATATAATTATTAGCAAAAAAACAGAATCAATATAAATACAGCCCTTCAGTTGTTAATTTTCTGTGTTATCTACACTCATTTGTCCATTGGCTTTGGATTTATGCATTTTTGTAAAAGTTCTCTGTTATCATTTTAAAAATGGGAAGAAAAACAAAACAAAACAGAAAGTCCAACACTATGATTCCAGAATTTTCTGGTAAGTTCAGTAAGGGAGGTACTAGGCGTTAGCAGTGAAGATCAGACTTTTGTTTAAGGAGCTTCATTGTCAGCCTGGAAATCACAAATTGCTGTTTACTCTGTGGATTCATACAAGATCCAGACTGATGGGATTCTGACCCAGCAGTCATCCAGGAGGTGATGAAAAATAAGTACTTCATAACAGAACGAAGTTTCTTTAGAGACCTGTGTAGAAATCAGTGAAAATTTTATGCAGTTTCTGTTGTCACGGTTGTCTGTGCCCAAATCACAAAACCTTTAAAACAAGTCCCAGCAGTGGCTACTGTGTTGTCACTGTCAGGTAGAAGCACAGGATCTAGGTAGTGTTTAGGATACAGAGAAGATTGGTCAGTCTTTTTCAGAGAGAGATTATGGGAGCTATTAAAAACTGAAAAGCCACAAGTTCATATTTCTTTATTTAACTTTACACTTGTCTTTAAACGCTGATGGTCAAAAGGAGAACACTTTGAGGTCTTGGTTTTCCCAAGCCACTCAAAAGCTGCTATTATGACCAAATACATAATCATAATCATAACAATAATAATTATTATTATACCATATTATATATATGGTTTATTATTATTATATGTTATTATTTATATATTATTTATATCTATTAAAGTATAATATTAAAATAAATAAAAATATAAAAATAAATAAAAATAATAATAAATAATATTATTATTATACCAAAAGTCTATTAAAATCCAAAGAAACCCTTCTCAGTACCCAGCTAGCCTAGTGAAATGGAACTTCTGGGGAAGCTCTGACGAACCCTCCGGTTTGCACATATCAACCTCCTTTGTAAGAACAACCAACAACCAAAAAACTGTCGCTTTTCTCCCTACATCCCAAAGATCTCCTGTCCACTAGGCTCTGAGAATACCTAGACCATCTGAATCAGGCCCTCAGAGCAGTTGATAGTGATTTTTTACACCACAGTCAGAGACAGAGGAGTTTGTACCTGACAGCCTCACAGTTAGGTCAATCTTGCGGGACTGGAGCTGTGGGTTTAAGCTGAGTGGGGCTTTTGTCCCAGACCTCCTACTTCTCATGCCGTCATTCCAACCATAGACCATTGCCGAAGAGCAAACAGATTCTCTGACTGATTTTCATGCTCCGAGGGCCATGAAATGCCCAAAGAGAAACAATGATCTCTGCTCCACCTTTTTGAGAAACAAGTGCGTGTTCTTAGCGGCAGGAAAGACTTTGAGACGGAAGTACCAGCCAATAGCCCTTAATGGACAACCTCATGGTCTGGAAGGACATGGCATCATTTTTTGAGTGACCATTAATTAAATGGCTTTTGGCATCATCCTGTTGGATAATACATCCCCCCTTAATCTTCAGTTGTTTTCACAAAAAGTATTCACTACATTCAGTTGCTGAACAGTTAGTGTCTGAAATTTGAACACCTGCAACAATACTACCAAACCTAGCAAGTAATTACAAGAGTCTCCCAAAGCCCTGAAAACCTTGCCCCTCTGTCAGCAACAGCTGTTCCATTAGTTTAACAGTCTGCACAGTGCCCTCAAGATCCTCAAATTACTGCTTTATATTTCTGCCTTGGCAACGCTGATGTATTTTGAGTGCTCCTTTGTCACCAAACCGCTCTTCTCCTTCCAAAGAGAGATGTATGAAAACAGGAAACTCTCTTCTAAGGTTAAGAGCAAATGGTACAAATGGTCCATGAGATGTGAAACTTCCCCAGGAAGTTTCCCCCTTGTGTGAACTTCTGGAGGGTTGGGGTTTTTTTCTTACAATATTGTCAGCATAAATAAATGAAAGCACTGTAACATCTGAGCGCTGTATAAAATAAGGCTGGTAGCTTAGAAAAACAATTACTCTTCAGTGTGAAACAGCAGGAGTGTACAGGCCATTTTAAAAATACTTTCTGGGTTTGCACTGTCATTATTACTAAGTGTTCTCAGTCCCAGAAAGAGCTTCTTCTGCCTTTATCATTCTTTTTTGTTTTATTATTTTATTCGAAATTACAAAAATGCATTTAAAACACTAAAAAAAGACATGCAAAATAAATATAAAGTATGCTTAAAGTCTTCTGTCAGAAAATGTTTCAATTAGAAAAATTCCGTAACTTGGAACCGAAATGTCTCACAGGAAGACTTTTCAATAACATTTTGTTTCAGTTAATAAAACATTTTCCAGGAGTTATAACATCTGTTGCAACATATTTGGTCTAGAATAATTTGATTCTATCGTCAAGTTATTTAGTTCAGAAATTTTAAATTAAAAATAAAATTGTAAATGTAAGCCGTGCCAAACAAAACATTTGTCTATCTTGCTTTACAAGAAATTTTGAGGTTCCGTGTCTTCCACAGAAATGAAATGCCACTGGAATTTCCCACAGAAACAGGAACCTGTGTGGAGCTCTCACTAAAGACAACAGCCCTATAGTCAGCTCTGTGGGAATTTGTTCTCCCCAGCATCGCCTCTCTTCTCCCGTCAGTGGCAGTGCTAATCAAGAAATGGTGTCTTGAAGGTCAATAGATTTGGGCTTAAGGCAGCATTTTGTCAAAAGGTGGCTTGACCATGGGATACCCCGTTTCAGAGCTTCAGGATGGAGTTGGCCCCAAGGTAGGCTGGCTCCTGCATTCCACACAGAGATACATCAAGGAAGATGCCTTCAGATGCCAGCTCAGCTGAGGTCATCAGCCCAACCAGGGGCAACGCATGGGCAGGTGCAGCAGTGCTCCAAAGACTCTGCTCCAGCTGAGGCAATGTGGATGGAGACAAGGAAGCATTTAGACCAGCCCTTTGGTCTAATTTTGAAAGACCATTTTGGTAGCACACCAGGCCCTGCCTCTCCTTTGGGTCGAGAGCCACAAGCTCTTTCCCAAAAGAGAATACCAAAAATGATGCTCTTCCGTGAAATCAAATGAGCGGTCAGCCCATTTGTCTCTCTCCAATTTGTCTCCACAGGAGTGCTGTGAAGAAAAATGTGCCTTTCTGAAGTGCTCAAAGTACAGAGGTGGACTCCATGGCATGGTCAGAGGCAGAGTGAGGGTAGCCAGCCCTGGGGTCCTCTCCAGCAACCATCGCCAAGTAGAAAGCCTCACTCTAAGAGGCTGACATCACCCCTGTGTGCCACAAAGCCAGGATGAAGAGGGTGAAGGAAATTATCATCTTTGGACAATAAGAGGCCGCTTAGCCAACAAAATTATGATAAAGATCAAGCAAACTGGCAAGAGCAGTGCTGGGTCTGAGCAGGAGTCCCTGTGGCACTTGCTCAGGGAAGACCAGCAAAGTCGCTGCCCTCCTGCCAGGGTGGGCTGACACACTTTGTTCACCAGGTTGCAGTAAAGATCACCGGGTTTGTCCACAACCTTCAGGAATGAGCTGCCTTGACATATCTGGAGCCTCGCAGCTCACCTCTGCATAGAAACTGCACAGGTTTAAGTTACTGTTGTTAAATCTGAGTATTTCTCTATTAATACATAGAATAAAATCTGGCCTAGGTTTAGATTGTCTCTCTTCAGAAATAAGGTCCTGTATTTCTCTTGAGAATGTAGTATACGGAAAGAAACAATAACAACGGACTGAGAACAAAGAGGAACTTCTTCTACCACCATACAATGGTACAAAACCATGGTATACACAAATTTGGAAGGCTGTGTGGTTCACGTCTTGTTAAGGAGATGAATGGAAAGGAAATATGCTAAAACAGTCTTCATTTACAGGCATTCATCTTGCACGGTTATTTGCATGATGACCCACAACTTCTCTGATAATGTATATTACACGGTTAGTCATTGATCTGACATTCTCACGTTTTCACATAATTATTCTCTCTATTTCTTGGAAGCCTGCAAATCTAGCAAGGTCTGGTACAGTAGTGCTATTCCGTTTTGTCAGTCCCAGCCTTTAGTCGCTCAGGCCTTCGGCATTGCCCGCTCCCACGTTTCAGTGCTCAGCCTCACACGCCAGATCTGTGTGATCAGCTTCATGGCTTCCCTTCTCCATTTTAAAAGCCTTCTTAATTGCCATGTATGCCCATTTAAAATAAAGAGGCCCAGATCTACACAGGAATCAAAGGAACTACTTTTTCTCACACAGTATAATTAAATTGTGGTGTTTAATGCCAGAGGATGTTAAAAAGGCCAAAAGCCTAAATGAGCTCAGGCAAGATTAAGACAAATTGAACACAGGTTCAGAGGCAACCTCTAGCTTAGAAGATCCTTCAGTATCTGAAGGGAGGTGTCATGCGACGTGTGCACTCTTAGTTGTGTGCTTTCTTCGGCATCCACTTCTGGGCACTTTCATAAAGCAAATATTGGGCCAAATGAAGGTGCCTTCTTCCCAGCGTCATGTCTCTAATATCACTAATTTCTGCAGGATGGACACACTGCTCGTCTCCTTGTTCATGAGCCACCAGACAAGAAAGGTGCAGTTTCCGCTCCTCGAGCTGAGTTGAGGCTTGGTTCAAATGTGGGATGGAGCTGCCTTAAATGGCACCTGGGGGTTCTGCAGTGCCCACTCTCAAAGCCCAGCAAGGCTGCACAGGAGCTAGGACTCAACACATTTCTCTGCGTTATTCCTCTGCTCAGAGCAGGTGGACTGTGCAATAGGAGAAGGGATTGCAAAACACAGAGGAGCAGAAGAAAATCCAATCAAGCTACTCATACAGACATCCACGGCCTTCAGTTTAATGCTACTAATCACTGTGTCACCAATTCAAACTAGATCCATAATTTACAGACCCCTGTGTGCACGTAGGAGAGAACTGGTTTCAAAGAAACCAAAGGATTTCAGGTGCAGAAGCATGTGCTTCTGGGGAGTCTGGGGCCAGACTCTTTTCAGTGGTGCCCAGAGACAGGACAAGGTACATTGGGCACAAACGGGCAACGGGAGCATGGGAAATCTGTCTGAACATAAGGAAAAACTTCTTTAGTTTGAGGGTGGCAGAGCACTGGAACAGGCTGCCCAGAGAGGTGGTGGAGTCTCCGTCTCTGGAGACATTCAAAACCCGCCTGGACGCGTTCCTGTGCAACCTGCTCTAAGGTGACCCTGCTTTGGCAGGGGGGTTGGACTAGATGATCTCCAGAGGTCCCTTCCAACCCCTACCATGCTGTGATTCTGTGATGTGCAGCATCAGGGCCTGGGGTGGGACCTGCCTCTGGACATGGTCGACGTCCTCCTCTCAGCCCAGTGCCCTGCATGCTGGTCACACCTTGTCCCTCTTCACCTGCTTGGGAAAACACCCGCAGCACAAGCCAGTCCCCCAGCACAGAGGAGAGATAGCCCAGCTTTTCCTTTTCTAGCCACCCATTTGCATTTTGATAGCATTAATCGTTGCTCTACGACAACATCCTTTCTTCTCAGGAACACGTCACTGTGTCACCCTTTCACCTTCAACTTTCTCCACTTTGGGAAAAACTATGCATTTTAGCCTTAAAATCTTGGTACTTCATTTTGGCAGCTCTGCCTTCCTATACAGAAAATATGCTACCTTTTCTTGATCTCAAGTCTTGTATCTCTAGCTGAAGCCCTAAATCCTACTCATAGTAATAAATAATAATAATCAATATATACCGTATGCTTTCCTTCATACTCTCATGTATAAATTGTCCATGTCCCTTAAGAATTGGTGTGGGAAAATATATTCTGTAGCATTCTTCATAACAAAATAGTTACAGCCTATTCTACATACTAGGAATTCAGCGAGACACAGCAAGAAATCAATAAAAACACAAATTGCTCCATCAATACGTACATTCATTTATACTCTTCAAGGTTATCTTTGCTATGCCAGCACAGAGACACATTTTCTCCATATATAGCCATGCATATTAAACTAGGCAAGAGAGAAAGGAACGGAAACAAAAGCTATCAGTACAAATCTAATCTAGCTAGCATGCACGTTCAAAGACTTTAGAGTTCGTTTTCCCCTCTGTTCGGAAAGCAGTCTGAAATCCGGGCACATCAGCCAACGCTGACTCTCCTCCTTTCCCTGCAAAATCACCTCCTCCCAATGCAGGTACCTTTAATCATATAAAACATCTCCAATTTCCTCTTATGTATGTATCATCCTACCGATTGATATAGTATCTATGAACAGGACGCTTTCTGCGTTGGTGACAGATGGGTTATAACCAATGAATTGATGGGTTAAGTTACGGTCAGTGGTCATCCGTGTTAAAGTAGAACAAAGAACACCCACATGAGGGTCTTTTGGGCATTTCATGTACATGGACTCGTGCTGAAACCCACTGATCCAGGAAGACCCCACAAAGCTTATGTCTTTGCTGATGTTCCCATTCATAGATTATGAAGCTGTTAATTTCAAAGCAGAACTGGGCCTCTTATGCACAAAATCAGATTCTGCCAGTATGGATCTTTAGGGCCAGAAGGGTTCATATTCCTAGTCAAAAGTGGAAAAATACCAGGGAAGATGTGAGGAAGGATCTGCCTGAGCTAACAGACTTTAAACGAGGAAGGTAGTGACAGGGAAAGGTTTCTTTGCATGAGGTCTCTGACGCAGGCTCGCGTCAGTAGGAGGTACCTCTTTTTGCCTGTTATAGTCATCGCAGAGAAACAGCATTTCAAGAGATGGCACTGGTGAACACAAGCACTGCTGGTCTGGCACGTTATTAATGTTGTGCACAATAATATGCTACTTAGTTGCAGAATTCTTACTGCACCGTTTATTATTTGCACAATTCAAACCAAGTTTGACTTGCCAGGCTGGTATTTTTCCGTTCTGCCCAGTCCTCATGCAGTCTCTTGCCTCTTATTTGTACAGTGTTTACTATTATATGCACATTTTCTGCAAGGTCAAGCTGAACATGCACCTTCCCATAGGAGCTGAACATTACGTTGTTTATGGTGGATATTCATTATTTTTGTAGGTTGTTCTACGTGGTATGCCCAGGGAGAGAAAATGAGCCTTGAAATAGCACAGAAAGAGCTGCTTCCTTGATGCTACTTTCCTGATAGAATCATAGAATTGCCAGGGTTGGAAGGGACCTTTCAGATCATCTAGTCCAACCATCGACCTAACTCTGACAAAAACCACCACTAAACCATATCTCTAAGCACTACATCTACTGGTCTTTTAAATACCTCCAGGGATGGTGAATCCACCACTTCCCTGGGCAGCCTGTTCCAATGCTTAATAACCCTTTCAGTGTAAAAATTTTTCCTAATATCCAGTCTAAACCTCCCCTGGTGCAACTTGAGGCCATTTCCTCTTGTCCTATTGCCCGTTACTTGGGAGAAGAGACCGACCCCCACCTGACTCCACCCTCCTTTCAGGCAGTTGCGGAGAGCGATAAGGTCTCCCCGAGTGATGCTGAGTGTGTGGGTAACAGGCATTCTCTTTGCTCTCATTCATCACTAGTGAGAACATCAAGGCATAGATGTGAATTTATTTGATATGTTCTGGGCATCTCAAATCTTAAAGTAGGATCAGCCATGTGCTACTGGAGAGTATGTCTCATGGACTAATTCTTCTGTTTGTGACCACATCTCCACACTGGATTCACCTAGAACTTATGTGACTTGATCCAGCTAGTCTTCTCAGAACCTGCATAATTTTTAATTAATATGGATTTTTCTTTTCCCATCAAATAGAATAAGGCCGTGAGCTTGAGTCTTCTACTTTTCAGATTAAAGCTTCACAAAAGGCCTTGCCAAGACTATGTGAGAGAGAAAGATGGAAGTCTGTGTTCTTGGAAAGCATCTCACTGCTCTGGAGACACCTGAATACGTCTCTCTGGCCATAAAATGCTGGGTTCAAATCTGCCTCTCTGTTCCTCTGCACATCAGGTGCACTTTTATTACTCCTTGCTTTAAACACATGTACAGGGAAACCTTTCTCTGAGCTTTCCCTGATGAAACCTCAGCAAATCTTGTGAGCGGCAGCAGAAGTCAGTACCAGAGAACCCAGACATACGTATACCATTGGAGATGAACAGCAGCGCAGTCTTAAAGCTGTAGAAACTTTGTGTGCTGGAAAAGCTAAACAGAACAGTGAGCAAACTTGTTTGTTTCCCTCTCGGGAGGCTGAAAGCAAACTTTACAAGTGTTTTCCCCTACATGGGGTGTCTCAGCAATATGTGTGTTGTTATGATTTTTGCCCCGTCCATGTTCAATATGGAAATGACAGTCTTGCAATTTTTGTAATCATCTCACAATCTGTCTCTGGATTTCAGCATTTAAGCAGACAGGGGCACGGTAATGCCCCATGATTAGCTCTGATTGTGAAACTCCTTCAATAACAAAATGATAAAAGTGATCAATCACCTTAACAATAGTTAATAGCTCTTATCCAAAGCCATAATAATCCCACTCTGCAGTTTGACTATAGCAAGCTATTACCCTATCAGCTCAGCCTTGTGTCTGAAGCACCACTGTTCTCTCTCCTCTAGCAGCCTGAAAGGACACCTTATCTCATGGTCTCACAGGCTTCTTTCCACCTTCCTCCACCCCTGCACAGTAATTCCTGCTCCTCTCCGACTCCCAGCCATCATTTGAAAATCTCAGTTAGCTCCCCGGGGAGGATCTCATAGGAAGCCTCCAGTCCTTGAAGCCACCACTTGCTGCTTGGCAATTGTGGGTTTTTTCCTTACCATGTGTTACATCAGTACTGGACCCTTTCTTTTCACACCCATCCTTTTTCCTAGCAAAATGAAAAATTACACAAGCCTTTAAACACATTCTCTCTTGGCATTTGCGTGCCAATAAAGAGCAGGAAAACTAGCTTGTATCATAAGAAGTGTGATCCCACCGGTCTTCATGCCAGACCTGAAAGCCTGCAGTGGAGCAGACACAACCTGTAGCCTCTTGTTGAAGGGTGCAGGCATGCAGCAACTCTACCTCTTCCAGCCCAGCTACTGCCTCTTTCAAGGAACACGCAATTACTGATGATGCCCCAACTTTGGGAAGAGGAAAGGTCATTCCACTAAACTGTGTCTGCGTCTCTGACATGCCTCAAAACTATTTTTGCTCATTTCTAGTTAAACTTAACTGAATACATTGAATGTTAAAGGACTTACCATTTTTTAGGATGTGAGATAAAACTTTCTGAGAAAGCGAAGACAAAGTTTGGGGGTTGGCGAAATATGAAGACACGACACATTTCCATGCAGAAGCAAAACCGGTTATGCAGCACACAGTCAGGACAACACCAGTTAGGCAGCACACATCGCCATTTGTATTCCAGAAAACAGTCATCTTCCTTATGCTGGACTCAGAGAGCAGCAGGATCTTCAGTATCCTGTAACTGCGTGTTCGTTATTGGGATCTGCACATGTTCTAATTCTTGCTCCTATTTTTGCACAGGTCTGTCATTTCATTAGTAAAGGCAGGCAGGGCACTTGTGATGCTGATCTGGGGACAGAGTGAGTTTTCAGTTAATATTCCTCAATCACCTTTCCGCAGATTTACCACTGTGAGCTAGTCCAGCCCACCAGCCATCTGCAGAGGTGAACTCATGAAATAAAAAAAGGAATTACCTGCTGAGATAAGACTTCTTCTCTATCACATTTGGAGAGCCACACAGACCTCTGTTCTGCGACAGAGAAGCAAAGGGCACCATGGATTTGGGAGAGGTCTGTAACCCAGTCCCCAGAATGAACCGGGAGCACAGTCTTCCAAGGCCTGAACAGCAGCAGAGCTTCAAAGTATGCTCTCATTAAATATATTTTCATTAAGTAATTAATTAAATAATAGCCAGAAAGGGGAAAAAAATATCACCTCATCAGTACTGTAACATAGGTAGGATCATAAACAAGGCAGAGATAGGACAAAATGACTGTGAAAGTGCAGACAAATTTCTCAACCAAGACAAGGGAAAACTGTGTGAAGGATGGTGGGGATGTTGCTGAACTCTCCCCAGGAACACAACTTGGTCCTCTGGGCACATGTAATGATCTAGTGCAGTCAGCAGCTCCTCAGCTGCTCCTCAAGCAGACATGATGTGGGGTGAGCAAACACTTTTTTCACTACGGGAGTTTCCCAGGTGGCACTGGCACATCACAGGCAGAATATATTCTGTAATGTCCATCCATGTTTCCAAAGATGTCACTGCCTGAGAAACAGACTTCAGCTTTCACATCCTTATTTAATATATCAGAAGGTAACCACAGGTTCTCATTTCCCCTGCAATGCCCAGAAATGGTATCCACTCTTGAGGGATGCTTCGCTCACTCTGTGATTCAATAGCAACGACTTCACTATCTGCGTTTTTGCCTTCTGGTTTAGGGTGGGAGAAAACCCTGTCTTGGAGGCATTAGATGGGGGATAAATAGGTTTATTCAGATTTAATCTGGGAGTTTTTGCGTCCTTGCCTACCCTCTGGAAGATCCCCTCAAATCCTTATCAAATAGATTTACTCTTTTTACACTTTAATAACTGTACTATTTTATTACATGTTTTCAAGTCAAAAATAGATCCCCCCACCTCTGGCACATCTGCAAATCTTTTTTATTAATTTATTATTTGCTTATACATTTAGTTCACACACTCCCTTGGCAGAGATAAGCTTTCCACTGTAAGCCCCAACATTTCCAGCTCATTTCCTACTGCCTGTGGCTGTTATCTCCATGATAATATCTGTGTTTCTGGCCCCACACCAGCTTGTCTATCTGTATCCAACTTAAAATTCATAAACATTCCATTTGATTTCAAGCTAATATTCCACTTGTCTTCTTTAGCAGTGTCCATTGTTCAAAGAAGGAATTGCTCTGAGCTAGTGATGCTGTTGTCATCTTCTTTGTCCATGCTGTGCACACTCTGCTGGCGTATGCACTCTTGCAAAGTAACATAATCCATTTCAATTCTGCATATCTTCCCAAATATCAGGCATTATCTTTGCTTACATTTGCTTTCATTGCATCTCTATATGCTATTTTTGTTGGCCATGACTTTCTGCCACTCTCTTTTCATCTAATATTCTGGATTGCCCTTACCAGCCACAGCATCACCTCATGTAGCCTCCATCAGAAAAAGGCTTCAGTTGCCGCCTTTCAGAAATGTTATTTTCTTTGCCACAGATTAATTCTGACTTCTCAAACAGTCACTCCTGTGGGTATTTTGCCACAGCTTCTTGCCATGATTTGTCTGTTACTAAAGACTTTGGACCCCAGGATTGGCTTGTTGAGCTTAAATGAGTCATAGAGTATGTTTCTCTTTTTTGAGAATTGGATTTCTAGATACCGATTTAGACAGGTGTATATATACACATATGCTTGCAGGTGTATGCATATGTATATATATTATGTATTTTTTTATATATAGACTATGTCAGCAATGCTGGCAACATGTTTTTCTTCTGTGATGTGTTTCATCACTTCCCAGTGATGTCTCCAAAAGGGAGTTAAATGGAAACCATTAGGCACATGAGCTACCTTAGATCAAAGTGTTGCCAGGAACAAAGTTGCCTTCTGATTATCTTCCTGTTTGCTGGCATCCATATCTTGTGGATGGTGAAGGGAGATTTAAACCACCTCCAATTGCCTGCCACATTTTTGAAGAGCTTCAACCTGTAACCTTCAACTTCCAGCCTTTTTCTCGGGATACTTTCTCAGCTGCTTCTCCTCCTACTGCCTCGTGTGATTCAGTGTCATGCAGAGCCAAAAAGCGTGAGACAGACGCTTTGTTCAGTACCTGATTCTACCTGATCATCAGCAGATACCACTGCTGGTGTGAGCTGGCTCCTGCTGAAAGGTATGGTTCCCTGCAGCTTGAACCCCACCCAGCTTCTCACCTAAGCAAAACAGCTGTGATGCTGCCGTGAGACCCCATGAGGCAGAATTGCCTTTCTAAACCCTGGAGCCCAGCAGAGCGGGACATTACCAGCCACCCTCCGAGGTCAGAGCGTGCTTTCCTGGGCCAGCAAACACTTAGTGACTGGTGAGCTCAGACCACCCTCTTCAGTGCTCTGGGTTTTGAAAGATCACAATATCATGCGCCGTATAACTTTTTGTGTTCCCTCAGATCAAGTGAACTTACAGCCATATCTGCCAGGGACACGAAAAGACACAGCAAATTTGGGCTGGGCTAGAAAAAGCAGGAACTTGTAGTTATAGTCCATCCTGACCAGACCCAGGGACTGTCTGGGCAATGTCGCTGTTGCAAACTGCTGATTGACGAAGAGGTTTGCACAAGGTCTCAGGCTGCCTCAGACTGGGTGATCTAGCAGATGCTAACAGCAGACCTGCAGCAGGCAGCAGGGCACGGCGAAGCCCCACACGGAGGGATGGATGTCGGCTGACAGCAAGCCATAGAGCAGCGACAGCGGGCACCAGTTTTGGTTCACAGCATCTCCCTTCCTCACTTTGGTGGCATCTTGTTTTTCTCCAGGCTAACTTCATCTCTTGGCTGGCTGGCAAGACTGAAAAGTTGTGAAGGGCAATGACGCCCTGCTTACGTTTGTCCTGTCTTTGCTGCAAATGCTGATCGAATGAATACATCATAAAAGAGATTGCTGCAGCTTAGCCAAAAGTTTTCAGAACCAAGTGATTCAGGGAAATACTAGTTATTCAGTTAGATTATAGACACAGCCAAGAACATGAGAGAAGTCAAGATCTCGCTGTTTACAAGCTGATATAGAGAAGACAATGGAAACATCTGGCCCCTGCAAGAAGACTGCAGCCAAATGACTCCCTGCAGTGAAAGTTTAAGAGATGTAACAACATTGTAGGCATAAAGATTGTGGCGAAGACAGGGCTGGTGCAGGGAGTCAAGTACATTCCCAAAACTGAGTGGTTTGTGAAACAGTCAGAATTACTTGCATACTAGTCCTCGCACTACAAAATCACAGAGACCTTGTCTTCATAGAATCACAGAATGGTTTGGGTTCGAAGGGACCTTAAAGACCATCTAGTTCCAACTCCCCTGCCATGGGCAGGGACACCTCCCACTGGACCAGGCTGCTCAAAGCCCCATCCAGCCTGGCCTTGAACACTTCCAGGGATGGGGCAGCCACAACTTCCCTGGGCAACCTGTTCCAGTGTCTCACCTCCCTCACAGTAAAGAATTTCTTCCTGATATCTAATCTAAATCTCCCCTCGCAGTTTAAAACCGTTACCCCTTGTCCTATAGCTACAATCCCTGATAAAAATTCCTTCCCCATCTGTCCTGTAGGCCCTGTCTTTCCTGTCTTGAACAACCCTGACCGTAAACCCGCTCTGAGCAAGAGCTGCTCTGATACGTGATGTCTCTCCAGAACTTCACAAAAGATGTGCCACAAGAACAACTATAAGAATTCACTGTCTCCAGAGGACTTACCCTTATTGCAGTGATCCTCCCACTTTGCTTTAAATCCACTCTCTTCTCCTCAATAACAAAGGCTGCATGAGACACTGGGCCTTGGATGATTGTGCTGGGACTAATTCTTTTCTTCATTCTTATTTTAAAAAAATCTGAGGCAATATGTTTTTTAGTTTGAGCAGATCTTATTTAATCAAACTTCTCAACCATGTCATTCATAATAATGACAGTCCAGCGGGAACTTGCAGCATCCTGAATTAAATCAAGTAGTATATAAATATAACCAAGGTATTCTCAAAGTAAATACAACTAACCAGTTTTAAAATGGCAACTGGCTTCTGCTTTTTAATTGGGGTGACATTTTGCAAGGCCATTCCTTGGTGAGTTTCATATTCTTCCATTCTGTTCTGCTTTTCTTATTTGTGTAGTGTTACCAAGGCATATATGAAATACATTTCAAAGTACAGATATCAGCTCATTTACAGCTAATTATAATAGGCAAGTGGTGCAGTAAATGGAACACCCGATTTTCTCCCCTCTTTTTTTTCCTTTTGGTTGAAGCTTTTGTGATGTTCTCCAGGTGACTCCCATGCATAATGTAACACTAGCAATGCTGTTTGCATAATAAGCTATTTTCTACCACAGAAGCAGAAACATTTTATCACTATAGAGAAGGCTTGGATTATGAATACATTTTCATATAAGTTGATTTATGTGAAAATTACCAATAAATGCATTCTAGCCATAAGTAAAATGTTTGTTCCTACTTTAAGGAGTAGGATTATTTGAAACTTAGGGGGAGGGGAAACGCATATCCCACCAAGGGAAACTATTTTATTAATATGATTCAAATGTCAGAGCTTGCAGTCACCTTCCAAGGTATGGAGCTCCCCCAGTTTCCTCCAACGAAGTCAAGGAGAGTGGAAAATGCCCATCACTAGACAGAATTGCTCTGCATCTGACCACATCGAACCACTAGTTCCATGGCATTTAATGCAGTATAAACACCAAGCCAAACCCTGCTCTAACCCGATGGCACCTTCTGCAGTCTCCAAAACTGCTGTTTGTTGCCCTTTTGTTTGAAATGCAAGCTACCTTTTCATGTTATGAGGCACACATTTCCTTATTAGTCTTTTTTTTAACATGTTTATTTGAGTTAGAGCAACGTTCCCAATGAGACCATCTCTGGAGTCTCACCTACCTGCCAGTGCTGTAGGAACAGGACTACGAAGCCTGGGTCCATTCCAGCAAAGGCAGACAGGCATCACCAGTCCCTCCATGCACATCGCAGCCTGTGGAGGAGCGGGGCTAAAAAAGGCTCCACGTGGCCCTACACCCGCTCCGAGATCAGCGCAGGATCACAGCTCCCGTGTTTGGTCACAGATGAGAGGTGACCCAGATGCATATAAAGCACCAGCACCAGTCTCAAAACTGACACCCTCGAGACTAAGCTGGTGCCTTTTGAAGCCAGCAAAACAGAGGGCTTTGGATCTGGCCATTTGCATTGGAGGGCATCCCAGAACCAATTAATTGCCATTGCAAGCGCGTTTTTGATGGGCTAGGGTAAAGAGGCATTCCTCGGGAAGCGCTGGACTTGCCTCTATTCAACGAGGAGCTGATCCTGCAAAGTCCATGCCGTAAGCAAGCCCTGGTCCTCCTGAGCCTGCAGGGACCTCGGCAGAGCTGCCTGACACAGCAGGGCTCTCTCCCAGCTGCGCAGATCAAGCCTCTGCCCCTAAAACAATGAGTAAACGTACACCTCAATTTTTCAAAGCCATACGCCGCTCAGATCTCCTGCTACTGTAAATCAAGGTGGTTTATTGACACCAAAGGAGTTCTGCCGATTTTCATGAGCCGAATGTCTGACCCAGTGCTGGTGATCAAGATTATTTCTGCTTAGTAGAGATAGCTGACAGAAGAAAACTTTTCATACAATATGTCGATGGCTCTCAACTCTGCAAAATTAAACACTTTCATTTGGGGGGAGAGGGGAAGGCAATGGACTATTGCAAATGAACAGCATATAACATTTTTTGCTTCAGACTTCTTTCTGTAGTTGTAAAAATTGCTTAATGTCGTAATTTTCCTGCAGATTTTGTAAACTTCTGCAAAAAACACTGTAAAAATCCATTGATTTCACTTGCATTATACCACAGAGGCTGGTGTGCATTTTTTTCCAAATATATACTCTTTTTTTCCTAAATGCCTTCCAGTTTTACTGATTAACTCCCTCCTCTTTTCCCTGCAGACCTGCCCGGGAGGAAGAGCACCGTTCAGCAAACAGCCTTGAGCACTACACGCTGTTCCTCAGTTCAGTGGCTGAGAAAACACCGTGACTCCTCAGCAGGTACCACCGGACCTCGGTGGGAAACTGAGCCCTCAGCAGCGTGCTCAGACCCCCGCCGTTGACGACCAGCCCTTGACGATGGCAGGGTACACAGTGCCCTATCTTTGTGTGAGATCTGACAAAACTGCCGCCCTGGGTTGCCTCCAGGCAAAATCCTGCATCATTCATTCCCGCTCTTTGCTGCTGAGAAGTGTCTGTACCCACCTCTGCTTCTCATTTACATTTGCTATTAGGGTCACCTTATGGAGCCCAGCTCGCTGCATTTCTCACTGGAGTGAGGGATGTTTTGTATTAAAAGGTAAATTAAACTCTTTTCCAAAGGGGGATATTCCCTGGTGTTGTGCTTTAACCCTAGCCAGCAACTGCAACTAGGACCATGCAGACACTCACTCACCTCCCCAGTTTGGATAAGGGAGAGCATTGAAAGAGTAAAAGTGAGAAAAAAACTTGTGGGTTGAGATAAAGGCAGTTTAACAGGTAAAGCAAAAGCTGTGCATGCAAGCAAAGCAGAACAAGGAATTCATTCACTGTTTCCCATCGGCAGGGAGGTTTTCAACCATCTCCAGGGAAGCAGGGCTCCATCATGTGTAATGATTACTTGGGAGGACAAACGCCATAACTCTGAACATTCCCCCCGCTTCCTTCTTCTTCCCCCAGCTTTATATACTGAGCATGATGTCATACGGCATGGAATATGCCTTTGGTCAGCTGGAGTCAGCTGTCCCGGCTGTGTCCCCTCCCAACTTTTTGTGCCCTCCCAGTCTACTCGCTGGTGGGGCGGTGTGAGGAGCAGAAAAGGCTTTGACCATTTAGCAACAACCAAAAACCACCAGTGTGCCATCAACACCATTTCTCATCCCAAATTCAAAACACAGCACTACACCAGCTGCTAGCAAGAAAATTAACTCCATCCCAGCTGAAACCATGACACCTGGACACACCTGGGTCCCAGCTTCCCTGTGTGATCAGGGCAGTGCTCCTTAGGTAGCCAGCTCCGTGCCATCCGCGCAGCGGCACAAGTCAGCAAGCCAGCCTCTGCAACTTGCAACCCGTGTAATATTTTCAGCCCCTCTCAGGTCAGCGTTGCCAGCCCTGTGTTTTGGCTCAGCATCTCTTTTTATGGGTACCCACAAATCCTTGCAAGCCTCTCCTGCATGGTGTCCTCTTCCTGCCATGCACTCATCCAGTCCTCACCACAGGCAGTTCCTGCCCTCTAGACTGCTTGGTAGCTCTCCCTTCACACCGAGGAGGCTGGCTAATACCGCTGAAGATGCCTTGGAAAAATTTCTTCACCCTTGATATTTCCATCTGCTCTCTCTGCTCTGCCACGGTCACTGCTGGCACTGGAGCTGTGGCAGCGCCATTGGCCCCAGTTGTGGTCACTGAGCCAAAATCTCTGACGTGAAGAAGGAGCAGCCCAGGTTACCCAACTGCAGACATGCCAGGCTCTCCTAGCAGCAGGTACCACCAAGAAGCCCTGGAAAAGTTCCCTCATTCCTCACTGAGCCTGGGGCTCCCAGTGTGAGGAGTCTGCCTCAATTCCCCCGGTCCTACTCCCCCGAACAGCACGACTGATGCTAATTCACAAAGTAACACTGACCCCTAGGCCTTCGTATTTTTCGATTTAAAAACATTTAAAACTATACTTATTTTACTACTGCTAAATAAATTTGTGTCTCTAAGATAGTAACTAGTACTGCTGCTGGAGCATGGATTCAAGAAATTAAACTAATTGATATTCAGACGAGATGGTGTGGAGATGAAAGGTGGGAAGCAAGCTACAGTGTAGGGGTGTTGGATCATGCATTCTTAGTTACACATTTACTATATCTATAACAGCTCACTTTTCTATTTTAAACCCTACTAAGTGGAGACTATTTAAATGTACTGCTGTAGTAATAAAGAAAAGGTCAACTCAATGTCTGTCTTGGCCATTAATCAATCTTTCCCATACTTTCTAATTATCTTGATTGCCTGATTGAATGAAGCATGGGACACTGATCATCTATATGTTCCTTGGTTATATCTGCTCTTGGCACCTTTTTTTTTTTTGGACACCAGAGAGGATATTTTCATATGGCAACTTTTTTCAAAAAGGACCCCCGACTTCTCCCTCTGATAACCAACTCCTTTTCTGCCTTATCTCCCACCATTTTCTGTTGCAATTTTGCAGGCTGTTCCCTATAAAATTTTGAAGTGTCTTTAATCATCTCAGGCAGCAATTTGGTGTTGTTTTTTCCCCTCTCCTTTTCAGTAATCTGGGATTCCCAGCATTATTCTCTCTTTCTCTGATTATGAATTGTAGCTTTTTTTATTTTTGAGGAAGCTTAATGCAATGCAATAACACACAAACACAGGGAGAAATTATAGACATGAAAAGATCAGATTTTTTTTTTATAGTGATAATTCCATTTTACTCCTGGGTGTCACATATCCATGAGGGACCCCAGAACTTCATCAAGAGCAGCCAGATAGCTCGTTACCAAGACACCCGGGGCTGCACAGCTCTCCATCCCCAGATGACAGGGAGGACCTTGTGGAAAGAGTGTGGCAGGGGACAGGCAGCAGTAGATCCAGCCCAGGGACAAGAAATGCGTGTAACAAACATCATACAAAAAGGGCCAATTGTGCAGCTCCTGTATGAGCTCTGGAAGATGGTTTAGTTTCAGTTCTGCTGTGCAGAAAGTACCAGGGAGACGGGACACCTGCAAGGATGGAAACCTCATCTTAATTCTTCTGTACTGAATTCACTGGGAGTTTGAAGAATGCAGAATGGGATCCTTTGGAAGTATTTCTCACCCCCTTCGATTATCTCTACAGCTTGATTGAATGAGTCGTGCAACCCAGCTCCTTCAGATATCCACGAATGCCAGGCAAACAAAGCATATTCAACCCATCACTGGGGTTTGTGTTGTTTTTTTTTTCCCCTGTTCATAAACAGCTTGAGAAAAAATGCATTCATTTTTTCAAATCTTTGGCCAGTAATTTTTGCGACTCACACAGAGCCTACAATTTGCTCAAGCAGCTTATGGTGGGCACTGCCTTCCTCCAACGCTGCGTTAGTGGGCAGGTGGCCCCCACAGCCTTCCAGCCAGAGGCACCAGCAACCTCTGCAAACCTCCTCCCTTGCTAGAGCTCGTATGGGCTGCTGGCGTGAGGCTCAGGTTCCCCAACCACATCCCAAAAGCCTGGATCCAACTGGGTTTCTGCGGCGTGATGTGAAATTGGAGCTGGAATATTGCTGGCGATGGGATTCCTATATTTTCCTGGTGCAAATGCTGTGTTACCAGAGAGATAATTCCGACTGTTAACATCCCCATTCTTTGCCTATTGACACCCTCAAAATCAGAGTAATTTCCCCGGCGACTCAGGGGCAGTGGGCTGAAGGTGGGGGAACCGAAGCCCACCACACTCCCCAGTGCAGCACCGGGATCCCCAAGCCAGGGCTGAGCGAGCTGGGACCTCTCCAAAGCAGATGCCACCCTGGGCCTTGAAAGAGATCAACTGAGGTTGCTGGAGTGTCACACCCGTTTCTTCTCCTCTCTTCCATGCTTTAATGGCAGAAACAATCCACAAGGATGTTTGAGTAGATCCTGCTGCTCAGCATACCCTACTGGCTAACTCTTGGTGCTTCTCTGCTCTGCGTATTAACTACCCACCAGATGTACATTATCTCTCTCCACTGAAGATCTAGAGAGCCTGGCAATCTGATTTTCTTTCTTTCTTTCTTTTTTTTTTTTTAAGCACTTTATTGGAGCCAGATACTGATTTTATACATTGCAGAGCCACACTGGCAGCACTTGTGGTACCTTGCGAGATCTCACCCCTGGCAAATGGTGCACACTACAAGAAATACACAGTAGAGTCAGGTTAGCGTGGGTTAAGGGACATTACTGTTACATGACTTTGTCTTATTTCCTAGCCTTCCAAAGACAATCCCATAGTGATAAATGAAACGGTACCTCTAATGGAGAATTACTATCTGCAAAATTACAAACTTTAGTTTCAGTAATAGTGCATTCAGGCAATATTTACATGACAAATAAGAAAAACCTCTGACAGAAGAATCTTTCATGTACTTGTCTGGTTTTATCACTCAGCTCACAGTTTTATCTTGCGTTTAATCATATTGCCCTTCATCTGCCATCCAGTAGCCAAAGTACTAAAATAGCCTTAATCTCTCTGTATCTCATTACAATGTGAGACTATGGTTTTGCAAAACTTTCTGTTAAGTATGATATATCGCAGCTGCATAAAATATATGCCCAAAATGCATACAGTACGTGGAATAGTACTATAAATTCTAGGACCATCTTAAAAGCGAAAGCACTGGATAAAACGATGCAGAAAATATCGAGTGATGGGTAGGTAAAGTGTTATTAATATATCAAAAAGGCAAATGAAAAATATCAAATGCAATCTCATTTAATAAAGAACACAGAGAAATACACATCAGTGGGTCTGATGGCATAAGACTTACTTTGAAGATTGTATCCTTCCTTCCTGAGAGCTTATAATAAAGGGCTCCATGACATCTGTTTAGGGCAAATACAACTGTGGAGAAATCCCTTTGTTTTGTTTTTAAGCTCTAAATCTGTAGCCAGTATGACATAACATATTTTCAGGCCAGCACAACACCATGCAATAAGTCAACAATATTTATAAAGATCACTATTTACTTGATTAACTCCTCATCAGCTTTAGGCCATAGATATTCAGTACTGCATAGCACTAAGTCCTTAATTGGATGTGATTGTTGTCACACCTTGGTGTTAAATTTACTCTTCACCTGCCTGGCATTTACAAGTGGAAATCCCTTTAGGCAAATGTATGTGTGAATAACTAATTATTATTATTGCTGTTATTTTAGCCTCAGCTTGGTGGAGATTTACACTCTGAAGAGTAGCAAGTGGCACTGTGGAAGTCTCTGGAAAGACTGAATTTGGGCTGTAATATTATACTGCAGTAGCTGGCAATTTATTAGTTACACATTCCATTTGTCTACACCGGTTTCTGTATATTTTAAGATCTCTGCTTTTAAGTATCTCTAAGACCCCTGTTGTTTCAATTACTTGTCACTGTGGCCTGAGGTATCATTACTACGCTGAGGATAATAAACAACTCCTCCTATTTCTGTTGCTAGAGCTGTGACTAACTTAGCATGATCAAGAAGCAGCATAGGATGGAGAAGTAAGTGCCGTATGGTAGGTGGTTGATCCTAAATCATATTCTGCTCTGCCAGCTTTGTTACGTGGTCTTGGGCAAACCTCTAAACCTTACTTTTTGGAAGAGCTGAGCACTGTATAAGCCCACAACACACACTGACTACATAAGATCGCAAAGTGGTTTTGAAATTATAGATCCTCTGCAGTTTCTTTGTTGTAATAGGGTGGAGGTCTGATGCTAGGAATAGCAGGAGTCTATTTAATACAGCACATTTAGAAATGCAACATTGAAGAACTGAGCATCAGAGCCATTTCATTTGCATTACAGCGTGTGGCGGGATGTCAGTGCACGTTCTGATGGGGATAGCTTTAACACTTAGGGTTTGAGATGTTTGTCTTCTCACATGAAGTCTTAATGCTTTAATGCTTGACAGCTCTCCCACAACTCCACTGCTGCCCTCAAAGTCCGGATACAGCTTCATCTGGTTCTTTCTGTGAATGTCTTGTTAATGCTTTCTCTGTAGCTTCTTCTTATTTTCTCACAGCCAGTACTAACATTTGACCCATTTAACACAGAATTTGGGCCATGTAACATCGTTAATTTATTATAACCAGGTTCATCCTGTTGATTAAAAATGTCCTAGTCTACAAGAACTGTGCCAGCCCTGAAGAATGCAATAGTTCAGAGTTACATCTCATCTGTGTCTGTGCATCATCTAACTTAAGTTAATTTTAAGGGCAAAGAATTATGTCATCTTGTATTCGCTCACAATGCCACAGAAGTTATACATTGAGAGCTCTTTCCTTTATGAAGGAGCAGAAAAAACACTCTGTAAACTTGAAGCTCATACAGAATCCTGCTGTTACCATTCCTGCAATCGTATCTTTCAGCTAATTTGTTCCCATTAAGTGTAATGTTACAGAGAAAAACTGCTTTGCAAACATTTAATGGCTTCTATCAGTCTGAACAAATGAATCCGTAAGTTCCTGCCTGTTTAAAAATCTTTTTTTTTTTTTTTTTTTACCTGATATTCAAAAGAAGCAGTCTCTGGTTGCTTTCTCCTGTAAGTGTGAGACAGTGAAGTCTCAGGCATTTGAATGTTGCTTCTTTTTCTGGGGTTTTGTGGACAGACCAGCTTGCAGGCTCAGACTGTGAACTGCACAGCTGCATCACGGCACTGAGTTCTTTCCTTATTCTGCCTGTAATAGGCTGCAAGGACAAAAAACTCGTGTGGTGGGACCAGAGAGAGAGCTGAGATCTTAAAATGGCCGGTGTGATTTGTTAAAGAACAGTAGTCAGAGTCCAAAATCTTTGATTGCTGCCTTCCCCCACAAATTTTGCTACCCCAGGCTGTTTGCTTGGAGGGGTGAACCAGTAAATGAACTCTCACAAAACAAAAGAAAAACAAACAGGAGAGTAAATGTAAGAAGAAAAGGAAGAGGCGGAAGAAGAGGAATGTAAATATGTGTAGGTTCAACTTGTTGCTTTATGTTCTGGAATGAGGATTCCCCCTAAATAGGGAATTTAACTGGTACCGAGTTACGACTGAATTTATAGCGCAGCAACTAACCACCTGTAAATGGTACAAACGGTGCTCGGGCATGGCCAGTGCAAAGCACAATTCCACCTTCAAAGAGCACCAGCTGCCTCGAACGCAGACCACCACGTGTGAAACCTCTCCATGCTGGACATCAGATTTTTTTATTTTCTTAAGTCTAGCTGACCTAAGAATGGATTTGCCATCCCCAAAAGATGCAAGTTCAATAAGAAGAAGATTCAAAACGCAGCTCCAGTGCTCCTCTATCTGTGTCTGGGCATGGCCAAGGTTTGATCATATTGCCTGTACACTGTCTTTCGCCAGCAATTCCAAAAGAAACTGCTTTGTCCCATCATACTGCTGGTTCAGGCTTGTAGACATTTCAAAGTGTGCTGGGAAGTCACACAGCTATGAAGGGTTCCTTCTGAAGCTGAACTTTGTACCAACTCCACCCATGGACATCACTGTTGCAGTAACTATTGTAACCCAAACGTCTTTGTGCTATGTTCCAGTGATGTTGTCTCCTGCGAGGCAGGTGCCAAATCCCGCACATGGCCAGGCACAACTGTAATGACACAGAGTAGAGGAGAGGTGCTGGAGACACATCTTGAGAGACAGAGCTGCTTCCAACAATGTCCACCTTCCAGGGCAGCTGTCCTCCACAGATCTGTCCCTGGAGGGAACATCAGCCAGCAGAGCTGAGTGTTGAAGAGTTCTAGGGTCCTTATTTTGGAAGGGAATTCTTCTGTACAAGATGGAAGGAGTCAACAGAGAACTCATACAGGTCCCCATGGCTGGGCTGTGAGCAGACCAAGGCTGCCGAGCTCTCTAGAACAGTGGCTGCTGGTAGCTGGGTCTCTCGCAGAGATAAAAAGACTGACGGCCTCTTGTCTAGCCATTAGTGGAATGGTTAGTCTCTAATTTGGGAAAGAAAAGAAATACTGTTGAAAAATAAAACAGAGAGTCAACAGGGTTGTTTACAATCTCCACACTAAAGATGTGTGATGGGATGCAGAGTTACATTCCCCAGTGCTGGGGATGTTGTGCAGTGATTTGCCCCAGGGAAAAGTGTTTCTACAACGCTTGTATTTTATACCCCACCTAAATGGCAGAACAAAAGGGAATGAAACCCCCCAAATTACTAACGACCTATTTTTTACCATACAGGTAAGTAATGGGACAGCTGTGTTGTCCGAAAAGCAGATTCGTTGCCTGGTGTGCAATAAGCCAATTCTCACACACACAGGAGAGATATTGCATATATTCAGGCCTGGGTGCTCGGTGGATTTCCACAAATCAAGCACACCCCATGCCAGTTTCCTCCTTATATTTATACACAAAAGTTACAAGGGAGTACACTCCCTGTCACAATGATTGGTTAGTGACTTACATAGAATTATAATGTCTGCTGTGTCATCCTCTTCCATCACTGCGCCTGCGTGGAGGAAGGGTCTTCACCTGGGCAAGGATCTGCTTGACCTGTGGCTGTGGTTTTTAGTATTATAATGAAGACAGTTCAGTTAAGGACGCCTGGACTCGGGTTTGCACTGCTAAATTGGTATTGTTTGTAGAAACATCTTGATTAGATGTTCATTTAAGGTCTTAGGGGCCTAGGAAGACCAAATAATTAGGCTACAGGTGTTCCTTCAAACAATTCCCTTTGATCCTCTCCTTAGCAGCTACTTAGCAACTATCTACAGTCATCCTTAACTATGGAGCCAGGACATAAAACTTGATTAACTACAGAGCCCTGGTTAACTTAAAGTTTGATGATAGATATCAGCTGCATACAGTCAGCATCTTAAGTTTGTGTCCTTACCACAAGATTGTAATTCCTCTCACATTTACTTTTCCCCTCCCTGCTTGAAAATCATATTGTATGAGCCACTGTAGCATGGCAGACATAAGCATCAAGCTTGTTTTTCCCCACGTACGAAAATCAACTCCTCCTTCCATAGAGACTGGCTTTTTTATGTCGTAGCTCACCCAGATGTAATCTTGAGATGTTACAGACAGATCAGCATTACAGATGGTTACAGACATTTTACAGAATACAAAATTAACAATTCAGGTCTTTTAAAATGAAAATTGACACTGTTTTTATATTGCTCTATCTGCAAAGGCATGAAGAACTTCAGACTTCAGAGGGAGTAAAAATCATCACTCATATATTTTCCAAAATATCGTTGATTTCCCCAAAATAACCTTTGTGTATGCATAATCTTCTAATTGTAGATTATTTGGTGTTAATTATACATAATACCTTGCTATCTGTCAAGGCTTCCTCGAAAACTAATTCCCCAAACTAGTATTTCTTGATCTTTAATATGTAAAATACTGACTTCTAGACCCAACGAAGAGTGAAATAAGAGACCTTAAAACTGTCAGTGGAACAACACTGTCATTTCAGGCCTGTCAGGGAGTGAAGGAAGGACTGTTCTGCATTTTGGGAAAAGAAAGGACCATTTCTCTAGCAACTCAGTGAGTTTTTAGCAACAATTGTTTAAAGAGCCTCATTAGCATAAGAAAAAGACTCCTGGTAGAAATGAATTAGCAGTCACAGCGCAGGTGAAGCAGGCAGATAATATATGCAAGGTAAATGGAATTTATTGTGAATATGGTCTATCACATGGCTGTCATCTCCACCTGCTTTTTTTTTTTTTCTGACACTCACTCCCATGTCACAGGAAAACAGTCCCACTTAAGTTCCCCACTCCACAAGGGAACTGAGCCCGTACCTGGAAAATGTGTCACCTCCTATGTGCCTTTGGGCACCTTTGGTCCAGAGCTCCCAGGGATGCTCACCATCAGTGGGTGGCCCACTGAGGGGGCAGCCAGCAGTGGATTGCAACAATCCCATAACCAGCACCTCTGGCACCTGAGTCACGGAGAGAAGCCACTGAGGTACGGCTGGCTCAGACTGCAGGGAAATATGAAGAAGGATCCAGTTGTCCTCCACTCATTGCTTAAAACACCCAGGTCTACAGATCTAAGGTAAGACCCTGCTTGAGTGGGGAGCAGCGAGCAAGAATGGAGACTTACAGGGACAGTCCTGCATAGTTTTTAGGTTGGTATCACCGTGTTGGTGCCATATTTAAGAAAGTCACTTATCAATTGCACTGAGAAAAATGGAAAAAATCAGATACATATGAGAAGAAAACTGTTTTGGGAAAGATTATGTTAACTTTAGGATCATGAAAATAAGGAAAAACAACTTTACTTTAAGGGTGGCAGAGCACTGGCACAGGCTGCCCAGAGGGGTGGTGAAGTCTCCTTCTCTGAAGATACTCAAAACCCAGCTGGACGCGTTCCTGTCCAGCCTGCTCTAGGTGACCCTGCTTTGGCAGGGAGGTTGGACTAGATGATCTCCAGAGGTCGCTTCCAANGGGGGGGTGCGTTATTTATGTACACAGAAATGTCTCTGGTATGGAGTGGTTCAGAGGATGGGATTCTCAGATGGTAAACAGGGGCCACATCTTCCCAAGACCAAGGGGTTACACTCAACTCTCCTTTCCTTGTGGCAGGGATCCCAAATACAGGGTTTTACTGCCATCATCGTCATCATCATTATCATTACTTTGTACGGAAATGCTGGTAACTGCTACTCTTTCGAAACCATGGTTAGGAGTGGTTGTTTGGAGAAAAGATAGAAAAAGAATGAAACAAGTCCTTCTCAGGTAGATCCTCCCAGCTCCTAGCTACCAACAATTCAGTGATTTCTTGGCACGGACACTGTATCCATAACTCGCATGTAATATTCAACAATGGCTCTATTCTCTACACATTTCTCTGATGTCCTTTGGATGCATTATACTTTGGACCTCCTCAACAGCCTATGATGGTGAGTTCATGCGTGCGGCATGTAAAATAAGCTTGTTTTAAACTTGCTTGAGTGAATGTCCCTCAGCTTTTACAGCAGAAAGAACAGTGAATCATCATTCTTTATTCACCTTTTCTACACCACTCGTGGTTTTATAACTCCTTATTATAACCCATTTCAGTTATGCTTTCTCCAGACTGACGAGTCCACATTTATTTGGAGTCTTTTCGTATGGAGGTTTAGAGAAATCTAGCTGGGTCCTGCCTAATTCACCTCACACTTTGCAAGATGAAAAAAAAATGTAGATATTATACTGTATAATCTGAGAAATAATATTTGATCATGTAATTAGACTGTATCATAGGCAAATGCACTAGGGAACGGAGTTAATGTTGCATGTACAACCTTAATTTTATTTCCTGACTTTTAAATGCCGAATTAGGCAACTTTAACATTTTCTTAATGCAATTTTTGTATGGAATATTATATAGCCTATTACATATGCATGCATATTGAAATATGGAATACATTAGGCTGTAGCACACAGATTGTGGCGCACACATCCAAGTACTAGATGTCGGCACTCGTCTTGACTGGCACAAAGTGACGCAGGTCATTTCAGAGTGGTGGTCTCAATGCTTAGAGGTGTTACTGCCCTGTTGTTTATTCTTTATATACTATAAGTCTTATGGAACAACGTTACAGAGAATTAGCTTCAGAACTTTTTTTTTTGGTTGAATTGACGCTGCTTTTTACAGCTTCCTCCTTACAAAGCTAGCCTTATTCAAATATTTAGGCTTCAGTAACTTAAGAGAAAAAGTATGTCCTCAGAAGCTTTAAAAATTACGAAAATGTAAAAGAATACTATAAAAACATAAAATGATTTTCCAAACATAATGATGCCTTGGCTTTACTTCCTGATCTCTGCAGACCTCCCTGGGTATGAAGACAGTACAATCGAAAGCTAAGAATTTCCCTTTTCAAGTGGTAAGTGTAAGAAGTCCTTTTCTAGCTACAACGGGCTATAAGATGATTGACTTCAAGGCTGACTTGTAAAGGATTAGACACTGTCCTTTCTGCATCTTGTCCCGCACTGTAATGTCAGGGTATCTCTGAAGCTACGTGGCAATTTTAGGGGTTAGAAGAAATCCTCTGCAGAGACATATTACTGAACAAACTGCAGCGAAGACACTTGGATGAACTGGAATATAGGACTGATTGATGTAGCTAATCTAAATAGTTCAATATTCAAATATTCAGTCATTGAATGTAAAATAAAACATATCATACGTGTGCTGTCATGAATGTGTAACACAAAAGGGTGCTGTCGGACATGGGGTTTTATTTCCCTGGTCAAAGACATCTAATACGTGTCAGGATTACAAAAGGTTAATATCATGTGACAGGAGCAAGAAATCTACTGTCTTCGGAGGTTACTCTTGAAGAATGTCACCATGGACTGGATGGAATATACCACTAATAAATCACAGCAGTGTTCTTCCAATAGACTAAGTGATTTTTGAAAAGGGCAAAAAAAATCAAATAACATATTCAGCTAACAGGATTTGATCAGCCGATCATCTAGTGAATATTAAAAAAGCTGATCTGATGAATAAATTATTCAGTGGAAGCAGGCAAAATTAACAAATTATGTATTTGCTGAACAACAGTTAAACCGTTCAGCATATATATAATTAAATATTTATTCATACATATTTATAAATAGTTCTTACACATTTTTTTTCTTTCATCCAGGTGAATAAAAACTCCTGACTCTTTTTTTCTTTCTTCTGAGGAAAGTGGAAATAGCCTGTCTTCAGAAAGCTTGATCTCAGGTCAGCATCTCAGGGAAGCCGGCTTCATTTGCATTTTTAATCAGATGCCTATGTAAGCGAACATGTACAATCTTAACTGTGCAAGTGTCAGGTTTTAATATTTAGTTTTCCAGTTTTCTGGATGCGTGTGTGTCTGCAAAATAGTGTAAAGAAAGAAAGGCGATGTCTGTGCTCATGATTTGGACAAATGGATTTGGGCAATGTATTTTCTTTCAAACCTGGACAGCTATCTTTCTTGGTACTTGGGTTTTCCAGGAGCCACAGTCTCTAACTTTCATACAGATATATGGTCTGAAAACAACAATTAGGGAAGCTCACGCTGTTTCTTTGGAAAGCAAGGTTTCCTCCATCATTAATAGAGTTGATCAGAAAGGATTTTTAGCCCAGCAAAAGCAAATGACAGTAACAATAGTATTAAAAAATAAAAAGGGTTGGAGAACTACAGAGACCAAAAAAAAAAAATCACCTGACAAAAAAAAACCCACAACCCTTTTTTTCTTAGCCAGTTAAATCCTACATAAGTGAAATGAATGTTTGTGGAGGGAGAGCTAGAAATACTGTCTTCCTTGAAGAGCCATTTTCCTACCAGCTGGGAAGAAGATTTTCATAGATTTTTAAATGTTAGTCCAGATTAAAATAATGTAAATGACCTAAATTCTGATCTCCTTTACTCTAAGGGTGGCAGAACCAGCACCAAAACCAGTAGATATTTCCAAGGATGGTAGATGTTACAAGATTTCCTCAGTTATAAACTAAGAGATTCAGGGACAGAGCATTAGCTGAAGTTAACTCTCACCTCTCTGTTGATATTGATGGGCAAGTCTCTCTCCTGTTTTAAGACGTAAACCCATTGTCACATAGCAAAGAAACAAGAATATAATAATAAGGATGCTGAATAATGGCCAGGACACGAAGAGATTCTCATGGTACAGTAATTACAAAAGTAAAGCAGATAGATGCTCGGGGTATTATGATATTATTACCTGAGACAACCACACATATATCATCAATTTTTTTTCAGATCCTTTGCATTTAAACAAGTAAAAGCATACATTTTTATACAATGTCGCTTATTTGAAGTGCTGTTCTGAAATCACTTCTGGATGTCTTTCGGGTGCAACTCATGTGTGTGCGGAGGGCCAGAGGCAGGTGGTGCATCAGATGAATTTCAGCCTCTGCAAACACAGCATCTGTACATTTACCATTGAGCAAAGACAGTTTCATCTATTTATTTATTTTTCTAAGCAGATGCAGCTTTTGATGGACACTTTCCCAGGCACAAAGACTTGCAGGGTGATGGAATTCCTTCTCACTTGAAACCACAGGAGCCTCCTGGCCCTGCTCCCACACAATTTTTCCTTTACGTACTGTTGTCTTTTTTTTTTTTTTCCCACATTTCTTTTAGTGTGGCATTCAGTTCAGTTCGTGTTCCAAAGATTTTAGCACCTCTCCTGACTGAGTCATTTTGTGCTCCACCACTCCGTGTGAAATGGAGGCCTCAGGAGATTCCGGGTTTTGCCCATTGCTTTCCTCTTTTCTGGTCTGTAAGTAATGATTTTTGCCCCCAAGGACAGCTTTTTGGGGTCTCCCAGAGGATTACCAGTGTTCCTTCTACAAGATCATTAATGTAGAGGAAGTCCTTGAACTCTGCATTCAAGAATGAGCTGTTAGGTTGTCATGATTTAATGTAAGGTTTTTAGGGGCTGCTTGAGAGTGGAAGAGTGATGAAGGCAAACGCGGGGAAGATTTTACACCCTTCAATTGCTAATAGGCCCTCTTTAAAGCTGGGAAAGGCATCTAATCTGGGGTGAAGCCTATCTTCAGCAAAGGATCAGGTGTCATTCCCATGCTTCCAGCACCGGTGGTATCTCCAGGCATCTGTCAGGCCTGTGTTTTTCATCAAATTAAGCCTAGTTGACTCCCTGCTTGGTAGACGCCGCATGGCTGATCATGTATATCCTGTCGTGTTTGAACCGCGCTCAGGTGCCCCATCTAGATGAGTTTAAGGAAGATTCTGCTTCCAGTTGTTTCCCCCCGTCCATCCCGTCTGTGTTTTAACCGCAGCTGATAGGCACAGCTTGCTTGACAAAATCTGACAGCATTTCTGAAGAGCCGCCAAGCTACGGCGGTGCTGGGCCCCGGCGCAACACTGCAATGCAAAATATTAATAACATCTCTACTTTGGGAAACCAAGGTTTTCTACTCCAGTTGAGTTCTAGCTCAGTGTGACTTCTCCTGCCCCGCAAGGGCCATGTTTTTGCACACGTGGATAACCGAGGTGGGGAGGTATATGAAGGACAAGAAATAGCAGAAGTGGTGGGAGGCACAGAGGTTTGGCAAAGCGGCTGGATCCCAACATGTGGAACATCAGCCCCCCCCCTTCCAGCACGCCACCAGCAGACCTTCTTAGGACCACAAAGATGATCCAAGGTCTGGAGCACCTCTCCTATGAAGACAGGCTGAGAGAGTTGGGGTTGTTCAGCCTGGAGAAGAGAAGGCTCCAGGGAGACCTTATAGTGGCCTTCCAGTACCTGAAGGGGGCTACAGGAAAGCTGGGGAGGGGCTGTTTGCAAAGGTATGTAGCGATAGGATGAGGGCCAGTGGTTTTAAACTGGAGCAGGGTAGGTTTAGATTAGATATTATGAAGAAGTTCTTTACAATGAGGGTGGTGAGACACCGGAGCAGGTTGCCCAGAGAGCTGGTGGAGGCCCCATCCCTGGAGACATTCAAGGCCAGGCTGGATGAGGCTCTGAGCAACCTGATCTAGTTGAAGATGTCCCTGCTTACTGCAGGGGGCTTGGACTAGATGACCTTTAGAGGTCCTTTCCAACCCAACACATTCTATGATTCTATGATTCTTCTGAGATGCTGCTCTCAAGATGCTAAGTGCCACAAGATGAGGTCTAAATGTTGCAAAGGGCAATTAAACATTATAGAGCAACTCTACACTATGCCAAGAAAAGAGCAGCAAGCTTGGGCAAGGGCTAGGGCAAAAGCTCATGTTCCAGGGAGGTGAAGCTGTTCAAAACCACTCCAACACAGACGGCAAAGCTTTTTTAGGGCAGACAAAAGTTGGGAATATGTTATGTCATCTGGTTTATCCATGAAGTATTTCTAAAAAATTCTCAGCAACAAGTACTCTGTACTGTTTCTCCCTTCTTAAAACTGCTTTATGTAAGCTATCTTTAATTAAAATGAGCTTTTCCATGTGTCCACAATCGATTCTCTCAAATATTAATAATTTTCCCTACATTGGGTATCAAAGCCATTACTTTTTCCTGTGTGTCCTTTAACTATATTTAAATAATTCATTTATCCATTTTCCAGCCCTCAGGGAGACCAGTTCTTTTTTTCTTTTTTTTTTTTTTTTACACAATGTGATCCCATTTAAAACATGGGATATTTCCTCCTCCTTAAGTTACAGGATATTTTCTTTCTTGCCAGTGTTTACTCAGCACAAGAATCCAGTTAGCTACCATTTTATTAAGACACAAATGCAGCATGGAAATATGTGTCTGCCTGTGTATAAATGCCCTCTCCACCGTTCATCAATCTTGCACTAATTAGAAAGACAAAAATATTTTAAAACCAATTAATGTCACCGAGAAACATTCCAGTAATTCTCAAAATACAATGTAGCCGTGATAGATACATTTCAATTATTTCAAAGCATTTTCACAGAGCAGCGAGCAAGCGTAAGGGAAAAGCAGGGGCTAAAAGCCCCCTTTCTTGGCTGATGGATCTCTGACACAGGACGTGGACTAAGGTTTAAGTGAGACCAGCAGTTCATGTTCTCCCTCAAAAAGCTCCTGAGTCACCTGATTAAAGTGCAACCTTGACAAATATGCGCAGCGTTGTCTCTCACAGTTGGAATCACCAAAGAGGCTAAAAACAGCACCATGCGCTGCATAATCTCTAACCTCGGGGGACGACAAAAACAGAGAATTGCTGTGTCAATCTCATTTCCTTGTTAGGCTCATTATCATAAATGCAGGCCTTTGGTTTTGAATGCCACACTTCAATAACATTTACCTATCAACAGCTGCTGAAATATTGAATTCCACAGTCATCTTTTCCTTTTGATGCTTTCCCTTTTGTTTCTTTATCCATAAACATGAGCAACTGAGCTAAGCTTAAATTAACTAGCTGGGGTTAAATGTTTAGGGCAGCAAATTATGGCTAGCCTGCTTGCAGAGTGGTTTAGATTACAGGGGAGAGTTGCCAATCTTAGCTCTCATCATGCACTCCAAATGTGCAGAGCACTATTGGCAGTTCACGGCCAAATCCTGCATGCTTTAGTTATCACGGGAGCGCTGCTCCCATGAATAAGTGGAGCAAGATTTAGCCCCTGCTCGGAAGATAGAGATGAATCACACTTTTATTCTTTGAGTACCTCACGGTACCTTCAACACAGGCATGTGCAGTGATTGATAGCCTGTGTTTAGATTGGGTATTTTTCTATATACTGACAAATATTCTCTTCGCGGTGATTTCTAGGAGCAGAGGAGTATACACTGCAGCAACGTTGGGTTTCTTATTTTTCGTTGTGCCCCTTTGTCTTTGTTTTGATTAGGTTTTTTTCCGAGGGTCAGTTACTTCCCATCCTTTTTCCGCTCAGAGTGCTCTGAAATAATCCTGTTACAGATCTCCAGCCCTTAGCGTGAGTAAAACAATGGAAACTTGCATCAGTAAACAGGTAGGGAAAGACGCAACCTTCGCTTCAGGGTCAAATCCCAAGTGGTGGCACAGTCTAAGGGAAATGAAGGTGTTTGGCTTTCTTGAAATGAGCTGCTGGTATCAGCTAAGGCTTTTTTTTTGCTTCTTTTTTTCACTTGATGAAAGCAAGGGCTGTGTGTTAACTGTTTTAATGCAGTGTGCAACCATATCTCTGACTGTAATTCAGAGATAAATGTTTGGTTAATGATAATTTCATGAGTACATGCTGTTACCAGACCAGTCGGGTGCTGTAGGATATGCCACAGGGAGCGGCCGTGGAAGGGGACAGCCCACAACTGCTTGTAGCAGGTACAGCCGCATCTCCCCACACTTTGAGACCATCACTTCAGCCAGCCTGCCTCTTTGCCAGCCTAGGGACACGCTCCTCAACTGCAAAGCCACCTTACTCCTCCTGCAAGAGCGAATGCGTACCTGTACAGAGCTTTATGAGTAAGATGGTGTTCCCCCAAAAAGCTTGTTCCCACAAGCCAAAGGTGGGACCACCAGGGTTTAACACTTTTGCTCCACAGGACTGGGCTGCAGGAGCCCCTCAGGTTGGGCACAACACACAGTCCTTGGGCTACGGCACCAGAGTCCCTTCTCTGAAACTCAGGGAAACTGGGGGAAATAAAATCCAGCACATTTTTCAGGTCTGCATACCCAGAAGAATCATGGAGAGCAGGGCAGAGGAAAAGTCAAGACTTCCTGAAGGCAACTGAAGGGGCATTTTGGTAGTCCAGTGATGGGCACTCTCAAAAACCTCAACAGAAATAAATTCAGCACACAAAGTATGTATAACATTTTCCTCCTGGATGAGGTCCCCATGTTGTCCAAAAAGCAGATTCGTTGCCCAGTATGCAATAAACCAATTCTTATGCAGAGGAGAGATACTGCGTTTATTAAGGCCAGGGTACTTGGTGGATTTCCACAAATCAAGCACACCCCATGCCGGTTTCCTCCTTATGTTTATACACAAAAGTTACAGGGGAGTACACTCCCAGTCACAGTGACTGGTTAGTGACTTACATAGAATTATAACCTCTGCTGTGTCATTCTCTTCCATCACTGCGCCTGCGTGGAGGAAGGGTCTTCACTATAGAGCCACGATCAACTTTAAATTAACTACTACTTAACTACAGAGCCACGATCAACTTTAAATTCGATGATGGATATCACCCGCCGCATTGCAGTGGCTTTGGACACCATTAACCCCAAATCTTCTTCTCTCTTCGTGTCCACAGAGACCCAGCATCTGCCTGATGAGCTGCAGGGACCTCAGATAAAGAAGGCAGCCTGGAGGACACGACCTGCCAACGCCGGGTTTCTCTCGTGGTTTGTACGAGGCTTGTGGTAGGCAAGGGTGGTTTCCTCCACCAGACACAGAGGGGGAGGCATCAACACCAAAGAGTAACGAGCTCCTAGGAACATAGTGGACACCTGAGCAGGTAATTTTGGGCCATTTACTTGAACTCATTTGAATTTAACTATTAAGGGCCTACTATTAACTTCATACAACTTTGTTACTGTACTGGCTTCAGACAGCTGCTATCCACAGCCGTGGCAGAGGCCAGTAAGATGAGACAAAGTGGAGGACAGGGACCGGGACAGCTCTTGACCAAATGATGGCCTTTGCGCCCTCTCTTCAGCAGCTTGCCGACACCGATGTACGGCAGCTTATCATCTAAACATTTCATTGCTGAGTGGGAGCCAAGTTCCTCTCACGCTT
The DNA here is from genome assembly GCA_013398915.1 of Dromas ardeola. NCBI lineage: Eukaryota > Metazoa > Chordata > Aves > Charadriiformes > Dromadidae > Dromas > Dromas ardeola. Next base: position 59,733 of record VYZM01007302.1, on the reverse strand, counting down.
ATTTCCAGTCTCTCTTTTGCATCACAGTACAATATTTTTTTTTAAAGTGCAGGCGATCAAAGAGCCAGTCAGAAAACAAAAAAGACTTATGATTGATTTTGCCTAAGTAAAATAGTGATTGCTATTACACTAGCCTTTACTTAGAGGCTTTTGGCTGCTAGAAGGAATCGATTTATCCTACTTGTCAAAAAAATCAAAATCTGAAAGAGCCCAGGTCCTTCTACACCCTGCATGGAAGAAAAGCCGGGCTCGTAGAAGTTAGCTCAACTCTGCTGCCGGAGAGGGGCCGAAGACCACGGGAGTTAATTACATCAGTAAAGAAGGGTCGCTTTTCATTTCCAGCAAGCCCGACTCCGACTAAATAAATAAAGCTGAAATGGGAGAGCGATGACCACAATAAGTAGCCAAAACTCCATGTGGTGACAGAGGAATGATTTCCCACCACCACCGCTTAAATATAACTAAGGTGTTCTGTAATTTTACTTCCAAAAGCCAGAGGGCTTATTGTAATCCTGATAAATTATAGCAGCAGAAGCAGGAGAGAAGTGGGACAGAAGAAGGGAAATGCTAATGCGAAATATAAAATTGCCTCGCAGAAAAGAATGGGGAGAGCGAGTGAGCGGTTTGTTATCGTTTATTTTTCCTCAACATATCATTCAGTTTCAGCTGTCTCCCATCTCACCCCCATCTCCACCATTTCTCAGAAGCGTCTCTCGATGGCATCTCATTCTCTTCTTGTCTTTCACCGGCGTTTCATTATTTCTTAACTGTCCCCGAAAGGGTCTGGGCAGGAGGCGGGGGGGCAGGGAGCGGGACCAGCCTCCCCCCNTAATGTTAAATGTGATTAATCTCCCGGATTCCTGGAAATCTGACATGCATGAGTTGCGGCGAAACCTCTTTTTTCCTTTCGCCA
>VYZM01007302.1:4108-57468 GCA_013398915.1 Dromas ardeola | reverse complement strand
GTGACAGAGGTGGCGATTTTTAACAGAAAGAAAACAGATCGGCTGCTCGCCTGCGCCGTTTCCCCAAGATGCAGCGAGGAAACAGGAGATCAGATTATTTTACAATTTTTTTTTTATTATTATTATTTTTTTTCCTTTAAAGGTGTAAAATGTCGAGATGCTGAACGCATATCTTTCTTCTAGCGATGGCTTGGAGTTAAAAACCACGTAGATCTTGATATGCAACCTAAATTTGGCATCAGGAAATGGGAAATTGCATCNCTGCTCGCCTGCGCCGTTTCCCCAAGATGCAGCGAGGAAACAGGAGATCAGATTATTTTACAATTTTTTTTTTATTATTATTATTTTTTTTCCTTTAAAGGTGTAAAATGTCGAGATGCTGAACGCATATCTTTCTTCTAGCGATGGCTTGGAGTTAAAAACCACGTAGATCTTGATATGCAACCTAAATTTGGCATCAGGAAATGGGAAATTGCATCTTTAAGCAGAGTACAATCAAAAATGAATTACAATAAATCCTATATAATTGCATAGGTCATTCTCTTTAATGAGATTTTATTAACCTGACTGTCAAGCTTTTGAGTCAGGCAGATATTTTATCTTCTTCAACTGATAAAAGTGTCAGCTATAAACCACCATATAAATATTCATAAATCTACACATCTGTGGCAGCCTATCAGCATCATTCTTTTGGACATTAAAAGCATTCTAATTACTTTCTGTCTAGCAGAGCTGAAATGCTGCCTGTTATAGTATGTGCTTGGCAGGCATGATTGCTTTTGTTTGCCATCACAAATAGCAGCATCCTATTTTATATACTGATGGTCCAGAATATATTCAGGGTTTGACTGAACAGGATGAATATTATGAAGCACCATCTGGTTTTGATAACATCGGGTATATTAACTCATCTGTTAATTTTTGACACATCATTGATTTATTTATTTAGAAAAATTGGATCCTGTTTTGGTATGTTGCTGTTTGCCTTTGTAACAAATGTGATGACATTTCCTTACTAAACAGGGCGATATGCTAGTTAATAGGATATATGGCTATGTTTTAATGCCTGTTTTCGCTCAGCAGCAGCCGTGTACTGGATGAATTTATCCTGCCTTGTTTCAAATAATTCAAGTACTTTACAAAAAAAGTTTAATACTTGAATAGATTAGCCTGAAAATTCACGGCTCTGACGCATAGTCCCGTGATCCGTGCAGAAGGTCATTTTTTCTTGAAATACTTCTTATTTTAAATGCCCAAGTGATGGTATTTCAGTAATTTGTTGTGGCCCACAATCAAAACGCTGCTGGTAAATGCGACACCTACGTTTCTTTACAGAAGCAGATTATGCTATGGAAAACACTCAGCTGTCTGGTAGATGATAGACGAGGCCATATTCACAGCAAAGCCCTCTGGGCTTTGGTGAGCAGAAGTTTGAACTTTCTCCTGCCCCTGTAGACTTTACTAACCAGGAGCTAGAGCAGGCTTCAAAGTTTCTTTTCAATTTCAGTCCTGGGCGAAAAAAGATAGTTAAGAAACTGCTGTTCGTGCAGTGAAGTTCTGTGAAGTCCCCGTCCCATCACCTGCACATCCAGGCTTTACTTTAGGTTCCTATATGGGTCCCAACGTACCCTTCTCTCAGCTAAGACTAAAGTGCCAAGTGAAACAGAACAGGAAAAAACAAACCAAAAACTTGCTACGTTGTGCCAAAGTGGGATTTTGTATTTTACCGGAGTCTGATAAAGCAAGGGACAAGGTTTAGACCTCCTGGGTATTGTGAACCCCAAGGAACGGGTGCTTTGCGGAGCTGTGCACCTATCCTTCCTGCTCCGTGACGGAGAAACACCTTGTGTGGGAAGGGCCGTAGCACCAGTAAGCTGAGCAGGGGGCTGTCAGGGGTGAACTAATTGGGACCGCGAGGCTGTGTGTGGGTGAAGTGCTTCCATCCCTCCATCCAGAGCCCTGAAATCCTCTTACGGATACGTGAGCCAGTTTAATAGCCCAGGCTGCCACTGGGGAAGCAGAGCTGGGGTTTTGCCCCTGGGGAGTGGGAGCATTTGTGTGTCCTCCCTGCATGGAGCTCTGCGCTTTGCCCAGCACCTGCAGGGTCTGCCCACCTAGTTCTCACCAACAGCGAGAGACGCAGGCTGGGCCCTTTTCCAGAACATCTCTTAGCCAGGGCTTCATCTCCCAAGCAGCGGGTGTTGTAGGGGAGGAAGGACCCTTCCCTTAAAAGGTGTCCAGCTGCAGGTCCACTGGGTTGTTCTCCACAAGGCAGGCAGTCACCATCCATGACATGCAGAGTTTTCCCACTTAGCTCAGCCATAGCACTTGGCAGGTGCTTACTTGAGTGACGAGGTGGAGGGCTGTAGATCACAGTTTTGTAGGGATGCTTGTTTCATAAGTTCAGTTTCAGAGGTTCCCCCCTGAAGAGGCTGATACCTCTTCACTTGTGTGGGCAGCTGGCCGGCAAGACACCGTTCCTGGGATGTCTAACTCTGCCCTAGCAACTTAAACGCTTAATGCAGTTGATTCTTAAACTTCAGGCGTGATGTTGCTGGCCTCTTGGGATTCAAAGCACCAAGTTTGCTTTTGAGGGTGGGCACACATCCACAAGTAAGGATGCTTCCATGTTTTTGAAGCTTTTCGTAATGGTTAGAGCTCTTGCCAAGAATGAATGGTCTCTTCCTCAGTCCCTCTCTAAGAGGTCACCCTGGACTCCAGAAGAATTGCGGGGAGAGGGCTTATGGGAAGGAGTAAAAACAGGTGTTCTCCATCCTGCGCCATGGTGAGGACAGATCCAGCTCAAGATCTCGTCTTGTAGGGAAAGGTCCTGCGTGAGAAATGTCCTCTTACGACGAGAAGCGTGGAGCTGCAGTGCAGCACAAACCTCCTCTCTTCCCTAGTGAATAGTGATTTCTCTGACCACCGCTGCTGCAGAGTAAGCGACACAAATGGATGCATTCAAAGCACCAGCAGATACCCATTTTTTCCTGTAAAATATTAATTCTTTATTAGTCTGTTCAGATTTTCCTGGTGCGAAAAGAATGTTTGTCATTGGTAGCATGTACACTAAACAGTATCATAGTCCACCAAAGAAGCTCCTTTTGCTTAGGAAAGCATGATGTAGACCTTACAGTGTGCCTTAAAATTTAAGATGGGCTTTCCTGGAAAGCAGAGAAAGAGCAGAACTGTCTTGGAGGTGCCAACAACCTGGCATGTTTAACACAACCAGTTGATCGAGCGCTACCATGTCCGGACAGAAAAAAGTTTTTAAGTGAACAGAGAAGGCGAAGATCATCGTTTTGGCCTTGACTGAGAAGTTGGGAACCCTCATCTGGAAGTAGGTCTATCAGTTCGGTACTGAAATGACCAAACACTTGTAGTCTTCATCCGGTGGACTGTCTCGGTGATCTTCATGCAAAATGCCCAAGAAAGCATCGCTTAGTCAGGATGGGAGGTGTCAAATGCTCTCACTTTTATGACGCGGGCACAGATATTTGCAGCAGTGTTCATATCTAAAAACATAATGACAAAGTTTACGTTCACAGACAAAGCCATTTGGGTGGTACAGAGCTGCCTCCCCAGGTTCTAAAGTAATAATAATATAATAATCCAACAAATCAAGAAGCACAAATCATCAGACGAGGACTGAAACACTGGAAGGTGAAGGGTGAGATGATAGAAATTGCTAAGGAGCCTGAACTTTCGAATCTTCCAAAAAATTAAATACCAATGAATACATTCGCTGCAGGGGAGAATGTATGGTATTCAGACCCGCTCAATAGTTACAAAGATGACTTTTTAAACCATCTGCCCAAGATCACAAAGGAAACTATGGAAGAGCCACGGCCTGAATCCAGAGCCATTGAGACCCAACACAATGCCTTATTAATAAAGCTGTCTGGTCTCAGTATTGAAAAGATCCGCAGGTGTTATATCTGCTGATGTTATACCTGCCAATCTTTCCAGACATCTTTTCTGATGCGCCAGTGTAAGTTGCCAGGTTGAGTTTCAGAAGTTTGCTCTTACTAAACCCCTGATTTTAGTCCAGCAGTTGGATAGCTAAGAAACCACGTCAGCATCAATGAGAAAAAGATGCAGAGATGGATGCTTTATGCAGGAGTTGGTACCTGATTTGCCATGTGGTATTATCTTCTGGTTGCTTGCACACTCAGATAATCTAGTTAGGAATACTTATACTTTTAGCCATTTAATCCTGATCTATTAGCACTTTATGGGCCTGATCTAGCAAGTCCACCTTCAGGCAAAAGTCTAGTTAAAGTCGATAGAAGTCCTGTAAGACTGAAGACTGCAGGGCCTGAGACATTAGAATTACATGGTTGGTGAGCATCGTAATAAGGAAAAGGAATATCACAATAAGGCTTTAATAAACTGTTTGCACTGTTTTAGCCCGGTGCAGTCATTTCAACAGAATCGTCCTTTCACAGAAAATATATACATTACATTAAATCAATTAAGAATCATAGATCAGTGGTTATTCAGTAGTGTTCACATAAAAACAACTTTTTTGTCATTTCGTAGTGATTAGATGTTGCACAGTCCTTGCATTTCTAATTGCAGTGAGTCCATAAAAGCTGAAATCCCAATTTCCATGATATATGCTAAATGGGCAGCATTTGTTTTTATTTTTTCCCCATCACAAGAAATAACCGCAGTTATCGTTCTCGTTTAGGGTTGTTCTGACTGTGGGTACGTGTACCGTTACTGCTGTAGAAGTCGCTTCAAAGTGGTACCCGCTCCAGCGCAGAGCCAGATGTTTCCAGAATGTGTGCTGAGAGCATCCCTTGCTATTGCTGCCCAGCGGTACCCAGGGGAAAAAAAAAAAAGCATTTGCAAATCTTTCTGCTAGCATTTCAAAATAGCCCTGCCTTGTCATGACTTTCATTTTTATATCTTTGAGTATGGGTTAAAGTTAAGAAAAAAACCTAGTAATTGCTGCTATTGTGTCTTTGTAGCAGATCTGATACTGAATTTAAGATTAAATCAATACTGTCATTTCTGTATAAAATTTCAGTTACATTTTAAGCCATTATCACAGTGAATGTGCCTAATGCATTCAATTTTACAACAAAACTAATCATTAATTTTATCTTTACTGATGTTACTGCATATTATAGCATTCTTCAAAACTGGTATTTGAAATGTCAGATTACTTTTTGCCATATTTTAGGAGAAACCATAATATTAGAATAACATCTCTTACACTAATCTAATCCCTTTTCAGTTGTTTCATTCATATTTTGTCCCCTTGCAACAAGGATACGCAAAGAGTGAGTAACTGTTTTGTCAACAGGGACCATAATGATTAAAATACAAACAGTAAATATGACTTCAGGTCTGGAATCGGATTATAGGATTAAAATGAATGAAAAAACTGCTCTGTAGTAGGATTGCGAAGTTCCAATCAATATCATCCTGTAATAATTTTAAAGGGAAAATGTGGGAAGAAATAAGGCAAAGAAAGCCCCAACTTGAAGTTGTTAGAGGTGCTTGAGTTTCTTCATTTTCTTTTGATTTATCGGTAGGTCCCAGCTAGAAAGCTGCAATGTCACCAGGGTTCCGTTCTTTTAATTTATATTACGTTTGTTGTGCTGTGTTGTTTTGCATGTGCATCGTAAGGGTTAAAGGCAGCTGGCCGTAGGAGAACGCAGTAAAATGGAAGGAGGGACAGCAGGTATGGAGGCTACAGAGCACCCATCGGCACCCACTTGTGAAGGGGGCAGCAGTGCCTGTGCCTTTCTGCCCGTTTGAGTTTGTAACGTGGACCGAGGGCGTTCCTTCGTGTGTTGGATCAAAGATGTGGTGGAGAAATCTGCCCTGGTTTGGCTGAGCCCATCTCCAAAGGTAGGGTGTGGTGTAGGAGTCGTTAGCACAGGAGGCTGATTGTGAGGATGCCTTAAGTGGTCTTGGGGCCACCCCAGTCCTTCACGTGCTGGTGGGCTCTCCCTGCTTGGTCCTGGGCACCCTCCAAGCCCAGCACTGCGCCTTTCCTTACTCTGTCCGCCTCATCTCCCTGTTCTTACGGTTGAGTCCTTGGGAGATCGTGTCCTCGAGGAGGTCTCCTTGGGCTGCGTTTGAGACTGGAAGCATTTGTATGCTGCTTCAGCCTTGCCCTCTTTGCAGAGATCTGGAGGATGTTACGAATGCAAGTTAGTGTTTTTTCAAATACTCTTCAGGCCAGCTGTACTAACCTCAGTATGAAGTACATTTTCCACCAGAAGGCATATCTTCTGGCTCATGGAGAAGTACCGTGAGAAGTGCCACCTTTTAAAGGACCAAATTCTGAACGTCTCTGTTCTCTGCTTATTATCAATGTGATGAGGCTATGTTTTCATCTCTAGTGATGAAGTTAAGATAGATGAAGGTCTGGGGTGCTTCGTCTCATGCATCTGTAGCAGGTTGCCTTTTCAAAAGTAAATGCATTTGTCACTTTCTAAAAGTCAAGCCTGCCTGAGAAGAGCTCTCCAAAATTGGCAGCGCTTAAACCTACCAGTCTTTTTTTTTTTTTAAATCTCATGCAGAATGTTAGTTACATCTTTTTAGGCACCTAGAGGAACTCAGCTGTGAATGAGATAAAAAAAAAATTTAAAAGGCATTATTTTTATCGGGGAACCCAACCGGTCATGCCATACGTTAGAGCCAAATGTCGTGGTCATTTTCCATCTGGGTCCCAGCACTGTTACAGCAGCTTGAATCCACGCACACAGACGCTCAGAAATGAACCATCCTGCTATAGAGGTTTAGATTGTAGCTGCTCTTGCTCCCTGAGACGTGACACCTCCTGTCATTAGAGGCAAAGCTGGCTAGGTGTGGTGTGGCATCCTTATCCTGCTTCCAGAGACGAGCTGCTGCCTCCAGAAACTGCCGCACAGCCCCACGTAGAGTTTCCTGATTATGTCCAGAGCAGCTTGAAAAACTCTGCGCTGCTCTCCACTGCGTGATATTGGCCTACCCACAAACTTGTAGAAGGTCAGCAGGACAGAAAAATTTCCTTCTCTGACCAGAGGAGCTTCACATTGTACATTTGATGCCTTTCCTTAGTGTAAGGAGAGGGGTTTGTGCTTATCACTCTTGAGTTGGAACCTGGAATCTGGAACCTAAGCAAGATGAAAGGAAGCAAAGTCCATAGAATTGTGTGTGGGTCACGTGAAGTGTCCCACACCCAATGCAAGCAAGTGCAGCAAAGATGAAAGGGAGAAAAAACAAATCTTGGAAGCCTTGTTGGAGAGGAACGGGGCACAGGAAGAAAGTGTAATGCAAAGTCATAGAATCACAGAATGGTTTGGGTTCGAAGGGACCTTAAAAATAGTTTCCTGCAAATATGTACAGGCGATGCCCACCAGCAGCTTGAAATAGGCTTCCAGAGAAGTACTTACTTGAACTTCTACTTGTAGCAAATTGGGTGGAATTTGTATTTTCTTCTCCATTTTCCTGTCTTAATCCCTCTGAAAGAAGATGGCAGTAAGCAGTGACTATCATCACAATGCGTTTCTGATTAACAGCAAGGGCACAAGGGCACTCTCAAAATAGAAGCAAAGTCGGGATTGTTTTAAATCACAGTGTTGCAGAAGTATTAAAGTAGAAGCCATAATTTTAATGTGTTCAGAAATAAAACGCATGCTACTGTAAACGGTTGTGTACATTCATCTAGCTGCTACTGCCTGGCATAACCTTTTGCATTAGGTTTCTGTGATTCATCTTTTCTTTTGTTTCAGAGAGTCGAATGATTCTGGATGCCTTTGCCCAACAATGCAGCCGGGTTCTAAGTCTCTTAAATTGTGGTGGAAAACTACTGGACAACAATCACTCTCAGTCCATGATTTCTTGTATAAAGCAGGAAAACCCAAATTATAGTGAAAGACAAGAGCAATGTCAGCTTGGGAAAATGGTCCATAGTCAGACGTCAGACATTTTAGACATAGAGATGCAGTATATGCAAAAGAAACAACAAACCTCAGCCTTTCTGAGAGTTTTTACCGATTCCCTTCAGAACTATTTGCTTTCTGGGAGCTTCCCTTCTCAGAACACCTCATCAGTAAATGATTTTAGCCATTTGGCAGATGTGGATCCACTTTCAACTTCTCCAGTACACACTTTAGGTGGATGGACATCTCCAGCAACATCTGAATCTCATGGTCACCCATCATCTTCTACACTTCCAGAGGAGGAAGAGGAGGAAGAAGAAGAAGGTTACTGCCCTCGGTGTCAAGAGCTAGAGCAGGAGGTAATTTCATTGCAACAAGAAAACGAGGAACTTCGTAGAAAATTGGAGAGCATTCCAGGTAAACAATCCCCTGCCATATAATATTGTCAGTCAGTGATAAAATCAGTTTGGGTAATAGTTTGTTTTAAGTTCTAGTTGTCTTTTAAGGTTGTAGTCATAGTAATCAAACGTTGGAATTTGTCTCCATCCAAAATTCCTATAATTTTGCCTGCTGGAAAATTATCTGCTGATGCTCATCCATACGAATCGTGAGTCCTACACTAATGATCTGTGTTCAGGATGGGATGTACTTGAAATCCCAAATTCCAAACATCAGGTGCTTTGTCATGGTAATTTCAAACATGTGCTTTTATACCTAATTATCTGTATTGTTCTTTAAGTGATGTTGCAGCTTATAAACCTAATTCCCTTTAGGGGCCCCTTTTTTGGTTACTTACAGGAACTATTCAAAGTTACATCCATACTTCTAACCAAAATAGATTTGGCTTTTACCTTGAACAGTATCTCTTCAATTGCTGTTAGCTCAGTGAGAAGCATAAATACATCTCCTCATATTCATCTTCAGATAATACCTGAAAAAAATGTTGGCAACAGGTTCTCCAGTTCAGCAATACCGGGCTGCCACTGGAGGAGAGAAAGCAGACCGAAAAAACCCATCTAATAGAAACCGCCTCTGTGAAAAACTTCTCTTGCCCCTTTAAACTTAGGACTTCTCACTGGTAAGGTGCACTGACATACTTGAAGAGTGGTATTGGATGAGAACAAAGTATCTTGGACCCATGTCCTCTAAGCTTTAAGCACAGGCAAAAATACAGCTCAAATAATAACACTAAAAGCAAACTGGAATTTAGGAAGGAAATAAGTATGCAACACACTTCTGATACATCTATAAATGCTAGGGAGCTGCACCTTTGCTAGCTAAAGTTTGAGGTGCTTGGGGTAGATCTAAGCAAAGTTGTCTGAACTAATCCCTAAATGGCAGAAAAGCCCTTTGGCACGGACTGCAAGAGAAGAAATACTCCAAAGCCGCTAAGTGTGCAGAAAGGAAGAAGGCAGCAACCAACCACTGTCCGAATACATGTCTGCAGTTGCAAAATCTGAGCAAGAAGCAGGCAGTAGTCTTCATCATTCTTCTCCCCAGCTATCAGTGATGTATTATGAATTACTTGTACTACATTGTGGTTTTCTATTTTGCACTGGTCCCTAGGTGGTACCAGCAAATCCCGTAACCAACGTTGTTCAGCAGAGAAAACCCGGAGTTTAGAATACTTACCCCATCCCTCCCAAGATCTAAAGTCACCATAACTGGTCTGCTCTCACTGCGTTCAGTAGTGGCTCGTACATCACATGGAGACAGTGTGTCACAAAGGGAATGGTGTGGACTTTTACTCCTGTTGGTCCTAGCTTCAGAAGCATAAGACCAAAAATTATCATTAGGGACTATAATCTGACCTACATCTTTCATTCAGTCACCTATATTGAACTTAGTGATCTTTTTGACTTTGACTAAAGCATAACTTACATTTGACTCAATACCGCAGAAGGCCACCAGTCCTGAGTGGGAGACACTGAGAAGCGGTGTCTCAACCTCTTTCCTTGACACTTGACTCCAGTGGATAATTACATTGGTGAAGATGCGTGCCGAATTCTCTGCCTGACTATCTGAAACCAGCTTCTAGCCATTGACTTTTATGCTTTGCTTTAGTAAATGAGTGCTGTATAGGACTTGGTACATTTTCTGGATGAAGGTACTTACAGATTGAAAACTGACTTAATTTCCGTCTTAGATAAACAAAGAAAACTCCCCAAATTACTTGAGCCCTTCTTTATAGTTCTTTTCTCTCCTCTGCTCATTTCTTTTAAATTTGGGCACTGGCAATACGTGCAATATGTTCCTGTCTGCCTGAGCGAAGGTGAATAGTCTCTTTGTTCCCACCCTCGGTTGCCCTGGTCATTTGGCCATCGGTCGTGCAGCTGAACTTCTCATTCTGTGCACATTTCTTCCTGCACATGCATACTTTGTATTTGGCTGTGTTCATTTACTAAGTGATCCGGAATGCTTTGGCTGCCCTGTTTGCCCACTATTTGCTGGTTCACCAATTTCTTTATCATTCAGATTATTTTTTTTATTGTTTTTTTAAATTAACTTTGTGATTCTGGTTAGAAATGTTGAATGGTATTGAGGCTGCTGTCAGTCTGTCAAGCTGGAGACATATCTATTCATGATGATTCCCTCTGATGTCGAGTTATGATGATTCCCCCAAGATGACAAGTACTTGAGGTGTTGGTAGCAGGTTCTTAATCCGTATATGCTATAGTCTACTGATGTTGTGTGTTGCTGCTCTTTGCAGTTGGATAACTCATGGTAGTACCTTAAATGCCCTTCAGGAGTCTGGGTATGTTACATCTGTTCAGCCCAACTTTGTCAAGCGAACCTATAATCTTATCAAAGAGTGACAATCAGGTTTGTCTGACAAGATCCACTTTCCATAAGACCATTTTGACTGGCGTTAATTGTATTCATATTCTTTAGTTCTTAGGCAATTGAATCCCATTGTGATTGCCTGTATTTTGCTAGGATTAATGCTGGGCTAAACAGCTAGTATTTACCTGGGTCATCACGTTTACCCTTCATCTCCCTTTAAAAGAGAGATAAACATACATAAACGTAGTCCTTTTTCACCTCCTCAGGAGTAATGAAACACCTTGTTCGTGGTGTATCAAAGGAAGTGGGCAAACGTAAAATAAATGTGCAAGGACATATGACTTCATCAGCCAACCTAAAGTCATCATCAGAGCCATCTGCTGCTGCCTGGGTGAGGTATACAGATAGGCCTGAAGTGACCTAGGTGTCCGGGGAAGAGTTAAGAGCCACAGAAGGCGCCCTCTGATTTTGGTCCGTGGTAGGACAGAGGTCTGAGCTCCCCGGGCAGCCCCACAGCCACTACTGAGCAGGGTTAATCAAAAGTCAGCTAAAGGTGATGTCTGCTTATTTTTGTCTCTAGCGCCAATTTTGCTGTAGTTAGCTTCTGCTGACGAAGAAGCCGGCAGAAATTTTTGTGGGACTTGAAACACCTAAATCTGTATGTAAACAGGTGCAATGCTCATTCTCTGAGCAGGGTTTTTTTTTTTTGCTGATGAAGATGCTGTTTGCCTCAAGAGGGAGCCAGAAAGCCCTCTGCAGAGGGTTTCAGTGGTGTTTGCCGCCATCTATCACATCAGAGTCATCTCGGAGCACAAACTTTCTTCCCTGCACACTCATATATCTCACGCTGGGTGTCCAACGGGCCAGGCAAGGCGGTTGGTGCAGCAAAGAAGCAACTGTGGAGGCAGCTAGGTGAGCGTGGAGGCTGCCGTACTGTCCCATCAATCATAGAATCATAGAGTGGTTTGGGTTGGAAGGGACCTTAAAGATCATCTAGTTCCAACCCCTCCTGCCCTGGGCAGGGACACCTCCCACTGGACCAGGTTGTTCAAACCCCCATCCAGCCTGGCCTTGAACACCTCCAGGGATGGGGCATCCAGAACTTCCCTGGGCAACCTGGGCCAGTGTCTCACCACCCTCACAGCAAAGAACTTCTTCCTAATATCTAAATCTCCCCTCTTTCAGTTTAAAACCGTTACCCCTCATCCTATCAGTACGCTCCCTGGTGGGGTCCCTCCCCACCTTTCCTGTAGGCCCCCTTTAGGGTCCAGTTGCTGTAAGAGCAGGGGTTTTTTTTGACGTAGTGGTTTTCCTTCTCATCCTGGAGGCAGCTGGGCCGGAGCTGGTCGGTAAGGCAGGCAGGGGACCCTGTGGGACAGGGGGAGGCGAGCACCGTGCGCTCCCCACGGGCGCTGAGGCTCCCACTAGCAACCCTGTCAACGGAAGATGAAAGCACCAACCCCTCCCTTCTGCTCTATAACCGTCTATGAATCATTTTATCCTTTTCCTGAAATACTTTGCATTTGGTGGTTTGTTTTTTGTTTTTTTTTTAGTTTCCATATGCAAAAACCCTTTTAAAATCCATGAGAGTTTGCGGTCTAAAAATAGTTACGGCTGTACATCTTTGCCTGTAGCTCTGCAAAGCACCATTTGCATGGCTCACAAAGAGACTACTGGGAAGACGAGTGTTTTCTCAGCAGATGTAAAGGCAACGACTTTTTTTTTTTCTTTTTTTTTTAAACAAATATTACACAAAACATATCCTCCTGTAGCTTTTGGACACAGAAAATAAGATTTATTCCATTTTCAGGACTCTGCCCTGTTGCTGTAGAAGCCCTCCAGTCCTGTAGGATCTCTTTGCCCATAGCCTAGCATCACTCTTTGGTAGGTCACCGCAGGAGAAAAGCAATTACACGGGTGAAATACTGCGTATGTTTTGGTTGTTGGGTTGGTTTTTTTCTCAAAAAATACCCATTTTATTTGACTGAAAGACTACTTAAATTTGTGTGAAATCTTAATTGTTTCAGCTATGGAATAAATGAAGTGAAATTGCTATTTCAGTGCTTTGGGTTTGGAGCAATGTGACATCTTGCGAATTGTGTAGTTTTTCCCAGGCAAAAACATTAACTGAACATTTTCAGTTTTCAGTTCAGCTGAAAAACAGAGAAACATTTTTGTTCAGTGTATTATTTTGTCTTGTTTTCAAAAATACTTAAAGATTAGGTAATTCCTGAAAGGCGTTTGGCAAACTTGTCATTGGCTCTTTAAGGTTTTGACACCGTCAAGAACAGCGCAAAGTAATCCATCTATACAAGGAGAAAAACGTCTCCTAATCTCTTTCCTCTGTATAAAAATTACTAGGGCTGTGACACATTCCCAATAGTAAAATTAAAGAGTTATTTGTGAGACGGAGTGTAAGACCTGGATTTAAACCCTCTAATATATAAGGACATTAAGCAATTCTCCTTCACTATTGTCAGCAGGATTTTCCCACAGCTTTGGGTCTAAAAGGGAGAAAATATTTCCAGGTGGTTAAAGCAAAGGCCAGTACTCGTGAGTGAGGGTTTGCCTCCAGGTGCTCCAAGCTTTGCTGCACGGTTTCGGACAAACCAGCCTGAAAGTAGTGAAAAGATACAAATAAGTTAGATGAAGCAGTGTGTGATAAATATAGTAATTATTCCTACCTTGTTGGCTGGGCAGCAAAAAGTACTTTAGCAAACTGCAGGAGAAATGGGGGTGAAAAACCCCCTCAAATGTAGAGAGGTGATCACTTACAGAGACAACGTTCATGGTGGCTGGAGGTAGCCAAAGCAAAGCGGAATTTGCAGGTAGAGTTAATATCAATGTAATTGAAAAAGTTAGACAAGTTTTCCAGGAGGTTTTGTGTGCCCAAGGCTTGACTCTTTTTCATGACTATATCGGATGATCTAATAAAAGATATTACTTTTCCCTACAAATCCTGTCTCCTTTATACTTTCAGAGCATCGCATTTCCAAAGAGCCTACCACAGCCGCAGCGTAGATAAAGCAGCCATCAAGGGTTATGACGAACACTTTTTCATGTCCTTTTTTTTTGTCCTTTTTCTTGATGTTCACATTTAACCACTTCTTTGGTTTCCCTTGATGTTCTGGATGTTTTGGTCTGATCTCTGGCCTCGTTCCGCTGTTCAGCTTCAAAGCGTGAAGCTACTTGGGGAAGAGCAAGCCTCGAGCGCGGTCGCCGAGTGTTTGGCACGAGAACCCCTTTGAATTTGCAGCCAGGCTTTGCCTGCAGCTTTCGGGGGGCCGGCTTAGTTTGTTAAACCCGCCTGAGTACAAAAACTTACCGAAACACAGAACTGCAGCGGACCAGGGCTTTATTAAATCTGTTTTCTCCACGCTTCTGGGTAAAAACCCATGAGAATTTGGGGGGGGGGGGTCAGGATTTTTAGTTTAAATTGGGAATAAAGAGCTCTGGTGGGAGTTTTGTGGGGAGCTGCGGTTCGGCCTGGCGAGGCTGAACACCCCCAAGAGTTTCAGTCTCAACTTTGTGGGTCAGCACTTGGCATTTTAGTGACACAAAATGTGCTGTCCCCGCTCACCGAGGGCTCCTTGGTTTCCCCGTTAGTTATCAGCAGTATAAACGTGTAGAGGGGTTTACAGGGGAGGGCCCTGCCCTGGAGACTTCACAGCTGAAAGAGAGGACAAGAAGAGGTGCCTTCTATTTAAGTAGAAGGGAATTGAGGGAGCACAGACAAAAATAAAAGCCACAGGAGCACGTGGCGGCATCGCTTAAATGAGAGGTGCACAGCTGCCTTGTTTAGTCTCTTCTCTTCTTTAGGCAGAGGTGGACATCCCAGGGGCATGTGGAAGGGGCACATTCTTCTTTCTGGAGGAAATATTTGTGCAAAAGAAAATTAAAAGAAATACAACGGCTTTTCAGATGCGAATTAACAGAAGTAAAATGGTTTTCCACTCCACCTGGAAAGCACAAACGAAGAGGGATTTTAAAAGTAACGGGATATTTGCTGTCATTTTTTCTCCCTTCCCTGCTTTTGGCAGGTGTGTAGGTCAGTTTAGCCAATCTTTTTAACACCCCTCTGCATGTGTTGTCAATTCTTCCAGTGGTGGTTTTATTTTACCATCCAATTGCAAACATCCAAATTTGTAGGGTCTTGAGCACCCAGATCAGTTCCTCTTTGCTAACCCCATCTTTCCTTGCCCCTCGCTCTTTTTCCATCTGACCGCACCCCAGCAACTTGTCTTCACACCCCGTCCATGCAGCTTTCACTGGCTTTCAGCTGACTATTGAAATAAATGAGCGTATGAACTAAAATGATCCAAGTCGCATTATTCTGCACGCTTGTCCAAGTCTCAGGCAGAGAAGGCATCTCCATTAATGTTACAAGAAATTGACACTGCTATCTAGTTCGTCAGCAGGTTCCCTGCCATTTGTTACATCTTCGTGACAGTCCAGCATCAATTTAGAAGTGCCCTGCAATGAACTCGGAGTGAAGAATCGCTCAAGGTCAAGCAAAGGAGGACGCGTTGCGATGCTGATCCAGTCTTAACTAACAGCTGCCGGTCTGAGCAGGGTGGATGTAGATGTAGACCCTTCCCAGTTCTCCTCCTCACTGGCCAGTCAGAAGGAAATGGTCTTGAGTGCTAAGGGATTCATCATCTGCGGTGCAAAACAGCAGGAGGAAAACTAGCCAGTGGCGGCTACAGAGCATAAAATCTCATTAATGAACAGAATAACCAGATTTCTTACTGTCTGCTTCTGGGGCTGCGGCCACCACGGGGAGCCACATGGCCAAGCGTGAGCCATCCCTTCTCACAAGGTCTGTCTGATGCCGCGGGAGAGGTTGGAGTTACACCTTATTTACATTAGAGATATGCCTTATTTACAGCAAGCCCAAGTATCTCTTCACAGCTCTGTGGTTTGGCAATATAACCAGCCCTGGGGTGCATTACATTGGAGGCCACATTTTGGGGAGGATGAATGAGAGTCCTCATTTTAACAGATACCAATACAAGTGGTTGTGGCCCAATAACATTTATAATGAGAAAAAACCCAGCCCAAAGCAGTAATAGAGATGTTCTTGGCACTTCGTAAAAAGTCGGCAGCAATTACCAGAGTCAAAGGTTAAAAAGAAAAAGAAAAAAAGAATGTGTGATAATTGGGAAACATTAAAAGCATGCTGTTGAAGGCCCCAAAAGAGTAGCTAGGAGGAAAAGTTTCATGCTGGTTACAAAAACAACCAGCTTAGAGGGAAAGCGAAGGGACAGTTAGAAACATAACAAAAGGAGTAGAGGGGAAGCTGATGGTCATGAGTAAAAAGCAGAGATTAGGATCAGTGGAAAATTAATAATTAAAATTGCACCTGCAACACTCTGTGGAGGTGAAATTCTTTCCCTGGCAAATTAAAGGAAAAATATAGAGTCCTAATAACAGTATCGGACCACTAGCAGATGGAAACAGTAGGTTTTGTCAATCATATAGAACTGCTCATTGAGCATTTCTGTTCTGGTATTCGTGAAGAGTGAAATGATGCAATCACACCAGTATGAAGATGGTGGTTAGCAGGTAGAGGTATTTCCCATTTCCACCATAACTCTGGGTGTTCACATGTGTTCAATAGCAGCATCGGGTGGGACCGCGACCTCAGCTGTCTGCCGCAACTCCCTCACAATGTCGGGGGCAACTGAAGAGCTTGTTAGTCAGGGCCAGAATTGCTGGACTGTTTAGAAATGACAAAGAGGTGCTGATCCCAGCGCGGGTTGTTAGACAGCATGGTTCAACAGCAGAGTCAGGAGTCCCTGTTTCAGAGTGGCATCACCAGGAGAGCCGCTGGAAGCAGTATCTGCGTGGGCACACCAGCTTTTCACCCTGAGTGCACATCAACTTCTTACCAAAAACATTAGGCAGCTGCTACCAAATCATGAGATCTGGGCAGCTCACCTCAGGAGCTAAAACAAAAATGAAGGTGGAGAAAAAGGACGCTGACTATGTTTTTCTTTATGCTTTGGAGTATTTGGGATGGTCCAGAAGACTGAAGGATGCAAATATTGTATGATTTTTTCTTTTTTAAAGGACACGTGAGATGTCCTGGATGATTGTAGGCTCATTGGCCTGATATTGAGCCCAGGCAAACTAGTTGCACGGCTGATGCCAGCTTCAATTAATAGAGTACTAAAAGATAATAATGGAGTTAGTACCAGGCAACATCTTGCCAAATTATGGTTTTGATGAGATAAAAAGTTTGGTTGATGAGGATATTGCAGATATTCAGGGTGTTACATAACATTATATTACAGAGAGTGATTTAAAAAATGCAAATATATTTATATTCAGGAAATTGCCGTGACGCAGCTGAGTTTTTGGAGGGATTCCTTCTGAAACTCTTCACAGCCTGTATTTTGAATACTTTCATCAGTGAAAGAAAGCATACGGTCATTGGTCACAGCTTGCAAGTGGCGCAGTGGCAGCCGTGGGTGAGGAAGATGAGAGAAGACGTACTTGGCCGAACAGGGTGCAGCATCACCGCGTGTTGAGGCACCGAGAACATCGGCTCGACTTGGTTTCAGCCACTGGGAAACGGACACTGAGACAGGCTTTTGGAGGACACGGTGGCTTTCCGGCTGATTATTGATGCACAACATCCCAAAAGGGCTGGCGTGGTCTTTGGATGATGTGCAGACACATAGGTGGGTGTAGGGACTCTGCTTTTAGCCTGAGCCCAGCATCTCGGGAGGGTCAGTGTTGAGCTTAGCAAAGAGAAGACGAAGTTGCTTCACCACTAACTATAAGTACGTAACAAGTGACAACCATTATAATTTCTTTTCCACAGATTTTATAAAACCCAATCAAAGGAAAAGAAAATTCAGACTTGAAGGAAGGTGTAGGTTTATGAGGGTGAAATGGCACACGCTGTAACAACGAGCCAAGGGTAGGAACTGCATGGCTGGGGGATGAGGACTCGCGTTGTGCTGTGTTTTACCCACTGATAGTCGGGTGCAAGGAGGATTTAGTCTGGGGAGTTGTTGTGCTGTGTGGCCGGTCAGACTGAGACATCACAGCCCGGCTTTTGTCATCGGCACAGCCGGTGGCCACCACGCCGTTCAACTATTTATTAGGAATTGGGATACTCTGCAGAGAAAGCTGTGACAAGCTATGCCGAAGCAGCGCTTGTTCCAGAGTAGAGATGCCTGGAATAACAATGAGGTCTTATAACCTGAATCAATACACAACGAAGACCTGCAACCTCTTACGCGTGTCCTGCTTAGTCACTGCTTATCATCTTAGCCAGACCGGCCTTCCCCAGCACGCCAAGTCCCCCGTCGCATCTCCTCCTCCTCCTCGCCCCTCAGCTCCCGCACAGATCTCACTTCCTCTGGTCGCTCGCTGCAGGCCACGTTACTTCGCCGCTTCCAGGGTCTTTTCTGAGTCGCTGGCACTTTCAGAAAGCGAAGGCTGTGGAAACTTCTTCCCAACGGGCAGGAAAATTCCGACCGTCCCACAGGCTTTCTACTAAATCATAACAAGCAAGTTTTATTCCAACATTAGCGTCTTTCCTGTTGGTTACAGTAGGCACAGGTCCCTGTTGGTGATGTCGGTGATAGTGGATACATGCATAAGCGTGCAGAGAATCAGCTCTCAGGGTTATGATCTTGTTAACTCTCTAGAGACCACGTCAAAGTCGAAGAAATACAAAATAAATAAGCTAGTAGGTTTAAATGATTATTCGTCCTCACAGTTTGGAGCCGCAGGCGCTTATAAAGGTCTGTTTGCTGCAGGATTCGGAGGAAACGGTTCCTCCTACCTCTCAGTGAAGAGAATATTTGCAGAGCTGTAAGAGGGACACAGAAGCAAAACCGAAGCTTTGACTCTCAGCCTCGTCCTTCCCTCTTAGTGGCTCCTTGAGGCTTCAGTTAATCCGGCGGCTCAAAAAGCCTGGCTGTGCAAGTTGCATCTGGTGTTTGAAAGGCTGCGGTTAATTTGTACCCGCAGCAAACAGGGTGATGTACGATGGCTTTACAAGTCAAAAGCTCTCAGAATCCTCCAGTCTCTGAAATTATGACAAAAATCATACAATTTTGTGCTTGGAACATTACTGCTTTTATGAAGACAGAAGTATTTATAAGCATCAGCCAGCTTTTAGCACCGGTAATATTTCTCACCAGTAACGAGAAAGCATTTCATCAGCCGAACAGAGTTAAAGCAGAGCTGTACTTCATGTGCTGGGGACACAACAGGTTAAAGTTTCCAGTTGTCTTCTCACTTGTGCCCCATCCCTTGGGAAGAACGTAGGTAAATACATCTTTGGATAGCCTGCAGTGAAATTGTTTACCGTGGGTACAATACCATCCTGCTGTGAGCTCAGCGCCTAAAAATTAGAGGGGTTTTTTGACGCATTATATTCTGTTTGTTCCCCTTCAGGCCCAATGTTGTTCCACATAATTACAGGTAATAATACCAAGTATGGCTGAGAGCCATCAGGTCATCATCAGGGGCTTTTGCTAATGGAGATAACCAGAAAAGCAAGTGCAAACTTCACAGGCTCTTTTGAGCCCAGCGTCATGGGGACTGAAGAAGTCTAAAGCTCCCAGGTACCGCTGGTGCTTCGGCAGCCGTGTCCTCGGTGAGCTTGCTAAATAAAAAGTGATGCATTTAGGCAGGGCAGGAAAGGGATACTTCGCAAGGAGCGCTGATTTCCCAAGTATCACTCAACTCTCCTCCAAGAATCAGGCATATTTTCTTCCAGGCAGATCATAGCACAATCCCCCATCGTAGCCCCTTCCGTCCTTGCTGTCACCTCGGGGAGATCCAGGATCTCACAGGAGACGCAGGTTACCTGCGGTAACTCCCACTGGGGTGGGAGGTTTTGCTGATCTTGTCACAGGGTTTCTGACGCTTCCCCAGGGCAATGGGCCTTCGTGATCCCTGTGCCTCTTTCTTGGACACCTGCCTAATCGGAAGAGTAACCTGCGCGTGGGCCTTCCTGGTTTCATCTTCTTTTTGGACATGCCAGACAGCAAACGCGCACAGAGTGTCAGAAAAGGGTCTCAAAATACAATCTTACCCTTCAGCCCATCCACATGGGAAAAAAAAATAATCTTTTCCTTTTCCCTCATACGCTTTCTTGTATATAAAAACAGGGGAAAAAGCCAAATCCTTTTTTTGCCACACCTTCTTACAAATATCCAGTGTACTAAAACGTTACCTGTGGTTATTTTTCTCCTTTATTCCACGTAAAAATTTGTATTGATTTTTTTGATTGCTACTATATGGTAAATTCACAGCTCTCATTACAGAACATGTTGGTGGGACTATTAAACTTGACTGCCCTTCTGACTTTTCCAGAATTGAAAACATTTTCTGAAACTACCCGATGATGCTTAAAAGTGCTTTTTTTTCCTACCAAAAAAAGGGCATCCAGGCTCTCCTGGTATGTCAGTGTCACCATGTAGCAAGTACACTACTGAGACACTGCCCTGGTCTAGCAATAAGCAGTGATGTCACTGGAGAAATAAAACAGGTACAAATCACTTGAAATGCTAATTTTTGCCAAACGCATAACCTCCTATGGCAAAGTATGATATATCAAATGAAACAGGAGTAAATACACTGATGGGCCGTCTCTATGGAGAAGGAATTTATTATTCATATCAGGCACTTTGCATGCCTTCTGCCTGCGGACTGCTGGATGTAACACCGCTTAGCCCTTAGTAAAGGCTCTGTTTCGCATGGAGTAAAGGTTTTTTCCACCCTGGTCTGGCCTAGACAGGGCCAGAGTTGCTGCGCAGTGTGAATGGCCAGGAAAGAGTGCAAAATACCTGCAAATCCCACCTCGAGACATTTTCAGTGATTTCGGTGCTTGCTTTCAGATTGCCAGCTTAAGACAAAGCCCCAAATGCTGCATTTTTCCAGGTGTAAAGGCTGAATGCCAAGAATTAATCAAAAAAAAAAAAAAAAAAGAAGAAGGAACACTGAAATACTTTTTTCTGGATTTTTAGCTGAAGCTAAGATTATCTTTGAATATTTTACAAAAAAAACCAAACATACAAAATGTGAGCGTGATAAGGTACCTTAAAAGCAATGCTTATTTAGTCTTGCACAAGTCAATCATAACGTTGGGTTAGTATCTGTTTAATTCTCCTATGGTGTTTCATGCTCAGGAGAAAAGCACTGTATCGCAAAAATACTCCAGAGTTAATCAGGGATGTGGCAGCATCTGCTTAAGAGAGACCCGTAATTGAATCATCCCTAATTAACCTATCACCTCAGCAGAAGGGAATAGGATGTTGGTACTACTGCTGAAATGGATGAGAGTGATGGGAATGGAAAGGGGGGAGGATGAGGGGGAGAGAAAGAAAGCAATTTGCCTAACACCTAGTTTTATAACAAATTTGGGAGGAGGGAGGGAAAAGAAATTAAAGCATATGAATCATTAAATCTCTTCAGTATAGTTAATCAGTCTGTAGTTTTAAAAAAATTTGAGCATATTTACATGTTAATCAATGTATGATTTAGGTCCAAGAAATGTTTTCTCCTTTGTATGGTTTGGGCTGTTTACAGTGTTTACAGATTTTTTTCTTATTATCATTACTGCTGACCTAATTTGTACTTGTAATAATTATAATTTGAAACTAGGAAAAAAACCCTTTGAAAACTAGCGGACAGAAAATAAAAGCAATGTCAGAGATCTCAGCATAGGAAGTACAACATCCGTCATATATTTATTGAATGAAATGACTGCACAAATCAAAATGAGAACTATTTCCTATTTGAAATAAATCTCACAGATGTACAAAACAGATCCTGAAGAACACTGCTTGATTTAACATTATTGTTATATTTTGTGCTAGATAGCTAATATACGGTAATTGCGATTTGTTTCATGCAGTGCCCTGCCAGACTGTTTTAGATTATTTGAAGACTGTACTTCAGCATCACAACCAGCTCATGGTGCCGCAGCCGACAGACCATCCGACTGAGGTAGGGTACGGTGAAGCCAAGCTGCATCTCTTTATGTTTGACAATTCATTGAGAACGTGTAGGCAAATAAATCAGCAGGCGCTGCAAGAATATATTTAGTAGGAAAAATATGTAAAATCTATTGTTAAGCTGTCATTCTTGGGTACAGCAATGCCCCAAATGGAAGAGACTCATCACTAGTATAATAGAAGCATAGAATCATAGAATGTGTTGGGTTGGAAGGGACCTTTAAAGGTCATCTGGTCCAACCTCCCCTGCAATGAGCAGGGACATTGTCAACTAGATCAGGTTGCTCAGAGCCCCGTCCAACCTGACCTGGAATGTTTCCAGGGATGGGGCATCTACCATCTCTCTGGGCAACCTGGGCCAGCGCTTCACCACCCGCATTGTGAAAAATTTCTTCCTTACATCTAGTCTGGATCTACCTTCTTTCACTTTAAAACCATTGCTGCCTGCCCTATCGCAACAGGCCCTGGTAAAAAGTTCTAATTTAGGGTGACTTTACTGAGCAGTGTGTAACTCCCCCCATTGGCACCAGCTGCGCTTGCCTTGGGTAATTTTTCTCTCACTTATCCTCAGAAACATCGCTTTCCTGAGCAGCACTGAGGCTAAGGCTAGCCTGGTGACACCTGTAGCTGGGTGACTGATGGTGGCCCCTGATGCACCGGGGCTGCAGCCCCTGCATGGCGGGTACCGACACGCCGCGTGTGTGGATGCGGGCAGGCATGGCTGTACGGTTCCTATAGCTCCGAGGTGGTTAACACTAAAATAGACGTTCCCTTCATTTTGCAGACAGACCCAAATATAGACTTCTGCAGGTCTTTGGAGTGCTCTTGCTTCTCCGAAAGCATCACAAACAAAATATGGAGTGTTGACAATTTTATACTTGATACGGAGTTTGGGAATTTTTGTAATTATATTCTGTTTAAAAGTGCTGCAGTGAGAAAGCAGGAAATTTTAAGTCTTCCCCTTCTCCAGAAGGGAGATGTACAGATTTATCTATCAGCTGTAGTGTAATTCACGTTAATTTTGCTCCAGTGTGTTTCT
Source organism: Dromas ardeola (assembly GCA_013398915.1). Lineage (NCBI taxonomy): Eukaryota > Metazoa > Chordata > Aves > Charadriiformes > Dromadidae > Dromas > Dromas ardeola. Next base: position 34,774 of record VYZM01007302.1, on the reverse strand, counting down.
ATCCAGGCTTGTAAAAATGCCTCAAACGAAGTGGGTTTGTTGAGACTTTTCTAGTTTAGACTGCCTGTAATTGAGGCTCTTGCTAGGCGTGTTTTCATGTATGTAGTGTACGCATGTCACTACCCATTATTGACGCAAACGCAATCAGAAGGGGGAAGACTTAGGTCTAGTCTGACCTCCCTTAGCACATAAATGGTAAGTCGTGCAAGCCTCACATAGTCCAACTTACCATAGGTTCACTGGAAGATGCTTTGCAGCAGTTCAGATGTGCATCACTTTGCTCCTCCATTCAGTTTTACAAATTGATATATATATATATATACACACACATATATACACTTACATATATCATTAACTGTTATCACTCAAATGTGTCCCAAGCACTCATTTTCCTGGTTTTAACGCTCTTTTGCTTAACTAAAAATCTCAAGCAGTGTAAAAACTGAGGCTGTTCTGTAACGTCCCACATGGAGTAGCTTGTCATGATGTGACAGAATTTTTTATTCAATTAAACGCATAGATGCTAATCTTTTATTCATAAGCTTAATCATGTACAAATACAAGCATGAACGCATTTGTACTTCGGTTCTTCCTTCAGGGTCTGCTTATTTCATTTCTGGAAGGTTTTCTGTTTGTTTTAGTTTAATGACTGCTGGACACACCAAACCGCATCATATATTTACGGAGAATCTTTTGCCCAGAAGTGCTTTACTTTCAGAGGAAGTAATGAAAGTGTATCTGTAGCAGGAACCCAGTAATTGTTTAACAGAGGAGCATAACACTATCTCATGCCTTTGGAGAAGAACGAGGAAAAATATCCTGAGTTTCAGGGGGGATAAGAGAGAAGTGTAATAAAATCGGAGCTGAGGAAATTACGCAAAATTTATTGCCTTCTCCTCAGTTAATAGTAATGTGGGCTCTCATGAAATTTAGATGTTGGGCCTTTCTGCACCCTGTTTCCATGGGTGCAATGCATTTAAAGACAGAGCTAGCTTTTAGGATAGCTTGCTACTTAGCAAAGCCAGGTGTGAGCATCCGTCCCTAACACACAGGAGCGAGCCTGGAGCCTTGCCCTGTGCCACTGCTGGCTCGCATTGCATTGCTCCTGCCTGCCGGGGCTCCAAAGCAAGGCAGTGCCTACAGAGTTAGCTGCAGCTTGTACGTTACACCGGTATCAGTGAGAAAGGTCCTTGCTTCACTACAGGTTTATTGGTTTGGGGTTTTTTAAACAGGGAAAAAAGTAGGTTTCAGGAATCTGAGGTAGGAAAATAATTAGCTTTATAGAAAACGGGATGCTTGAGCTGGCTACTGAAAAAAAGTCAGTGGCAGTGTGGGGATCAGATGGTCCTGTGTATCACCTCTGTGATAGGACAAGCCAAGGAAATACTAGTGTCAGCTCCCAGTGAGATGGAGTGGTCACAGTTGCTTCAGCGTGAGCGCATCACACACCCGAAGAGCTTTCCCTGCTCTTCCTCCTTCCCTGGCCCCTTCGCCACGTTGGCAGAGGATGAGGAGCTGGGCTGGGTGGAGCCGTTCTTTCCACGGCAAAGCTCCTCAGCCATATTACTGGCTTCCCAGGGGACCGTGTATCTGGCAAAAATGAAAGCAGCTTCTTGCATCATGAATGGAGGGGGAGGAATTGACCCTGGCCCTTTTGCCGTGGTGGGGAGCGGACAAGTGAAGTGCAAAGGGAAAGTCTCGGATTGTAGACAGAGTTGGACTCGAGGTGAAGGGTCTTTCTCTTCAGGGTTAGAAACTTGGATTTACAGGCGAAAGGGTTGAGGTGTTTTGGGGGAAGGATGGGGGCTCGTCAGACAGCCAAAGCCCATCTTTATATTTTGGGCTTCCTTTGCAGAGTTTTGGCTTTGCCTGTAGCTGCCTTTGCCTGCAGTTTGCACCAAGCCAGCTCGGTTTGCACCGAGACAAACAAGCAGCAGAGTCGCACGGGCTCAGCACCCAGTGATGCTAACCCCCCCCCGGGAGGTGGTGGTACCCTAAATCATACAAACAGGACCCCCCCTCATCACAGTCTTCGCTAAATTCAACCTTCCACATATTCATCAAACTTGCAAAAAAATTTAAAAAAAAAAAAAAAAGAAGAGGAAAAAGTTCAAAAGTGCTCCCAAGCCGTCTCCCAGGATGCTTTAATAAATATATGAAAGGAGGCAAGGGTAGGCCTTAAAATAGTTTTCAGATATCAAAGATCTGGAAGCGAGGAGGAGAACTTTGCAACAGTGGCAGCGTACAGGTGGCTGCCTCCATTGAGCGTCAGACCCTTGTTTTGCTCGTTCATTGTGAGCTCCTATCAAAGCGAGGGGCTATACGAAGCTTTGACTAATTGGGCCCCCAGATTTATAGATTTATGTGTTTTCCTAAAGGGATGGAGCTGTAAAAGTGAACGAGTCTCTAGGAGGGTGTGGGTTAGGGGTTGGGTTTTTTGTGTACTTCAGTTATTTCAAGTATATTAACAGCCCCATCTTCTGTTAATTGGGTAATCCTGAACTATAGCATTTTAGGGGCAACAAGAGTTAAATACGATTTAGGTACAGTTGACTAAAGAGGGCTTATACATGCGTGTGGATTACAGGAATCCCCATAATTAGTCCCACAGCATTCATTTAATGTTGGAATATCGAAGCACACAAATTACAAAGGTTAAAAGCAAAATTTCTTTCCAGCTGACAGGGTGGCATTTCTGCAAAGCTATAATTTGAGTTAATATGGCATTCATTAATAATAATGAAGCTTTTAGTTTTCATAGTCCCTTTATTTATTTTCTTTATATTTTTCACAGTAACATAACTGCTGTCAAGTTTCAGGTGTGTTCTATAGAAGTAATAAATTTATTGTAAAAATAGACCAAAAGAATCACTTCTGAAGTAAACTGTCAGCTGTGATGAAGTGATCCATTTGATCACGCTCTTCAAAGACCCTTTTTATACATTTTAACAGATTAAGAAGAAAGGTTATACTTAAATAGTACACCCAGTCACCGATTTTTAACTCTTTTTAACCTGCTTGTTAAAGTGGAAATTATCACTAGCCACCTCTCCGGACGTATTCCTTGTACCTCACCAAATTCGAGTTCTGGAAAATGGAAATGTAATTTTAAAAGTACTCGTCCTCAGTAAGAGCAATTACGCGTTCACTTGGGGATGTGTTTCGCTGTCAGTATCGAGGCTCGTTAAAAAGCGTATTTTTCATTGCAACTGACATCTTTACTTATTTGCCTTGTAAAATAAGCAATGGAAATGTTTCACTTTTTCAGGGGAGCAAGCAGTTGCTGAACAACTACCCTGTCTACATCACTAGTAAACAGTGGGATGAGGCTGTAAATTCCTCCAAGAAAGACGGACGACGGCTCCTTCGCTATCTCATCAGATTTGTTTTCACAACCGATGAGCTTAAGTACTCATGCGGCCTTGGGAAAAGGAAAAGGTCAGTGCAGTCAGGAGAGACAGGTCCTGAAAGACGTCCTCTGGATCCAGTAAAAGTAACATGTCTCAGAGGTACTGCATCTTTTCGCTCAGTGTCCACCATATGTGATCTCATTTCACCACATTGGCTCTGGCTCAGTAGAAGCGTTTGGCTGACAGTTGCAGAACTAGAAGGGGTTTCAGAGGCAGGTGACAAGCAGCCAGAAACCCTCCACTTTTTTTTTTTTAATATACATACATATTTATGTGTATGTATGTATTATATATGTGTATATATTATTTTTTTGAATGGGAAAAAAACAGGGCTGCTTGTTTAAGAAAGGAGGCAAATACAAGGGCACATGACACTGATACAGTTGAAAAAGCAAAGAAGGAAAATCAGACAATCCTCTTATCCTTTGATAAGAAACCAACAAGTCATTCTTTAACACTGCTCTACAGCAAAATTAACCAAAGGAATATTTATAAGCTAATGTGTAGTAAGCATATGGCGCTCAAGGCCACAGTGCATCCTTGGAGTTAAAAGCTAACAAAGTTTCCAAATAGGTTTGAACATTTTGTGGGGCCGAGAACATCTACAGGTTGACTAGAAACAAAGTGTATACAAATACCTTGTCAAGGACTTAACTTCTTGCTTGGAGCACTGACACAACATTGGCCGAAAAAGCAAGGGAACAACTTTCCCCCCATGTTTAGCCTCCAAATGAGGGGGAGTTTTGCAAGCATTTCAGCACGTCAGAGAGTGAGGATGTTGGACAATACAGGGAAAGGGTTTAGATTGAGAAGAATTCTCTATTATGGCAGTTGATCACTTTGGTTTCCTAAAATTGTTAGAAAGGCCCCTTACTAGGCTTTATAATGACACATGCAAAATAGGACTTTTTAAAGCCCAATTAAAAACATCTTTGTGGTACCAGCGTCTGCATTTCATAAATGCATGTGCTTATCATTTCTTTAATTAACTCAATTTATAGTATTTTATGAGCACATACATGAAGTATAGGTTAAACTGACTTCAAGAACTAATCAATGCAGTGTAAAAAGCTAAATTTTTGTCGGTCAGCAATAAAAATATTTTTAGTCAGTCAACCGGAGCCCACAGTGGTTATATACATCAGATGGAGCCTCTGCCCGTCTAGGGTCAAAGAATTCAACGAGGCCAAGTAGATCAGACTTTTAGTTGGAGTACATTGATGTAACCAGGTAACGAACTCAGATTTTACATGCAAACAAATTAGGCAAAGATGCTATTTTTTTAATACAAAGGAACCTGTTAACCTGTTACGTGATACTCTATCAGACCTTATACTCTATCAGAGCGTAAGAGAAGGGCAAGGCCATTGCACACCGTGCTGCACAGAGCTCAGGAGAGACGCTTGGGTTCCCAGAAGTTCTCCTGGAAACTGAAGGCTGAATATGAGTGTATTAACCATTTACTAAATTACTTTCAATTTCACCTAATAATTTATGCACAAGCAGAGAGTTAATATCCTTTTCTTCCCCTTTCTTGCCCCTGTCCCCCACCAAGACTGACAGTAGCTCCACCTGTAGATGGACTTTTGCTTACGGCCACTCTCCTTTCTGGGGTCCTGGACATACAGAATGTGTGGAGCGTTCCCTGGGAGAAAGAGGAAAGCCAATTTCCTAAATTTCCAGAAGCAAGACCAGTTAAGAAAGCAGAGTAGACAGCTCTCCCTTTGGGCTTGCACGTATGGGTAGGAACATGACAACTTTCTCCGGTGCCAAGAGTTAGCCACTGGCTCCTACCCATCTGCAAGCCAAGGTAACAAGCGTCTGAATAATTCTCAGCATGTCCAATTACGCCTTCCCACTACAGCAGGGAGTACAAACTGCTTCTGTCTCTGTGCTCAGAGTAGTTTCAACATCTATGAGCATTTTTAATATATTCCTACAACTGACTGATGTCTGGAACCAGCTTTAAAACAGCCTGGCATGCTTAAATTATAGCATTACTCCTTTACGTGGTAACCATTTCTCTGAGAAAAACACCAGTCTGTGGAGCGCCACGTGAACGTAACTAGGTAGGAATTACTGTTGCCTGTGCAGATTTCCAGGGAAATGAATTTAAAACCGAGATAGCTATCACTTTTGCAGACACGCTGCTGGAGGAGCTATGCAAAAAATCACGTCCTAATTGTCCAACAGACGAGGTACCTTACAGGCACGGGAACTCACGTAAAAGCACAGCGTTCCCTGGGCTCGAGACGTGGTGACAGTAATGAAGTTACCTTACGCCACTTATTGTGCTGTTGGCTTGTCAACAGTAGAAAATAGAATTTAAAAGTATCCTGGGACACACAATACGGCATGAGGGAATAACTAATGCTACAGAATAAATAAGAAGCTCAGTTTCTGTATGAGGTACAGTGTATCCAATATATCTAATAAGGTGGCCTCACATTTAAAATTGTATTTGGACGTGTCAAAGTCCAAATACACCTATTTGAGCTACGTCTAGCAGTTAAAACTCCAGAATTGGTAAGGCGCTTTCTGCAAGTTTAGCATATTGCATGTCAAAGAATCTGAAAAAGAAATTCTAAAAAATGTAATCATCACATACAAATAGCTGTATGTGGAAGCAGCAGCCACTTAATAGCCAAATTACATGCAGTACAATTCATTTTCTCCTGCATTGAAAACTATTGCAAGGCACCTCAAATTAGCCCTGTCATCTCATTTAGCTCTTTCTAAGGCCAATTTCGTCTTGGAAAAATAGGTGTCAGATTCAGGAAGATGGAAAGAGTGAGACTTAAAAGGAAAGATATGCCAAACAGAAAGGAGCACCAAACCAAAATAATGGTAGTGACGTTTTCGAGGCGGTTGTGGGCTACTGCAGGCTGCAGATGGTGAAGCAGCCAGCAGAGGGAGATCATAAAGATCCACCAGAGTAAGCACCTTAAGGTATAAATACACAACAGGTTTCAAATGAAATGCATCCCGGTTCATGTTGACTTTCACGTGTTCTGCACACGCTGAATCACAACCGTCACTTCGAGTTAGTTCTTTTTTTATTTGCACAAGAAGGGATTTTATCTCCAGGTCCTGTGCATCACATAATTAGCTCAGGTATCGCAACATAACACTGCATGTGGAGAAACACGCTTGTACAGAAATAAAATTAGGTCCAAGTGGCATTATCATGGCATCACCCATAAGGCTTTCCTTCTGCTTAAGTAGAGCAGTGATGCCCCCTTTCTTATTTCCCATGAGCTTTTGACGCCTGGGCGATAGCGGATGCTGCAAAGACAAGTTTTTTTTTATCCTTGCATGTTTTCCCACAGAGTTCATTAGGATGCATTGTACTTCCAACCCGGACTGGTGGATGCCATCCGAAGAGCAAATAAACAAGGTATTCAGCGACGCGGTGGGACACGCTCGTCAAGGGCGCGCGGTGGGGACTTTCCTTCACAACGGGAACTCGTATTACGAAGGGACTGACCATCCAGGATCACAGGATGAAGTCTTCAATAGAGGTATGCAAGACGGATCTGGTGATTGATGGCAGTGAGAGGAACCTCATACAACAGTAGCAACCACTTAATTTAGGAGAGACTATTTGTTAAACATACTTACCCTACTGTCATTTAAGAGTCCAAAGCATGTTTGAACACATACTGCGTACATTTCAGCTTCTCCATCCTACCATGTCCCAGTTAACAGAAAGAAATCCATTTCAAGATCTGCTCTATGGGACTTCTCAGTGCCTATTATTTGCAAATCCTTCATAGCACCCCCAAAGGGAAATTGCAGTTCATTTCATCTAGTTCTAGAGGAAAGGTCATTTAAAAACGATAAAAATGTCAAAAGAAACAGCAGCTACCATCTCGTCTGCCTGTTGATAAGAAGCCCAGGTCTGGACCCAGAGCAGCTAGGTACTATTTGCTTTCCCCGAGTTGGAGATGTAAGAACAAGCCTGCACGCTTACAACAAATAAAGAAGTGGTCTCCCATTTTCTAACAGAAAATAACATAATTACGAATGCCACCTTAAAATACCGCACAAGACGGAAAATTCAGGGACTTCCTTTAGCCAACTCTGCCAGGAAATTAATCTTCCCAGGTAAAACAGCAGCGCTCCTCAACAGCAGAATCTTTCAAAGACCCAGAACAATAACAGGCACTTCTAATAGATAAAAATTGCTTTGTATATCAGATAGACACTATATTTATCTAGATTTCTAGGAGATTAGAGTTGATCATGACAGTTTTCATTAAAACAAGATTGCTAAAAAGAAATTGCCATTTCAGAAGACAGGTTTTGCTTTGTCTGTTCCTATTCTGCAGCCACATTATGTGGCTTTAGAGGCTTTAAATTGCCTTTTCTTGGTTTTGTTTTCATTTGTGTTTTATATCCATTCCTTGAAATAGATGAGGCAATGTGCTGGTCTTAACAGTCAGCGGTGCATTCAGGGAGGGGCTGGGTAAGAAGAGCCTAATTTAACCTTCTGCTGTAAGTAAAAACGGGGTCCAGACTAAGAGCTGTAAAGAAGATCTGTGCTGGAGCAGAAGCCAGTTCATGATGGCATACAACATTGGAAGCAGATGCTAGCTTTAAAGAAAAAAAAAATCAGTCCACTGAAAAACCTTTAATTTTAAAGGCTTAGGAATCCGTTGTCCCTCCCAATTGACGTGCTCAAGAAATACGCAATGCCAAAGAAACGATACCCTTTCCTTTCCGTGTCAGGGTGTTTCCATTCCTTACCCTTGTCCGGTCGCTCAGGCCAGTGCTGGCATCCTTCAGAGCCTGAACCAGCTCTCCTTGAGGCAACCTTTCCCCACTGGCAGGTACAGGGAACAGGTTTTTGGAAAGAAAGTTCACTCTGCTTTTGACCACCCTTAGTGCTACCTCATCAGCGTTGACTCTCCTGAACGCGTATCTCATACTCCCCAGCTCTCCTAACCGCCTTCTGCAAACCACGAGAGAAGCTACTAATTGCTCCTTTTACCTTTCTCCTCTCCTTCCCGACCTGCTCCCCGTGTGTGCGCCGGGCAGGGCGGGAGATGCCCAACCCCGTCCTCAAAGATCAGGAAGGTCCCTCTGGAGGGAAGGGCTCCTCTAGCTCCATCATGACCGCAGATGGAGGACCAAGGCAGTCTCTCAAAGGTCAGCTCACCCACACAATAGTTTCTTACCACCATCTGCCTCCTCTTTGCCTGCGGTTGTGGCAGGTCTCTCTTGGCAAGCCCCCAGGGTGTTTCAGGACACAGGTTCCACCACACACCCCTGTAGACAGGACCTCACTCAGCCAGGATATGCTTTAGGCCCTTAAATGTCCAGTACCTCCTCGGTTCATTTTATTTTAGGTGATTTTTGAAAGGGGTTTGAAAGGCGCTCGCTTGCCCCAGAATAACTCATTTAATTTCTAAAAGTGAATGAGCATTTTAGTCACACTGGCGCTCACTGGGCCAGGGGGCTGGGGACACCACCCCTCACTACAGGCAGGAGGTGACTCGCTTCGAACGGTCAACGGTGCGTGGTGGCCTCTGGAGGGGAAACTCAGTGTATAGAAATGCCACGGTACAGATAATCCTATAGTAGCTTTTCAGTGTTAAACTTACACTTTTTTTTTTTTTTTTTAAAGAACTCTAATAGAAGATGTTAACATTGCTCAGATGGTGTAAGTCTTGCTGGTCTGTGTTTAATGTGGTGACACTTGCCAGAACTACTTGGTAAAACATGTCAGAATGTGTGAGTCAACATTATACTGTAGATTTGTCCACGGCAATATGTATCAAGCTGTATTTTTGTAGACATTGTGATGGTTTCCTTACAAATGTTTAATCGTATGAGGTTAAAAATACAAACGCTTCTTTTTAACAGTCCCAGAACAGAATTACTGGACTGGACAGACCTCTCTTACTTAATAGCCTGAAGATTTGCTGAAATAACTGGTAAGCCTAGCTTTATTTTTAGTGTGAAAAGTGTAGCCAGCCTCCTGGAACCACTCACAACCCCGTGCTCTCATATTGTGCAAAATAACCAAACGTATAGTTTCATCCTGGAAGCCACTTTGGCACTAGAAATGGCTTTGCAGGTTCGGACCTTTCTTTATGAACAAAATTTTGCCCTCAGTTGCTTGTGTGCACTGCCCGGTGACGTGAATTGTAGTCACAGACAGACATTAGCAGACACTAGCTCATCTTTTCTTTGTTCACGTTTGGTTTTAAAATAACAGAGTACAACAACCTTTTTTCGGTTGTCTGTCTTCGGTTTTAATCGCTGTCGTGGCCACTTGACTCCCGACCCACTCGTTTCATTTAAAAGAAGAAAAGGGAAAAAAAAAAAACCACAAAAAAACCACACCACAAACCTTTCGCAGCTGCTTTTTCCTATTAATTTCTTCCTGAGGCATCACAACTCCTTACGCATTGAAGTGTCGATGTATCCACAAGATGTTAGGTATAATGCTGTGGGAGCTGAAATAATAGATAGCGCGTGGGCGCTTGCAGAGCCAGGGACGCGAATGTAACGCGCCGTGCTTTGTAAGCCCGCGCATCCCTTCCCAGCGCCGGCTGCAGACGGCAGGCCTGCGCCAGAAGGGAAACCGCCATCTATCATGTCACTCCCCAAAGTCCCAGGAGGACAGGGATTCTCGTCTTACCCTTCCCTACTCGTTAATCTTACTGTCATTTATGTATCTGCCTTCTCTCAAACTTTGTGTAGCAGTACCGCACGCCCATCCGTGCCAACATGCCTTCGCTATATTTTCTATGACAAATATTTGTGGAGAAACTGTGATTTAAAAAAAGACAAAAAAAAAAAAAACAAACCATTAATCCTGATATTTTTATTGTTATGGTGTAGTTAATTCTATGAATACTTTCTAATGATGATTGTACTGTGTAGAGTAAGTACAGGTTAGGGATAGACCTTTACCAGATATTGTACAAAAAGAGTGCATAGTGTAATATAGACTTAGTAAGGTTTTTGTGACAATTTCTATAGGATGTGTGAATTGTTTTCTATGTGGCAACACACATTTCTTTTAAAGAATATAAAATCTTAGAGAATTTTTTAAACAGTCAATATTTTTTAATTATAAAGACATTTGTTACCTACAGTTTACTATTTCAGGTGTTAATTCTAATTTGAATATTGGTTTTATTACTACATACCTCCAGTTCCATTTGTTCTGTTGCATAAAAATGCACAATAAAAGTTAGTCTCTGGTTAACCCGTCTCTCTCTCTCTCTCTCTAGACGTTGTGTCGGTGTGACACCTGTCACAACTGGCTCTCGCTATAAATATATATACGTATATATCAATTTTTAGATGTAGATTTATATAAGAGGCTAGAAGGTTGTCTTTTGCATTAAATGCTTGTTCGGCATGAAGCACCGGCAAGCGCAGTGAAAGATTATGAAGAATTCAACTATGAATACAATATAAGTCATTTTTGCCTCAAAATATAACCCCATATATTTATGCGCTGGTTAGATAGAAGGACCGCTCAGAGAAAGTACCCATCTGCAATCCTAAGACCTGGATTTTCAAGCAGTGAAGTTTTAAATCCCATTTTAATTCAAAATTCAGTGATGGCTGAATGTCTCCTGTTCTCTTAAACGCTTTAGAAAATCCTGACTCCAAATAATTTGTAGAGGGAATTACGGTGACAAACACCCACCACGGCAAGCCCCTGCTGCCGGGCTGGGAAGGAAGGCTGGTGTCAGCCATCAGAAATGGTTGCCAAATTATAAATCAATGCTTTTGAGTGCCTGTAGTGTTCCAAAACTACCGGGGGTCGGGCCGGTATTTTCTAGATCAGGGGCTTCAGCCTGCTGTATTTTTTGTGAAAAACCTCATTAGTGAAAACCCTGATTAGTGTAGCCCAAACCAAAATAATTTCAGGTGATTCGGAGAAACGTAGGTTAAAAAAAAACAAAATGTGTTAATCCCTCTGAAAAAGAAATAAAAATAATTAACTTCTCTTTGGAAAGCTCTGACTTCCCAGACTTTTGGGCAATGACTTGAAGCCTCAGAGGGCAGATGCGGAGGCGGGAGTGAACGGGGATGGGCAGCGCAGGGCAGGGAAGGGGCAGGGAAAGCTGGCAGGGATGGAGAGCGTGTAGGCAAGGAACCAGAAGCAGCAAGTGGGGTTTAGGAGCTTGGCAAGATCCCCAGAGAGATTAGGTCCAACAGCGGAGTCTGTGAGAAGCTGAGGATTTTCCCGTAACTGCAGGGGAGCCGGCAGGACGGCTTGGGGGTGTAATTCAGTACTGTCGCATTTTATCACTCTACCACTCAATCCCTGTTAAACATACTGGCAAGGCAACAGTAAAACCCAGCGCGGGTCCCTCCACAAGCACGGCCCACAGCGGCTGGCAGTTACGCCTTTGCTCCAGTACTAAGATTCCCCTGAAGAGGACCCTGAAGGTCCGAGTCAGCCATTGAATCTCATGCGCATGAAGGAATTTAGTTTTTACCTCATTTGCTTCGAAGAAGCTCCTGTGCAAGCTCACATCATAAAAGTCATTGTAATCTTATTTTAATAAAACTACTCAAGTTGCAAAATCTAGCCCCCAGAATTCAGTTAGGCAGGAATTGCTGTTTTCTCTGCCCCCTTCCCTCTGCTGAGGCACCTCTGTGCCCAAAGACACAGTCTTCGGAAGGGAGGAAGGAGGAGTGTCAGAATAGGAAGTGCTTTCATTGCTCTGAAACCGCTGTCTGAGTCCCAGGGGACACAGCATGAAGCGGCATGTTTCAACTTTCATCCCGCTGTGCCTAAAACAGGGGAACTGGGATAGTTCTACCTCTTCTCAGAGGGGTTTTCGTGAAGATTAGCGCTCAAGAGCGCAAAGCTGTAGCGATAAGCAAAATAGAAAAGCCCCTGAAGGAGGTAACAAGCCTGTTGGGGGGGGACAGTTTGAGCGTGTGCAGCAGATAAAACGAGTTCACAGATCAAATGATGAGGATAAACCGAAATGCCAGATGACTGCTGATGGAGGGGCAGCATCCTCCTGCCGCTGGCTGGGGCGCTGGGCAGCAGCGGCGTCGCAGGGAAGCAGGGACTCCTCGCTGCAGCCCGGAGCCGCTGGGAATACTGGGCAGATCTCTGTATGTGTCCTTGCCCTGTGAACACAAAAACCCTCCTCCAAAGACACTTCGACATCTGAAGTGTTTAAAAGCAGCTTCTACTGCAGATGTACGGTGTTACGGAAAAAAAAAGATAACCGCTGGCAGATTAATTACCTGAATCAAGAGGAAAAAAAAATCTGATATGAAATGACATAACAATGTTGGGAAAAATAAAAGACCTTTGTCCTTAAAACCACTTTAAACTCTCCCACTCATCTGGCAGACATAATTGCCACTACTAAGGCAATCTTCGTAGAAAAATGGAAAGAAACGGGTTTGCTAATGACTCAAAGTAGTTTCCCATTAGGAAAGTTAATATTAAATTTAGTACCCATTTAAGAACAGGGTCAGTAGTACAGCAGGGAAAGTCTAATTAAACCTTTCAAAAATGCTTTGTCGTAACATGAGTGAAAAACTGAAAAGTCTTCTTGCAAAAGGATGTGAACCTGAAAGAGCCGACAAACGAACTACTTATTGAACTCACGGAAAGGATTTATTTTTTTTTTCCTAAAGGATAATCCAAAATGAGAAGCAGAGCAGCAAGCAGCTCTAACACAGTCTCTTGAAAAAAAAAGAAAAGACAAGGAAACACCCAGGCTACCTTTCCCGTCCACAGCATCAGGAAGACAGTTCCAGGGCGAGACTAATCTCCAAGAAAAAGAAATTAATCTTGGCACATTGATAAACCCACCAAAGTCTTAGCCAGAGCATCACTGCACATCTCCCGGATGATCCATAATGTCCAATTGCCTACTGAGCAGATGGAGGTCTTGGAACAGGCGTCGGAATTTGTCTCCTCCACCCAAACCCCTTGTTTTGAACCGCCTGGAGGCTGAAGCCATATACTGAATGTCAGAACCAGGATCTCAGTGCAAGGCGTGAAGGGGAAGGAGCAGAATGGGTCAAAGTCCACCTGCATGGCATAGTCCTCGCTGAAGGCAGCGGTGATGTCCTTTGCTAAGTTCTCTGTGGGTGGCAAATTGGTCTGCCAGCCCAAGAGTCTCAGAGGAACTAAAAGGGAGGGGTAAACGTTACAGAGGATTCCCTTTTTAAAGTGTAAACCTGAAAGGAAAGATTTTACTCTCAAGTTCTTCTTTGTCCTTACACATGTGAAAAGTTAGACTTGATATAAAACCTTTAAGAATTATACAGCAGCTTTTAAATACCATGGTCATTTAAGCATTGCTTAGTATTTACTACTAAAGTGAACATCTACAAGACAGCATAGGAAAAGACAGCAAATTAAAGGACATTGTCTTGTAATATGATATTTTACCTTAGAACAGGCTTTGAGTGGTATCCAGGCGCCCCACAACACCCTACTGCAATTTCTCTCAAGACAGAGGAACTCTGATCCCATTTCTCCTTTTCTCAGGTATAAACACGCATTTCACAGGTTCCGTGCAGAACTGAAAAGCGAAGTTTCAGTTCCCAGTTCAAGTAAACGGTGCACCTTCCAAAGGCTTCATCCCATCCTCTACTTCGTATTTTGAGCTTTGCGCCGGATTCCCCAGTTAACATCTGACCATCTTCAAAACTGATGTAACGTGAGCAATGTATCCTTTTCTTTAGCTTTATTAAAGTAGATAAGCAAGGTCAAGGAAGTTAGACAACATCTTCCTGAACGCTGTTCCTATTCCTCTCATTCCCTTAAATAAAAGGGCTTCGTATCTTTGTGAACCAAGATGACAGGAGTATTTACCTGTTTCCTTGGATTAAAACTTAAGCTCTTGGTAGAAGCAACAGGTCAGAGCTGTTTAGAGAAGCTGGGGACAATTAGGTTCTAAGCTATAGCATGGCTTTCTTTGATGGCAGAAAAAGGACAAATGCCATCATATTTATGCTCAGAGAGAGAGTAAGAAATGTGAATGGTGTATCTATTTAGGAGCTTCACCCCAGCAGCAGAAGTAAGCATTTGAGGTCTTAAGCAGGCATATCATGGAAATTTTGCACAACCACGACTTGCAAGAGGAATATTTCCTCATTCGAATTCAACAATTACCAAAGCAAACATTATTTCACGTCTGTCACCATGGGACCAATTCCCAAAGGCAGAGATCTCATTTCACATTAAAAACCAAACCAAAAAAAAAAGCCCACCACAGATGTGGCAGCTCCTCCGCTCTCATTCCTCTCCTATTTTTCTCTTTCTCTCTTGCATTTAATAGACCAATACCCGCTGAAGGAAATCAAAGGCTACAAAAAGACTTCCCCCTGGAGAAACTTGTCCCCAGGGCTAGACCTGAGGTGCCTTGCCAGTGCCTCGACCTTAGCCTAAGGCTAGAGCTGAAAGCAAGCCATGAGGGGGAGGTTTCTGATTTTCAATGTTCTCTGCTGGCTTTCGTTCTGCTGGGGATACCACCTCTTGATCCCTTCTCCAGGCTGCAGAAACTGAGAGCCGCCAAGAGAATTCTCACACCAAGGAATTCATCCGGGCTCGGCCCTGGGCGTCTTGCCTGGGCATCAGCTTTTGGTAAAGATCAGCACTTTAATTTACCCTTAGCATATGGAGGTCAAAATCATGCATCCCTAGCAGAACAAAAGCAAGCAGAGAACAGTGAAAAATCATCCATCCCCATCTCTAACAAAGTCACTTGAAAATTGTTTCTTTTACGTACATTGGAGAATATCAGCGCAACTCCTCTGTCATTAACACCACTCAAACTTCTCCCTGTTGTGACGAGCATCACTTCTATTCCTGTTAACTTCCATAGCTTGCACTGTAACACATGGTGGTATAGCTGTGGTATCCACTTGGAAGGTGGATATTAAGATACACATGAAGCGTTTCATCCCTCAGTCTACCCTACCTTCTTCCTCTAACGTCAGTCAGTCAGAGTGCCTAAAGTCGCAAGAGCAGCCACACAGGGGTCACCCACAGGGGAAACCCCTCTGTGCTGTCTCTGACAGCAGCCAGAGGAAAATGTAGGGCAGAACACCACAAATGTGGTCTCGCCGAAACTTCTCCCTTTCATTACGGCTTCCAAATTGTCCAAATTCATTAGAATCTTCTTCCACAGTATTTAGATTTTTCTTTTTGCCAAGATATCAGTTCTTTCATGAGAAACGCAATCAATGAGGAGATGAAAATCTACAATCAAAGATACCTATGCACAATCATAACATGCAGAGACACAAGTTCACGTATGAATGTATTTGTATGGGCATCAAACGCAAGACAGATTTTCTATATTACCACAGCTTGCTTTGGGAAAAACATTTCAACCCTAAACTTAATGCTTTGCGTATCCAGAGTGGCCTGATACATTGCAATGGTAAACTGCTGTTCAATCAGTTTTTCTGGAAAAAAAAAAATACTTCTTTAAAGCACTGAATATCAATTTACACCAGAGCACTGAATAACATTTCAGCCACCTCTTCTGTAGGAAAGAGGGCCTAGAAAAGATCCTAACTATTAGAAGCTACTGAGCACCAATTCAGCACCAGAAGAACTGAAGGAGTATAAATAAAATGAAAAAAAGATCGCTAGAGAACTTGGGTAAGTCAATATAGGCAACGTACTAGAGGCTGAACCATGAAATTATGGCAGAAATCATGTCCCTTTCCTAATGTTTTCAAAAAGTTTAATTCAAATGGTAGAAAGGAAGGTTTGCTTTCCATGATCTTTTAATGAGTTCCCCCACAAAATATATATGAAAGAGATAAAATTGATCCTTGAACTGTTACGATCATCTCCAACCAGCTGACTGCAAGGTCCCACCTCAACCCCTTACCAACCGTTTAATACAACTATTCAAGAGTGGCCCATCAACAAATGCCACAAATAGCAAATAAACAAAGGATTTTGAAGTATTCCAGCTGACATTATGGGAAAAGACAGAGCTCCCTCCCTCATTCAAAGTGGCTGAGCCCATCTGCCTGGTTATTCAGACAACCCAAAAGACAGAGTCCAATATTTGGACTTGATCTCAAACAGACAAGGCCTTAAAGTCTGCTACTTGCCTGCTCGGGCAGATTTTGTGCCGTTTGGTTCACTAAAAACTGTTGATAATTGTATCGCCACCCAAACCCAACGTTGCTTAACGTGAGAGATGAACTTGTGACATGCAGTCTTCAACAATCTCAGCACCACACATTAACGTCCAGTGTGTTCCTGCAAAAAATAATTTAAAAAAAAAAAAAAACCAACAAGAAAGGGAGTCTTTTAAGAGAGAAATTCCGATGAATTCAAACATCTTTAGCAATCAAGACACATGCTGCCTGTCCAAGATCTGGTTACTGAGATTTTCGTCTTCCTGAAGTCCTGTGATATGCCAATTTATTTCTGAATGCAGAAAACTGGCATTGGAAGCATTATGTGCATGTGCTGATCAATCCGAGCCTTGTAGCAACCTGACCGTGATAATCACTAAGGTTCTGATGAAGAGCAACCTTCTCATCCTTTCTGAAGCACACTGCTCAACCACCTTATTTCTCATAGCTGACACCATACAGACAAAACTCCGGTTTTTCAAGTTTCTCCAGTTTATCGCCCAGGCTCCTTGCATTTTTGTTTTTGGTTTTTTGTGTTTTTTTTTAGTTGGAGGTGTTTTGGGTTTTTTTTTGTTTTTGTTTTTGTTTTCAGACACATACAGACTTTTTTAGCCCAATTAGAAGTAGTTCTTTTCATAACTGGATAGATCACCGGTTTTCATCAGTATTAGTGATAAATTGCAGCACTTTAAAGAACCAGACAGTATGGTAAATCCTTTCTAACCTGACTCATTTCACATGAATGATACCTGGCTTATTGTCAAATTACAGTTATTACCCAAGTCTAATACATAAACCCAAACTCTTCAAGAAATTCTCCATACCCTTGACTATACACAGACGTGCAAGCCATCTCTCTTACTACCTTTCTTCACGTCATCCTTAGATCTGGGTCAGGACTGGTAGTCCAGACTGGAGACAGTGTCAGTGGGGCCTCCGAGCCAGGCAGAAAGAGCTTTCTCTGTGCTGGGGAAGCAACCGCACTCTTCGGAGCGAGCCGCATGAAAGGCACAGTCGCCAGTAAAGTGCGGAGTACTGATAAATACAGCTGGGATTGCAGGCAACAGGCAGGTTGCTCACATACCGAGTGCACATTATTTAACAGTGTGTGCTGCCAACAAGGGAAAATTGAATAACTACTGCAAATAGATGGATATAACCTTTGTTTTGCCTTCAAAAAATACTTTTAAATGCATTTTGAATTCAGAAACATAGCAACTCATCACCAACTGCCTAAAGCCAGCGTTATTGCTTACCTTTACAATATATATAAAACCGCTTGAATTAACAGAACACAACCTTTACCAGCTATGTAACATTTTACTGAGTAATTACAACTTCCAGACATTTTACAGGATGTACCGAATTCAAGTATAATTACAAAAGAAAGAACATATGCAGAGAAATACTTAGATGTCTACACCTCACAAATCAAAATGACTTCCCCGTACTAGTATGAAGTAACAAAGACACAGAATGAAACAGCCAATACACCAAAAAGCGTCAGAATGGAGGGGAAGAGAATACATTTGATTAAAAAGCTGCATCTAAAAAACACGTTTCAGCTTTGAGACTGCCCTTTGAAAGTTCTACCACCAGTGAAAATCCTCACCGTTGACTTTCAGATTTAATACAGTTTTGGCAATAGCCAAAATGCTTTCCAAATGCTTTAGGCATTTTTCAAACGCTTCTTCTCACATAGTTCATCATCTTTAACTTGACAAGAAACTTACAAAAAAAAAAAACCTTTATATTACATCATTTATACAACATTGCATATTTTTTTCCCTCTGTCTTCAGATTTGAAGCAGCTGATCACAACCTCAAAAGTTTTCATAACCTAAATTTAGACTGTGTTTAAAATCAAACGTATCCTAGAGTGTGGAGCTGTATTCTGCTATTTTAACAGACGCTTTCTCCCCGTAACAGCACTATGAACGCTGAAAATACAAAAATTTGACCAGGCTTACTGCTAGTCTAACACTTATAAAAAGTAACAAAGACCTTTTATTTTAATTGGTGGCTTTGATTTACACAGAAAAAAGAAGCTGTCCTCAAGAGCCTTGTGTACTAGGACAGAATAACAATTTTCTGCCTATCTACTATAATCTGTTATAGTATCTGTCTGTGGTATTTAAAGAATGCACATCCTTTTCACATTATGTTTTGAAGTCGTCTTTAACCCCTTTTCAGAATGTGATGGTTTAACTAGAAATCTTCCTTATCCACAAACATTTAAGCAACTTGAAAAATACAGACTAACATTACAGTCCATTGCATGAATTCTGTAGACCTTAGAACACCACATCTTTTCTTTTCCCCCCGTAAAATCTTCAGTATGCTACTTCAATCATATTCTGGCTGAATCAATTCATTTTCTCTTCAATTCACTCCAGCTCCCATTTCCACCATTAAAATTACTCACCCTCCACTCCCCAAATACATACCTCACCAACAAAGCTCCAGACTGAGATTACACCATTGCCCTTAGCAGTAAGACTAAATTTTCAGAGGGAAAATACCTGCAAGACTGAACGCCATTAGGAAACAAGTTAAATGGACGCACTGATTTTCACTACAGGAAAGAAAAAAAGAGAGATGAGTTTTTGCTGGCGGTGGGAGAATCACCCAACTTGCTAAAAGAAAGAGAATGTCATACTACATCGTTTTAAGCATTCTGATAAAAAAAATCATTTCTTACTGTTCTTTTCCTCTCCAATCATCATTTCTTACTCTAGCCAAGTTTTTTAGATTGTGTTCGCCTTTTCTTATTCCCAAGTGCTCAACACCTTTAGTTTTTTTCTTTCCTTGTATTCTTTACTTCTTACCACACACTTTGTTACAGTTTCTTTTCTTTTGCTTCAGCAAAGCCTGATGGACTGCAGTTTCTATAGTCCATACAACCACTTAGAGCTCCTGGCACACTTTATTTTCCTCAAAGGACATGCATTTCAATAAATCTAAGTATTGTGCTTTAAAGCTTGGATTCCTTTTTCTTTTAATATGTAATAAAGATATAGTCTACTTTTGGTCTTAATTATTCGTGTCTCGCTAACGAGAAAGGAAAGAACTACTTAAGCTATGCAACCTCCCAAAAAAAAAAAAAAAAATCTTTTTGGTACACCTCAACTTCTCACAGACATTAAGCAGGTAAACTGCAAAAGAGATGTTAGTTGTACTCTCTATTCAGAGCTAACAATAAGAAGCAGCACAATACTTAAGCTAGAAGAAAAAAAAGGACGTTGTCATTTTATATTCACTTCTGCAATGTAAGCCTTTAGACATGCAAGTTCAGTTCCTGTACAGGAGTCAGTATTAATCAATTGTTCTATTCTACTAAGCCAAAATGCCTTAAGAACATATGACCATAAAATGAAATACTTTTCTTTCAAGTCTTAAACAATATGCTTCTGCGGATTCTTTTGTAAGAAACACTGCTAAATCAACTTTACAAAAAGGATTACCTAATTGAGAATTTTCAAAAATTGCCACACTTTCAATACACAAAAGCTGAAAAACCTCTTTGCAGGAAGCCTGTATTTGATGCACTCCTCATTACTAGAGGTACTTTCATGATGCATATTTTTTTTTCTTTGTTACGGAAAAAAGATAAGTCAGCTGAATCGATAACAAATAAGGAGAACACAGAATTGCAATCAGTGTACTACCTAGACAGAACATACCCACAACTCTTCCCCAAACTCCCCCCTAATCAAAGAGGAGCCAGTAAAAAATCTCTCAATAAAAACTGAGTCTCCAGCTATAGCTGAAAACACGGCACCTGCCAGAATCAGAAAACTCTGCTAGTTTTGGCTAACGTGATTTGTAGCTTTCAAAACAGCAATCACTATTGTCAACTATCAATGAACAAGAACTACAGTACCAAATCCAGAGACCAAGAGTAGCATCTAGCCCTGCTATTAAAAACTTAAAATGCTCATAATGGCTTCCTCCTCTAAAAGTAATTAAAAAAATAATAAAATCTGTGTGGGAATTCAAGGAAGGAGAAAAGCAGAGGCTAAAAAAAACCTTCCGCTTGAGTACGAGTCGGAGGATAAAGGATGCAACTTGTCCTTAAAAAATATGTTCTCCTGTTCCCCGAGTCCCTGCTACTTCCAGACCAGAGCACACCGCAGTCTCTGTAATACAACAGAAGTATTTACTACTACAATATACTTAATAAACGCTTTAGAGAGTGGAGGGGTAGAGAGGGACCACAGCAAATACTGAAATTCCACGGCATACAAAGGAGGCAATTTAGACTTGAAATTGATTCATGGGGGAAGATAATCGCTTCAGAATTTTATCTTTTCTAGAACAGCAAATTCTACAGGAAAACACGTATTACTAGTGTCCAGCCAACTTTGACTTAAAATACATTAAGATCACTCAGTATGTTGGAATGCTAAGACAATTTTTTCAAACATCACAAGTTTTACAGAATTGAGACATTGTGCAACAGGTAAGCAATCTTTCACAAAGCAGAGGGCTGCAGTATTTTCAACACAATTTGAAAAAACAGAACGTGCAAGGCCAGTCTACAAAAATAAGTTATTTTAAAAGTCCACACCTTAGTTAAAAAAAATGCTAGAATATAACTTTATTGTTAGCTAAATCCTCACTCCTTTTCCTTAAAATCAATCTAAAAAGAAACATTATGTAATTGCATTTATGATAAAGAAAAAATCCACTCCTCCACACTTTGTAAGTTTTCTTTAATTCTGAGGATTCTATCATGTGAATATATTAGCTAAACATTTTCCCCAAAACCACTAGAACAAAAGTAAACTAAGTAGTGGACCCACATCACCTCAAGTTTTAGGCCATAAAGACAGTTTAAAAAAACCAATAAAAATGTCAAAACTTTTAAAAATTATCTGCAAATTATAATATATATTAAAATGTAACAGCTTGGAATTACTTTTCCTTTCCAACCACGCTTAATGAATCAATATTTTCATCCAACTGCAAGACATGTAAACTTACAAAGTACTGCTGAAACCAGTCTGCCGGCCCTCCTGTGGTTCATCACCATCCACGTCGTTTTTAAAAATGGAACTGAGTCCTCAAACTATGCAACTCTTATGGATCCAAAAACACTCAAAGTTCTGGCTTCTTAAATTTAACATATTGTGATGCCATAATCAATAACGTAACTGGGAGATGAAGATCTGAATTTTATCTTGAAATACAAACAAAAAGTGTGTGGATGGGTATGCTTCTGACTCAGACAAGGAAATTAAGACCAGAATTTATACGAATTACATCTCTGATGAGTAAGAAAGCATTTTTATAGGCTCTTGGAGCAGATGCCCTGTAAAAATATAAACTTGTGCCTCCTCTTAAACAAGATACGGGGACACTTCAGTATTGAGATAACATTTACTATACGGGGACACTTCAGCATTGAGATAACATTTACTATACGGGGACACTTCAGCATTGAGATAACATTTACTAATATTTCAGTGAAATTTCTGCCCTGCAAAGTGCATCCTAACACCACTCATTCATCAGTACCTCCAGCACACAAACTACTTGTATCACATTGGCTGTCTCCACTAGCCTGCCCAGTAAGAACATTTTCCCAGTTTTAATTCTCTTCAGGTTTTTAAGATTTCTGGAATAACGAGTTTAATAAAGTGTTTATTCAAATTCAAAATCCATATAAACATTGTAGGAAGAAGGAAAGAGGTTATGCATTATTAGACTCCAGTGCTCCTCATGAATAAGAGTAACATCAGCAGAGGGTATAGTGAGATGAGATGAAGTTTACATGGAAAGGCAAGGAGAAAGGTAAATGATTCATAATGGGCTAAAAGATGCCTGATTTACTTGATACAGTACACTTCCAAATTACTTTTACAATGCATTTCAAATCATCAGGCTTAAATATACTAACTATAGGTATACAATAGGAGTTCTACAATAGGAGAAACCCAGGTAAAGTAAGCCTTCTTGTGGATTAGCCATAATAAGCTATTATGTTCTAAAGAAGCCACCAGTGAAAAGGGATTGTGGACAAGGGTACTAAAGAGATCCCTTCACCCACAATTACTGTATGTGAAGTCCCATCTGTAACTAAACTCTGGAATGTTTTTCTACTTAAAATGACCAAAATGCAAAGTGCTTTGCAGTTGTCAAAAAGCATGCTATTTTAAATTCTTATAATTCAATGGCAAGCGAGACTTAGTACAAAAAAAAATAATTCTAAAAAGCTTTTAGTCAAATCTGGACACATTGGTCTCCACAATTATTTGCTGCAATGCTTATAATTTAATCTTAAATTGATTTTTGAAGACTTGTGTTTCACATCAACATTTGTTTTTTCAGCAAGTCAGTCATTACTCAGCAACTGAGTCACTGGGAGGGTCTTATTATCACCTCTCACACATAAGCAATTCTCATTTTACTGAAATATTTTAAAGTGCATAAAGGATTTGCCTCAGAGTTATTTATGTGCAGTCATTTCACTTATACTTCAACTTGCATGATCTGTACTCATGGCCTTATTAATAAAGACTGGGTACAACTTGGGTGCCTAGCGCAGAAAGGCTGATTATATACAGTGCTAGAATTGCACATTTCAAAGTTATAAACTCTAAGCACTTATCTCAGGATTATTGAGGAACACTGATAGAATTACTTTACTTTCCCAAACAAGAAAGGTCAATTCTTAAAAAAAAAAAAAAAACACAACACACACAAAAAAAAACAAACAAACAAACAAAAAAACAAACAAAAAAAACCCACAAAGTAAGCAGTTTAGAATTCAGATAACAGATAATGTCCAGAGGTAAATAAATTAAAAATACAATGTATTCATTTGTTTAATTATAAATAGTTCTAATACATTTTTTACTAGTATAACTTCCAACGACATCTCTTGCACCTTCTAGCAAAGACCGCATCTGGCAATACAGCCTATTAAAAGTATAAAAAGCCAAAATGCCAGGTAACTTTCAATAAGCACTACCATAAATATCTCCCAGATTACATCTGAAGATACTTAGAAATAAGAGAACAGGTGTCAAAGTAGGGGAAAAAGAACAAAATTGAAACAGAGGAAGTTCACTGAAATCTCTACACAGTAATTTCTTCACAGTAACTTAACATACTCTGGCTAACCACATACAGCTAACTCCACTGAGGAGAAAAACCTTATTTTTCTGAAGCGCAGTTGGTAATCAGAATGGTGGCAAAAAGAAGGTTTCCAGGTCATAGTACTTGAGAGAACACCAGCGCCTGTTTGAAAGAATTCATCTCATAGAAAAGAAAAACTGTGAAACAATCACACAGTTGAAATATTACAATTAGTTTAAGGTTGGCAGGTTCCACTGGAACAAACTCTTCCTAGCTAATCTTAATATCTCCCAAGAACCTTTAATGATATCTTGAAAGAAACTAAAGAAGTGCAAACTGACTGCAAAGGGACACAAATGGAAAAACTAAGTGTGTTGTGTATTTTCAGGCAGCTGTATTTGCCTAACTAAATCTCAGGTCTTAACTTCTGAATTGCAGTAAATACACTCTGACAGACTCTCCTGTGGAATTTAAATCAAGTAGCTTTTTAAAACTGGTTTTGCCATGGAAATTTTTCTCTCCGACTCTAGCGCTCTTCCAGAAACAGAAGCAGTGCTCACAGTCCGGGAAGCCTACAGCAAAAGTAAGCGAGGTATGGTGCTGAGGTCACTGCAATTTCAGACGCTTTTCAGCCCTTTACGTGACTTTTTTCCAAAATAGGACTTTTTTCCAAAATCTGGAGATTTCTTCTGCCAAGTCTATAGTATCTCCAAATCCACATGGCGAACATCAGGATTTCGTTGCTGAAATTAAATTTAAAGAAATACAATTTTATTGAAAATATTCTAACACATTTTTGCATATGGATACAAATAATGTATTTCTGGTATGACATTGGCAACTGGACAACAAATCCCTTTTTCTGGTAACACAGGGACTATTTTAAAATGAGGAATAGCTTCAACAAACATTGCCCATGCTAGAAGCAATATTTTGAAGGCTAAGTCATCTTTTTATTTGACAACTACTTTTCAACATCACAGATAAATTAGTTCTTATGCTTTATAAAGTATGAAGCAGCTCTCTTGATTTTAAGAGGGCAGTTTGTTTTCATCTAAAACCATCCAAATAAAATTTTCTTAAAGTGAGGTATATATATGTTTAATAGATACTCTCCTAAATAATGGATAAGATTGCTGAAATAATTTGTTCTCTGCCATTGAAGCTATTTATAAAGATTCAAAATACTGTTTCTATTAAGAAATATGCATTTTCTGATATTGTAGAAATATGTTATCGTCATTACATGGATCGTATAGTCCATAAGAGGTTTACTGAAAGTCACTGCTTCAAAGTCATCCAGCAAGTGAATCTGACTAGCATATTTAGTAAAGCATATTCAACAGCAACACAATCACCAAAATCCCTGCCTATACCAAAAAAAAAAGTATTCATGTTTATAAACTAATTAGTCAAGATTCTACTCCTCAAAAACCATGAAGAACTGGATCTGCTGGTGCAATTAAACTCAAAAATAGTATTTTTAAACAGCACCACTCTAGGGACAGGAAATAAAACCAGAATATTTATCAAATATAATAAGCAAGGACAGACACGCTCTTGAGCAGTGTCTCCTGGTAACTGGAAAAGGCAGTCATGACTGAACTGTATGTCTGGCAGTCAGTATACTTATAGATCTGTATTCATGCCAGAAAAGGTACGATTAACAGGCACAAAAATAAAAATGGAAACAATCATTTGTTGCATCAACCAAAGGATATTTAAATCGCAGAATGAAAAAAAGTAGTAAGAAAGTTGTGACAGGCTTACAAAAGAAGTAAACACTGTACTGCTTCAACAAGAGCAGAAAATGTTGAGTAAAGCCCTCATCATACACTGATATATTTGATACAATGCTGAGTACCAGATTTAATAAAAAAAAAAAAAAATATTGAAATTTGCTTCTTTACAGCCAAAACTGATTTCAACAGCCTGTAAATAACCTGACAGAATACGGTAACAAAGACACAATCAGGTCTCATTTCATGAAAATATTGTTATACAGTGGTATAAAACTGAACAAAATACATAACAAACTGATCAGTGCCAAAGTACGGGTTTGCGGCTAGTCAGAACTTAGTTAATGATACTATCACAAGAAAATTTGCATTGATTATCATCCTCTTCCCCTCTGCCACATTTACAAACAAAATCCCAAAAAACAGAAGGAGTGATATTGTTTAAAATGTATCACAGAATAAGCACTCTCTAGCAAGCAGCTAAATTTTACCTTTAGGTCCTTCTCAAGCCTGTCTACTTCAGCTCCCAGTGTGTCAACAATATTCTCACCATGCTTAAGCATGAAGGCTTCTAATTCTTCAAGGGTTTTCACTTGTTGTATTTCCTTGGAAGAAATCAAATTTAAGAGGTTGAGATGCGGGAAAGACGAGAAAGGAATAGCACTACAGAGGGTCCTGACAAATTTCAAGTGAGGGGAAAAAAAAAAAAAGCAAAAGCAAACACTTTTCATCTTTTGCCATTTCCTTTCAAAATGTCACCTGTTCTTAGGTCTCAAAGACACAGAAGAATAGTATCTATTCAATGAAAACAGCTGGCTTACCATTACACCTGCACTCAATATAAAACCTTCTTCTACCTTTAATGGATTTCCTCTTTTATTTTCCAAGTAAGTTTAGAGAATTTCATTAATTTTCTAGAAGTTTCTGGGGTATCCCTTGCTCACAGCAAGGCAGAGCAGGGTACCCCTGTGTATTTTTTCCTCATTTTCACACATTCTTGCTATTCCATTACACTCCTTACTCTGAGCATCACACTACCAACTTGTCTGAAAATCCAGGAGGATTACTATGAATGCTGATGTAAATACAGCTCCTCCATAATACCAAAAACTCAAAGATAGTTGACAGGAACTCAGCCTAGGAGACCCATAGCATACGAGACTGAAGGAATGAGGCCAAGAAGACAGGATGCTCTGCTTCTCCCTCCAAAAACCCCCAGACATCAGAAGCACCAAGGCAGGTATTACAGCATTGTCATGAGCTCTCCTTAGAGGTCTCACAGCAAGTTGGCCGGAAGCCGTTTGCCCTATAGTATCTCAGCCATAGTTTAGACAATACAGCTGCAGTATGTTTAGGACAAATAGGTTCCTGCTAATAGAGGAATTATGAAACAGCTAACTCTTCTTGTGTTTACAACTACAACACATCATTTTCTTTCCTCCCCGCCCCCCATTACTCTAAAACTGAAGAGGAATAATATAATTGAGTGATCTTAAGAGATATTCCAACCACAGTAACCTCTGACTATGATCACGGCAAGTCTAACAAGAAAAAGAAATGAGATTAACCTGAATGACAGCATTTCAACAAGTATTTCACAACTTTAGAAAGAGTAATGTTGATAACAATGCTATTTGCATGAACTAGTTATTTGAAAAATTATAGATGATAAGGCAAGCATTAAGTCTGCCCTTGACTTTGGGTGGCTGAGTCCTGCTGAAAGCGGCTATCCTTCAACAATATTTTTATAGCTGACACGGGGTTACTACATGAAACTACAACGAACTGTGTAAGAAACAGTTGCCAACCTAGAAACAATCAGGAACAACTTTCCCAACAATACCAAGCAAACCTGCAGTGCCTCAGCTGTACAAAGTTGATAGCGCTCTTCCTTTCAAAAATGTATTCAATAATCCAATACAAGAACAGATCACTTAGTGCACTATATATATACACACACACACTCATACATACAAAATACACAATATACATACACTCTTTATTTTGACATTAAAGGGCAGTACATTTTAAAAATTGTGACACTGGCTAATGCTTTAAAAAATTGCAGTAATTTAAATGTAAGCTCAGATAACTTCAAAAGTCATGTTTAACACACAATCGTAAAATGCAGACATCTGACATCTACTTTTCATTTTGAAAGGGTAGCAGAAAGAAATCTTGTAGCTACAGAAGCAAATGTATATAAGCAATAGTTATAGGTGAAAATCGGTAAGCAAGCAGAACATTTTGCCCATTTAAAGCTCTCCTGGTAATTTACATAAATTATTCTTTACTTCATAGGTTTCCCATGTAAAATTCAGCTGAAAGCAGTTTTGTATTTCTATATTGAAGAGAGGGATTAAAAAAAGCTACTCTGAACTACACTAAAATCAGAGACAAACAATTACTTAAGGGTGGTTAATTGTTAAATGCTGTCAAAATGCTAAGTCACATGATGCAAGCAATCCATATTCAAGCCTCGTCTGAATGGCAGGATCTGTAAACTGTAACACTGCATCTTCAGCAGCCAAGGAGAATGGCTGTGCCAAAACAGATGCTTATTCTCAGGTGACAGGCTCCCAGTTTTAACTGGAGATCTTGTAATTCAACAAAAATTTATTGGAATAATTATGTTCTTACCAAAATTACTTTGAACAAATCTGCATTTTCTAACGAAAATTGGAATTAAAAAATATGCCCTCCTCCTACCCAGCCCCTACACAACCCAGAAGTGGGTCTGTTTTAGCAGCACATAATATGATTCTGCGTACAGATACTTAACACACTAACACAAAGTAAAAACATCTGCAATCCTTCAAAATGAAGTAGTAGAATATATCTCATCTACTTGAAAATCTTGGTTTTAGACATACTTGAAACTGGAAAGTAAATATCATATGCTGGAAATTACAAAATCAGTTTAACATACTTGTAGCAGCAGTTCAATGTCTTGTTTTTCCAGGTAAGAACGAGTAACAACCCGTCCATCAAAGTCTACTTCTGCCTTGAATCTCACTTTGCTCATTCCCATGTCTGTGGCTTTAACATCATGAATTGCTCTGAAACACATAATTTTTAAAGAAAATGTAGAACAACATAAAGCAAACAACTAGCTAGTTTGACTTCTGATGTTAACAATATCATCACACCAAAATGATTGTGTAATTTTAAAAGGCCATTGTGTTTGACTAACGTATCCTCATTGTGCCACCATACACTTCCATTAAATACTGATTGATATTTAACCAATTATACTACTTCCACAGGTATCCCACATCCATAAAGGGCTTGCCGCAATAAAAGACAGACTAAAAGAAGCATCACAGATTTAGAACTAGACTAATAGTATCTTAAAAAAAAAAAACAAACCAACCAATCCCCCAGTAGAAAGTGAGAACTTCCCTATTCGGAGTTAAACTTTTAAGTTCAACTTACTTGCTACTGCACAGTTTTTGTGCATATACATGCACCTACTTAAAAATATTTAAGTACTCTCAATTCCAAGGTGAAGAATAATAATCTATTGCCAATTATTGAAAGCACACATTGAAAGGACGCTTCTGTAATTGCAAAGTTACATTTGATATAAGAAAAAGTTATGGATATTGCGCACTCGGAACTCATTTTCCATCATACTGAATATTGGCCAGAACTAATCATGATACCACTGTTTGTAAATGCTGTAAATGTGTATTTATTTAAAGGTTCCTAATAGACACTAGAACACGAATGTTGCAATATGTTTGTATTTTGTCCCTTTGAAAACTTCTGTTGTTCTATAGCATAGTTGTGTTCCAGTTTGTTAGATAAGCTCCGTGATGTGTGAATATAGGTAGTAAACAAAAAGCCCTCTGTTTTCCAGAGATAATAAGGTATGAAGCAAACTTAGCACCTAGACATACTGTGGTGCATTTCAGCAGTGGAATAAATATCAAATAAGATCATCTAGTTTTTTTCTAATTAGATTAACACAAACTTAGCTAACCTTTAAAGCTAAGCAAATTTAGAATTACCATGGCAAAATAAGTTTCCACATTTTTCCATCAAGGCCAGAAAAAGAGTGGAGATTAAAATATGGGGTATAAATCACAAAGAAGTTTCAAAATTTTTAAATGCTTCTTCTGACATTTCCAAAGTAAAACAAGTATCTGAGGTCAACTATAAAATATTCCAAAGACTTTGGTTTCATTAACAGAAAAATGCAATCTTGACAATTTTTTAAATTCTAACACAAAATTTAGATTCAGCAATAATAAAGCTCACTTGATGACAAGTACTAAACTTTCTTTCCATTCATTTTACTAAGTTGTGCAATTTCACAGCATCTTTAAGTTTAGCATGTCCTTTGTCTTAAGCAAATTTACCCGTCCCAACTAAAGGTGTTTCTCCTCATCTGAATGTTTATAAATTAGAACTAACTTCACTGGGGGTGCAGGAAGAAAGCAGAAGGCATATTTTGGATGGCGCCTGCTAGAGTGAACAGTCTACAAAGAACAGGAAGCAGAAATTTAAGATGAACAGTTTATGGAATATTTTGGAAACGTTTATGGAATATTTTTTGTAACACTCTGAGTGCAGGAGGGATAAGCACGTTAAAAAAATAAGTAGACCATGAACTAAATATAGAGACACCAAAAAATACATCTCAGTAAACAAGCAGATTAGAAGAACTAACAGCTTATTGGTAGCAATAAAGAATTTCCAGCTCAAATCAAATTTACACAGCTCTTCTGTGGGAAGCTACCAAATCCAAACAGTATTAACTGCAGTAACCTAACTGGCATCAAACTACCTCCTCACACAAGAGGGTATTTAAGATAACGGATGTGGTTCAATGAGGGTTGTTGAAGAGAATTTGAATCCATGTGATTCAAAAAACATTGAAGATATATCAAGTGCCTATCACAGCTAAGCAAGAATATAACAAGAGATATTTGAGATTCTCATTAAGCGGTAACTTGATAACAAAATTCAGTGGAATGTAAATGAAAAAAGTCTACCTTACTGCTTATAATCTGTCCAGGAAAGATAAGGCAGCGAGTCAGGGGCGAAAAATCGCTAATAATTCAAAAACACAAATGTGCATGCTAAAACTTAAGCTACAAAGCTTGCTTATGGAAGCTTCTGGATGGCTAGCAGACATCGTCAATTCAAACTAGGAAAAAGAGCAAATTTCACATTATAGAAAAATTTGGCAGAGGGTGTCAAGTCCTTTTTTTTTTCTTCCCCCTCCAAATCACAGATTTTCCAGCACAATAGTAGCACAATTATCTAATAGCTATTACAATGAAGTAAAAATTTATGATGAAACTGTCACT
>VYZM01007301.1:56759-71586 GCA_013398915.1 Dromas ardeola | reverse complement strand
TAGATTAGATATTAGGAAGAAATTCTTTACTGTGAGGGTGGTCAGACACTGGAACAGGTTGCCCAGAGAACTTGTGGATGCCCCATCCCTGGAGGTATTCAAGGCCAGGCTGGATGAGGCTTTGAGCAGCCTGGTCTCGTGGGAAGTGTCCCTGCCCATCACAGGGGGGTTGGAACTAGGTGATCTTTAAGGTCCCTTCCAACTCTAACCATTTTATGATTCTATGATTCAGGATGGAGCTCTACTGACAAGAAGCTCAGAATGGAGCTTCAGGACATGCATTTTCTGCAGGAGGATCCAAGTTTCCCAAGCTCTCTTTCAATGAATCTGAAATAGCTGCTGTCAGGGTCTTCAAGAAACACTGAAAAAGCTCAGATAAACTTCTTCCCAGGGGGGTGACAAATGGGGAGAGGTAAATGTAGGAGTAGAAAGTTGTGGAACAGGAGAAAGAAAATTTCCCGGCTCTCCGTTCTTACTGCTTTGGAGTACATTGAGCTGTAAAATTGATTCAGCATCTTTATGCTGTGATTATAAGTTAAACCAAGAATACATACAGCCTTTAGCTAGATGCCCTTATTAGTGCTTCTACAAACACAAACACATTAAATAATGAATTCTAATGGTTTTCTGCAGGGGTTTCTTTAGGAAAACTTGAAGGGCTAGATCCAGTGGAAATCAGTTCTGGAAATACTACACCCTCTTTAAGCATGACTAGGTATGAATTTTTTATCTCTGTAAGTACATACAGCTAGACTTGCATTTTATTTTTTTCTTTAAAGCAAATTTGTGATTTGATCCAATTCTTGCCTATAGAAGATTTCGTAGGTAATCAATTGATAAGTGAGCTTGGAGAAAAACAGCTTGTAACAGATTTGTGACAATATTATAATTAAAATATTAATGGATTGCTGAAACCTGTATAATTATGAAAATCAATGCAGCAAAGACACTCAGTCATCATATATGAATATTGGGAAAAGAAAATTACAGATTAACTCAACTGAAATGCAGAAAAATTCCATCCCTTTACAGTAATATGAAATAAATTAAGAAACATGAAATTTGTGAATAAGTGCTTTACAAAAACTATAAATATCATTTTCAGAAATAAAAAAGTCATGTCTTGCATTGTAAGATGAATGCAAACATTCATACTCCTATGACTACACAAGAGAAACAGCGTAAAAAACAGCATTAGATGATGAAAATCAGGTGGAATACTGTGGTACTGTTGCATCTGTTGACTGGAGAAGCAGCCAACTGTGTTAGGCAGCGTTGTACATCTGATAATGCTGTCCTTCACCTTTCAATCAAACACTTCTTTGGTTCACTTCTCATCATGGCTTATCCCTGGTAGGCAGATAACAGCCGCTCGCTCACTCCCCTGCAGTGGGATGGGGGGCAGAATCAGAAGGGTAAAAGTGCAAAAACTTGTAGGTTGAGACAAGGACAGTTTAATAGGGTAAGCAAAAGCTGCGCGCACAAGCAAAGCAAAACAAGGAATTCACTCACTGCCTCCCATCGGCAGGCAGATGTTCATCCATCCCCAGCGAAGCAGGGCTCCATCATGTGTAACAGTTACTTGGAAAGACAAACACCGTTAACTGCAAACATCCCTCCTTTCTTCTTTTTCCCCCAGCTTTTATTGCTGAGGAAGATGTCATATGGCATGGAATATCCCTTTGGTCAGTTGGGGTCAGCTGTCCCAGCTGTGTCCTCTCCAATCTTCTCATGCACCCCCAGCCTACTCACTGGTGGGGTGGGGTGAGAAGCAGAAAAGGCCTTGACTCTGTGTAAGCAGTGCTCAGCAATAACTAAAGCACCCTTAACTTACCAACACAGTTTTCACCACAAATCCTGACCATAGCACCATACAAGCTACTATACCTCAGCCAAAACCAGGACAACTTCTTTAGAATATACACTCTGTAGTGTATGCTCTTCTCGTTTGCTGTCTGCTTGTACAGATTAGGCACAGTGAACCTCTGACCTATGAGTCTTACTGTTAACTAGAGTAACTTAGTACTATGAAGTCTTTGGCTGCAAGGCTGGTACCAGCCCTCTTACAGGAATGAAGGATTGAGATAAAGAAAAATACCTGCTGCAATCTAAAGAGCATAAATACTGTTTCTCCAGCACGTAGAACATTATACTTTTTTACTCCCAACCTTCATTTCAGTAGTGTGAATTCCTTTCCAGTTTTTCATGCAACTGGAATAGTTTGGACTAATACCTTGGCAAAAGAGGTCTCAGCCAGAAAGAAATAGTAAATCCAGTTATTGAATAGATTGTAGAAAAGTTACACTATGTTAAAACGGGGCATTAGACAAAGGTCTCCTTCTGCCTGTCTTAAAGTACTTCATTGTCTTACCAGCCACATATTTAGCTAAAAGTGAGCAACTTGGGTGGGTGGGGGAATATATAATTAAATCAGCATCTGTTGTCAGCTAAGCAAATGGATTTAAAAGGAAGGACCAGAACGTAAGGGTCACCTAAACTATTATAAGAGAGGAACTCCAAAATCTCACACCATCCAAGAACAATTTGCCCAGAGGTACTAATGACTGATTATACTAGGATGTGTTTCTCCACTCTAAGTCCTCAAGTTTCTCTCCATGTAAGCTCTGTCTGGACATAAAAGCTACGAATTGGTTTATCCATGACAGTGAAATGAAAATTTGAATACTGAGGGTGTCAATGGAGATAGAGAACCTGATATGTCTTGCAGTGTTTTACTGTGTTTCTTTCAATAAGACCTCTGTAATATGTGTGTGTTCTGCATTTGGCTGCCTTTGGCTTTAGCTAAAATCTCGCTCCCTTTCCACAGTGTAAGTGTTTTTTGTGCCTTTGTAAAGTGTTTCCATATCTTCCTTTCAGAAGGTTTAACTGTTCACACACGAGTAAAAAATCTGCTCCTGAGACACATTTTTTTATGTGCTCATACTACACAGCACATGTGGTTTTGCTGTTTAAGATGGTCATGTGTCTGTGAAAAGGTGACTGGCAGCTGTAAAACTAAACACTTACCGATAAATCCACAAAGCGGGTGACATTCCAGCAATTTTAGGTCAAAATAGTCCATGTTCTTTTGTCCCTGCAAAAAGGTCTTCACCCACAACCAAGAGCAGAACTGACGCCTGCCTCATCTATGGTAAGGTATGTGCTCTGCACCCACCGAAGTAGCTCCTGTTGTTTTACCCTGCTGATCTTACCGATGCAGATTGATTGTGAAAATCAGCCCAAGAGAAAAATGCTGCAATCTGAAAGGGCACAAAACAAAGAAGTACTGCCAACTTGCTCTTCCTTACATTTGTTTCTTAGATAGCAGTGAAGTCTACGCATTTCGTCCTGGTTCGCTTTTCCCGTGAACCTCAAAGTTTACTACTTGTCCCCAAGAGGCATTTTTGCCAGTGTTTCCTTTTCTTCTCCACTGTATTTCCTCTGATAGCTACTATACTACAATTTTATTATTTTACATATGAACATCATAAAGCATTTGGGAATGCACTTGATCTGAACAGAAGTGGAAAAAAAGTGCTATAGCAGTTCCATCTACATAGCACAGTGCAGATGAATAGGAACAGATCTGTAGAGCAAACCAATTAATGCTGAGGAACAGTGTTCACACTGTATATGTTTCAGGGGAATTTATACTCAACTATGACTATTCTGATCCCATGGGCTGTGTGTTCCTGTGAGTTTCACTCTTCAAGGTGAGGCCCAAAATCAGGACAATGAAAAAGAAGATACAATGGAAGAACAAAGAACTTTCACAAGCAAGAAAAAAGAGATTATGTTGATGACGTGTACCTAAGCAAGCTAAAATAAAGATCCACCTCCCAGATTCTGAACTCCTGCTGCCGGGCTGATCACATTTGTAGTTTGGTGTTCTGGAATAGGTTATTCACTTTGAAGAGTTTAATCTTCCTTATAGTTTAATCTTCCTTTCACAGATGATTTTCTGATGGTTGTGTTGGCTCATTTGCCTCACAGGGCATCGCATTTTAATGTTACTTTCCAGGAGAGTAAACTAAGAGTCTTATGTCTTTTGGCAAAATTAGCTTTACTGGGTGTCTCATGTGGCAGGAGTCAGCTTTAGTTGCTCAACATGTCTCTTCTTCTATTGCATTTATGTTTCATCTTGTCCATGACTGAGTCATTGTTGCGGGAACTTTTGCAATCGTTGTTCTTTGAGAATTTTTATTATCATAGTAATTTTGTTGAGAGCCAATTAAATCATGTTGGTAAGACATGTTTGGACAGTCAGAGTAGACTGCCATGTAGCAGGAGAACAATACTCAGTGACAGTGTCAAATCACATCAAGTAGCAAACTTCACAAACAGATAGATAAATGAATTTGAGCTTGTTTTTTAAAGCAGGTTGCATGACCAAAATAGAGAATAAGAAGCAAGTTGATGTAAATTGGATATTTGTAAATCTGCTGATGGATGCATAGGTGGAAGCAACATGTTTAAATATATTTCTCTTCTCTTCAGAAATTTCATTCATTGAGCAACTAGGGAATTTTAGCATTTTGAAGAGGTTGCTGGAATACATGCTGTCTCTGATCATTTAATCTCATAGCCATTCTCTTTCCGGTGTTGGCCTAGAAGGGAAAAGAGAATTTGACGCAATTCTAAAGAAACAAATCAGAAATACCATTTTGAGAAATGAAAAATACTCATTTCAGAGCATTAGGAGATGAAGACGGTATTCCTTCTGTAAATGTGGAGTATTACTTTAGGTGTATTAAAATTGTAATGATTTTTTATATAAATTCAAAGATGTGGTTGGTGCAATACTTCAACTTTCTTTTTTTTTTTAAACTTGGCTTTAAAATTGTTTTGAACTCTCATTCACACAGCCATTATCTACATTTAAGCTAACTAGTTTTGATATGTTTCTTCTGCCTTGATCTTAACTACTTTTAATATTCTCTTCATTCTTAGTATGATACTATCAGTTGTCCCAGATTCTGCACTTACTATGTCATCAAAAGTTTTCTGTGCTTCACCAGCAAGAAATTCACCAGCCCTGCACAGGTATAGGCTTACTACTTGATCCAGACAAACGAATACTGTTTTCCTTGTGCATTTGAGTTTCACAGCCTGGGGTGCATATGACCTTGACTGAAATAATATCAACAAATTTGTCACTTAATGTTTTTATTGTATTAAACCTGTCTCCTTTAAACCTGTCTCCTTTCTGCTTTTATTGTAATGAGCCTGTCTTTCCATGTGGAGTGCCACAGATAAACTTGGTAGCTGTTGCTGAAGGCAATGACAAAAACATTATAACCTCATGTATCTCTAAATTTAATGAAATTTGATAAGAAGTCCAAGAATAACCTCATGCAATATTAATTTAGGGATGACTTTTTATTGTGTCACACAGAAGAGATGTTTATAGCAGATCCCGGATCTCACTTTCCTTTGACAAGCTGCAGGGTCATAAAATCCCTGCATTGGGCAAGAGTGCCCCAGTCATCAGAGCAGTGTCTGTGTTGACATTTTGCTCTAGAGCATTTTGAAGTGAATGTCCCAGTCATCCCCACTTACTGCATGCCAGTGCAGTTCTCAGACCAGTTGTGCATTTGTTTGGGAGGAAACTCAATGAAAAGCTCTGCTCTGTGTGTTCATCAAGCAAGCACGCGCATCACTCCTAACGAAGACATAAAGCTTCAGCCAGTGAGCAGCCCTTTGAATAACCTCTAATCACAGGAAGGGGACATTCAGGTCAGGGAACCAGGCTAAATCTTGACTGACGCCACCTGAAATTGCCCACCATCTTCAGTGTATGTACCTGAGACTCCTACAGCCCCCGCTGGATTAGCCTTTGGGGCTCTGGTGACCCTTGGTGACCCTTTTGTGGAATGTGCAGGGAGATTCTGGAAAACCCACCTCATGCTAGCAATTTCCAACACTATCTTGCAATGGCCCAGCTGCTGGATTTTAAACAATATTTAAAAAGGGAGTGACTGCTCCCTTGTAACCAAACAGATTATGCAGGCAACAAATGATTTCCAAATTCGGCTTTTAATCCACTTCAGTCTTGTTTTGCAGTAATTAACTTATTCCACATTTTACTTGTACAAAAATGTTTCAGTTTACTTCCAGTAAAAGAGTTTCAAAGTTAGGTCTATTCTCATGATACTTATTGCTCAATGTCCTCTCCAACTCATTCTCTCTAAAACAGATTGTATGTAGATGCTTATTAGGGCATAAATGTTGACTTGCTGATTTGCTGTTGAATTGCCCATTTTTTGTTGTTGTTTCCATCAAAGTGCAGGCCATAGAGAGGAAATATATACTCTGCATATCCTGGGATGTGCTATCAGTCTGTTATTCTAATGTTGAAAAGAGTCAATTAACACTTCCTTTTTTTATCTCAATTTATATGCATCATAGTACATTTATACTCTCTTATTATACCAATGGCTAAATAATGTTCTGTTCCTTTTCTTGTTGACTGCCTTCTGCAGTTTTTTTTTTCTAGCCTACTCATGTTCCTATCATTAATGAAAGCAACTTTCAGTCGTAGCTGTAGTCCTTGTTAATAGTAACAGTGCAACACTGATAGCTTCATGCACAAATGGTGGGGAAGGGAGTACTCTGTCAGTCAGGTCTGTCAGTCTCTGTGCCCACAGATCTTTATGTACATAAATGAGTGTGAAACTGAAAGCCACTGCGCGACACCTTGCTACAAGTCTGCAGTTGAAAACATAACCACTGCTTCCAGCATCAGCTGATTGCACAGGCTATCTCCCGCTTAAATCAAACCGTGCTTTTCAGCTGCAATAACAACCAATAAAACTGTAGTTTATCTTATTACAACACTTACCCTGCTTTGACTGAATAAACTACCTCTTATCGTTCAAGCAGAACTAAGTGCCTTGAAACTGCTTAACTGTCCGGCAGCTTGCAAGGTTTGTCTTCCCTGGTAAAATCACATCAAAAAGATTCCTCATCCCATCTACATATTTTCCTCTTCTTTTACCTGTATATTTTTGTGCGCATGTATATCTTATAGAAAGCATTTAAAAGTCTAGAAAATGGTATTCAGGAATGAATTTCAACTTTTGTGTAACCGTACCAAATTTCAGAAAATTTATAGCGCCGTATTTCTGGCAGGCATGTATTGCACCACTGGCTGGACCCTGCTCTTCCCTGCAAACCCATTTCCAGAAACACGATGCAGAACAGAGCAGGCCTCGCACGGTCTCCTGGGCTTGGCACCTCCCTCGACGCCTGCCCATGGCTCAGCAGGAAGGGCTGCCTCGCCAGGGCACAGAGCTGAGAACGGTGTAGAGACCTGCACCCTCGCTACAGGGACGGAGGCAAGAAATGAGGCATATATTGCTGCCAGAAACTCTCATTCCTGCCGACAAGGTCATACTCAAGTAAGAGTTTCAGTCAGCCTGTCCTCTCACACGCTTCCTATTTGGGTGAATACTACAAAAGGAGTACTGAGAGCAGAAGTGACTTTTTTATAAGTGGGGTACTTAGAAATAAATGCATATTCTTCCAAAAGCAGTGGCTCAGAGATCTTTTACGCTGTGTATTGTATCTTATCCTGAGACACGAAAATGCAATACTGAAAGACGGAAATCAGAACAGATT
This sequence comes from Dromas ardeola, assembly GCA_013398915.1. NCBI lineage: Eukaryota > Metazoa > Chordata > Aves > Charadriiformes > Dromadidae > Dromas > Dromas ardeola. The sequence goes on along the minus strand of VYZM01007301.1, from coordinate 63,966 downwards.
TTGGCAAAAATTTTAATGAGAATAGTTAGGGAGACAGACTTTTATCAGTCAGTGTTTACACCTGACTTCATTGAAAGATAAGTGAACCTTATAGTGAATGAAGAGGAGACAACTACCTCTAACGTCTTCCTCTCATAATTTTTTCTGGTCAGAATGAACCAGACTTTCTTTTTTCATGATAACCACGTTGCAGACCAGTGTGATCCATGCTATACTGTCACTACTACACAAGCAAATCGGCCAGCTATCCTAGGAAACAATCTCATTATATGAAACATTGTTAGTTAGAGAAAAAGTTTTGGGTTTTTGTCCTGAATATATACTTTACACTAGGCTTAATATTTTATCAAACAATTTTTTTCTCCCATATGATATCTGTAAGACAGATAAAAACTAACAAATCTAACACTGCAGAGGTTATGATTGTCTGTAGTGTTACCTCACATGATGGTCTTTGAATTTGTGTTTTGATATTGTTATTTCCTTCATAATTTTTAAGTGTAAAACATTATATGTTGTGCAAATATTTGCTGGCTGTTAAGAGCACTGTGACTGCCGCATCCCTGGAGACGTTCAAGGCCAGGCTGGATGCAGCTTTGAGCAATCTGGTCTAGTGGGAGGTGTCCCTGCCCATGGCAGGGGGGTTGGAACTACATGATCTTTAAGGTGCTTTCCAACTCTAACCATTCTATGATTCTATGACTGGAGTTCTAGCTGTCATCTGGTTAATTCAGGTCGCAAGGAAGAAAGTAAAATTTTATTTTCAGTAACATACATTAACAAAGGCACTTCTGTGTTACTACAGAATTTAGCAGTGGTGTGAGAAAATCATTTATCATTTGATTATTATCTAAAGGCTTCCTGTATTTGCTTTATGTTAGTGTTATATGTTAAACTTCTTCCCTTTATTTTTGTTACTGATGTAGTGACAGCTGCAGCTGTGTACAAAATAAAACCCAAGTTCTAAGGTGATCTTAAAACCATGTGTTAGGGAGGCAAGGAAAAGATGCCAACTGCTTTTGTGTTCTAGAGCACAGGCGGAGCATAAAAACTCATCGTATACTCTTTGATCTGGTCAAATTATAGCCTTCTCAAAGTGGGAGGAAAGAGATGGGTCTTTATGAGCCTATTTGATCTGTTTAAACACTTACATGGTAAGTCTATAGGGGTTTGGTTGTAGTTAGTGGATAGTTTAATTATAGGTTGACCTGGTAAAGCTACCTGTATTTAGAGAGTTGCACAACGCTTCCGTGTTTGCTCAAGACTACTTTCAGTCATTCATAATGATTTCAACAGATGAAGATACTTTGCGTTGAAAATCTAAACTGTTGGGCATCAGGTGGGGGCTGATTTTTTTCTCAACAGCATATTTACCTTTAGCTCAAAAATATAATGCTTTCTTAGAAAGTGAAAAAAATAAAATAAAACCCACACACAACCTACCTGTTCAAAAGTTTTGGAGTCTCTAGCTTTTTTAATAAAATCTTGATTGTTTCCCAGGGATTAGTCTACTGTCAGGCATATGCACATCAGTAAACTTGGGAAAAACATGGTCATGATTGTCACACTTGATCAAATCGTGAGTCTGCTTTCCACTTTGCAGACAACTCGTTAGTGTCTGTTGGCTCATATGTAAAGGATGACCTTTCTGAAGCATGTTCCATCTAAGACTCTTTGAGGCTGACCAAGGCTTTCCTTTCAGTTATCACTGTGACCATCGTAACTGAAATTAGATACACAGGTAAGATTCATTTAACCAAATAGAGACCTTTATCTTCAGATTAAATTAATCTCAACCCAAAACTCCATTGTCTAAATCACTTCTAACTATAAATTCACTGTGGGGTGATTACCTAATTTGTAGAGGTCTACATATTTAGATGCTTATGTTAAGTTATATGCTTTTTCCTCACATGCTCTATACTGCCTCTCCTGGTGTGCAGACAGTCCACTCAGATGCAGATGACACAGGAGCTGAACTGAAGGAAGAGAGGGTAATTTGCAACAAAGATATTTGACATATGAAAAAAAAAAAAAGGAACTTTTGGGAGGTAAGAGATGATACCAGTATTTACCCAGAGACATATTCTAGGGCCAGGGCTGAGAACAAAGAATGCAAAGGGTAAGAGAGAACTAGGGTAAGAAACGGATCTGGAGGCTAGAGCTAAAGAGGACACATCCTAAGGTAGTATGAGGAGGTTTGGCTTAGAGAACAGAACAAATTGCTTTGGGAGTTGCTTGAACATAAACACTGTTCGTTCTCTGGGCTCCTCCAAACCATATGAAGCTAGTACTTTGGGACTGCGGATTTCTTCAAGGTACTTGCTGATGGAAAGCATTGCATACAGAGTTTTCAATGAGCTTCAGCCGAAACAAGACTCTGGATGTTTGAAAACTGTGCAAAACAATGTATCGCTTCTGTAGATCTCCTTGTTTAAGTTTGCTGATCATCAGTATTACCTGGGCAACTTTTAATCTAGCAAATCTGATTTTTATACAAAACTTTTTTTAATGTCACAGATTTATCTGAAGACATTACATAGGTTTGAATGAATATTTGTATTTTGCCACTTGAAGTGGATATATACTGAAAATATTTGTGTGGAAATCGACAACACTCCATGGGAAAACACACACTATCCTCTAAGAAAGATAAATCCACTAATGTTGTAAGGCAAAAAAACCCAAACATGGCAAACAATGATAGATTTCATGGTAGTCTATTTTCAGTATAAGTAACTCTAATACACAAGTAGGAGTCCTTCTCATCCCAGGTACATTTCTATTCTACTATTCTACAGTCCTCTTCATCTAAAAAGCTTGCCTTAGATGGATTCTGAAGGCACTGAGTGGGATTAAAAAAGCAAGAACAGCACCTTGTGTATTAACCTTCTGATAAAAGAATGTTTTGCCCCCTTATCCTCCCCCCTGGGAAAATACATAAAACCAGAAAAAAAAACTAAGATCAATGGGAGAGTTTGAATCTCATTTTCATTGTGATGCTTAAGTATGGCCTCAACTTGAGGTTGACTGAGGTTGAGGTGACTCATCTCATTTTCAAGCCTTTTTTTCTCTCTTCTCCCACCGGTTTCTTCCCAGCTCAGTTGCCCCAGTGCTCAGCGCTGTGGATGTAACAGCCCTCCATCTCATGAATGTGGCCAGCACACAAATGCTGAGCTCAGCCCTCTGACACCTGCTGCTCGATGAGGCAGCATGGAGTGCCAGGGCACACAGATGCCCTCCACACTGCCTGTATGCCTGCACTCCTCCTCCCCTGCAAGGTCCCAGAGCACCAGATAACACAGGGCTGGAAGGAATAGCACTCAATGTCTGAGCTATAGCTGAAACACATCAATTGCCTGAATATTGATGGTAGATGAATATTGAGGCAGGTTCGCTGCCCTCAAAGCTGAGGCGGAACCAGGTATGCTGTCAAGAGAAGTATCTGGGACAACTGACCCTGAGCCATGCAGAAGCAGCAAGTGACAGCAGTGGGTGACTCCCTGCTGCAAGGGACAGACACACTCATCTGCCAACCTTACCTCTTGTCTAGACAAGTTTGCTGCTTGCAAAGTTTCATAAGCTTAAAGCTTATGGGTAAGGATAGAAGAGCAGACCAATATGGGTGACAAGGTAGTGAGCGTCTGCTATGGATCCATTGACCAGGAAGAATAAGTGGATGAGACCTTCTGTGGACAGCTAGAAGCAGCCTCACCTTTACGGGCCCTGGTCCTCATGGGGCACTTGCTAAGGGGGCAACACAGGAGGACATAAGCAATCCAGGAGGTTCCTGGAGAGCATCAATGACAACTTCCTGATACAAGTGATAGAGGAGCAAGGGGGGTGCTCTGCTGAACTTCATACTCACCAACAAGGAGCGGCTTATCAGGGATGTGAAGGTCAAAGGCAGCCTTGGCTGCAGTGATCATAAAACAGTGGAGCTCAGGATCCTGAGTGGATGGAGCAGGGCAAAAGCAAGATCACAATGCTGGATTTCAGGAGAGCAGACTTTGGCCTCTCCAAATATCTGTTTGATGGCGTTCCATGGGATAAGGACCTGAAGGGAAGAGGGTCCTAGAAAGCTGGATAATATTCAAAGATCATCCTCTCCAAGCTCAAGAGCATTTCAGGAAACATGTTTTTACTGAGCACTGGAACAGGTTTCCCAGAGAGGCTGTAGAGCCTCCATCCTTGGAGCCACTCAAAAGCCATCTGGTCGTAGACAATCAGCTGTAGGTGGTCCTGATTGAGCAGGTACTTTTGACCAGATGATCTCCAGAGGTCCCTTCCAACCTCAGCCATTCTGTGAATTTACCTCTTCCCTTGAAGCCAGGTAACCAAAACAGAGACTCCACTGGTCCCTTGATCATAGTATCATAGGGAACATACAACCCCTACAATATTAATATCCTGCAGCTTTATGACTGCCAAGCATGTAAAAGTTTGTGTTATCTGCTGCCATAGGTTTTCTTTAAGATGTTTTGAAGAGGCACTCTGTATTTTTTGCAATTTATCAGTGAGATGACAGAGTAATGCTTTGTACTTTTAAGATCTTGAATTCGTCAAGTATTCTGTGATCAATTTAGAAGCACTGAGGAAGCCCCACTGACAACTCGCCAGCTTGTGCTATAAAACTTCAAATTCAATTAGCTAGAATTCACACTGCTCATGCTGCAAGGACAAGTACTACTAGACTTACAGCAGTATAACATTGCAAAACCACTTCAATTAAAATTTAAAAATCCAATTCCCTTCAGAAATAAACTAGTTCGTGCACAAGAAATGAGCAGTTTTTGTAGAAGTTCCTTTTATTTTGAAAAAAATTTATTACTCACTGTTGTACAAAATATACCTAAAACATGATGTTAAGATAATGTTGACACAACTAGATAGTTTGCAAATTACCTAGTTGAAGAGAACAAATCTTCACAATTTTTAAGGGGATTCAAGAAAGTAACAACGAGTGAACTATACATTTTGAAATATTCCATTTGTAAGTTTTACACAAATGTTATTTGGTACTTAGTATTTGTAAACCTTAATGCTTTATAAAAAGTTTTCATTCACATGATGATACAATGAAAATAATGTTTTACAGTTCACTTCTTAAAGCATCTCAAATACCTTTCTACTCTTGGTTTTACAGGAATAGCTGGTTCAGTTCAGAACTTTAATTTTTAAGAGACAAACAAGTAGAAGTGATTCCAAATTTGTGCTTTGTTTAAAAATGGACAAAAAATGCAAGTAACTAATTATCTATGTTTGTTGAAATGTAAAACAAACAAACAAAAAAAATAAAACATTTTTAAGGCAAATTAGACTAGGAAACATTATTTTGATTTCAGTAAGTTATTATTTTAACTCCAAAGTGGGAAGTTGGCAACCATCTACTTAAAATAGCCAGCACCAATTCAATTAAAGCTCATCCAGATTTGGTCTATTCTTTTAGAACTGTACTAATATATTTCATGAGGAAAAGAAACCTTATTTCCAGAGGTTTCTCTATGACATCACCCAAGAAATTTTCAAAAGACTGTGTTCTGTTATTTATCCTAGGTCCTTCTGAACTATAGAATTTTTATATAATTTAAAAAACAAAACAAAACAAACCACCAAACATTAAAAGGGGAGTGGTGGTGGGGAGACATTAACATTACCTTAGAAAGTGTATAGCCAATAACCAAAGATGAAGATGCAAGACACAAAGAAGCAAGAAAATCACTAGGGGACAGATCTTCACCTGGCATAAAGTCAGCATAGCTCCACTGGCATCAGCAGAGATATCCTGACTTACATCAGCCCCAGATCTGCCTATCCGTGTTCAGCAAAACTCATTTACGTTAGTGACAAAGAAGAGTAGTGTTCAGAAGAATAGTGTTAGCATGCATTTTTTAAATAAAGTAAGTTCATAACACCTTGGTTCCAATCTAGTATTTTGCTGCTGGTGACTTCATTCTTAGCACTAGCAGTGTATCTAGTTCAGGATGAATTCATCACCGCTTTCAAATGACAGACTAAACTACATTTAACATTGCTCTACGAAGTTATTAACCACAGCTAGTTCTTATCAGAAATATTCTGAAGCCTGTTTACAGTGTGAAACGGAAGGTTTTAAAAGCACTATTTCATAACTTTGGTAAGTTTTTATACTGTTACGGGTTTTCACTGACCATAATCTGTGTGGAATGAACTGCAACCACTGGAAGTCAGCAGCAGCTCTGCACTGAAACTTAGAGCAGCATGACTCTCTGTTGTTACTAATAATTCCTTTTACAGATCATTAGCTATAGTAAATTTAAAAAAAAAAATCTCCCTAAGGCATATGTTTACGGAGCAAATCCTAAATGCAGAATTACGGCAACAGAAATAAGCAATTGTACAAGTTTCCCTTTCTCGTAGGCAAGAAGACGTTCTTTTAAGGCACAAGAGAATTCCTGGAGTGCAAAGGACAGATTACTTAACCAGGAGTGCAAATATTTAAAACATATAAAACCTGGGAAGCAAGGTTGAATTCCAGAAATAGCTTATGGCAGCATTCAGGTCTCACTACTGTCATCTGCCAATGGTATTTCAGACTTTTGTATATATATATAGTGTGTATGTATGCTTAATCTAGTAAAATAACAAATGGGATTCAAATGATTTCTGCCAGAGGTGTGTGTAAATGCTTACCTCTAGAACCACCACATAATACACTCAAAACAGAGAGTTTATCCCAGTGTAATTTTGCATCTCAAATGAAGCTATCTTTAAAACACATTATAAATGCAGTGTATGCCCAACTCATTTCAGCTGTATCTTCTGTCAAGTTCTACTTGCAGAAAGCAGCAGTTTAATGAAGTCTATAACAAGGCAAGTAAAAAAGGTAGTGGTAGCTTACACTGGACAAAAGTCTTGGCAACGTTCATCATTTCTGCAATGATACTATGTTAAAAGTCACAAGAAACTGAGGTACAAACTTATGTCAAGTAAACATGAGATTTGTCTTCCGTTCATTTGAAGTATGACAGTTACCCCTATTTTCCTGATTTTTTTTTATATCTTTTATTTCCTTAAAAGAAAAATATATACTCGCATACAATGCTCATACCCTATGTGGTGATGCCATAAATCCCTTAGGATAGGAAGTTTGATGGGTGGTAACCCATTAGGAGAAAAATATATTTTTGAATATTATTTTACATATATACAATATATATATATATTT
>VYZM01007301.1:32425-56684 GCA_013398915.1 Dromas ardeola | reverse complement strand
TATATATATATATTTAAATTTCAATCAAAATATAAAGTTTTCTAATTTATTCATAGTATTTTTAATGGGAAAAAGGAAAAAGTCTTTTGTATCTCAGTTTGTATAAGTTAAAAATTAGCAAGGTATTTCATATCCACCAGTAATGTTTTTTGTTTTATTTCTACAGAATTAAAAGAAAACAAAGAAACAGTGAGTTAAAAAGCTTTCCTTCTCCAAAGCCAAATGCAACAAAATTTTGAAGCTGAATAATTAATTAATAGGACAACACCAAGTGTTGCATTTTAACTAATCACAAAGAATAGGAAACGTAGTCTAAGTAGAAACTATCATTACTATATTAACATAGTCTAAAGAAAAAATATGTTTAATCCCTTATTTTTGATGGAACGTGTCTAGCAGAGTTAAAAAAATTGTTGTAAATTTAAAGTAAGAGTTACTTAGACTCTCACTAGTCTATATTAAATTTCATAAACCTCTCCCCCTCTCTATTCCGAAATACCTAATGTCACAAAAGTATGGCAGCCACTTATTTACAGTTTTTTTCAGCACTGTGAAAGGCACATTTATCTTTTTACGCATGTTTCTGCTAATGTCCTAAACTTGGGCTCCAGCTGATCTAAGAAGTCAAGTGCCTCTTCTTCATGCTGATCACTGCAACAGCCTACAGAGCCAGCCAAGGATCCTTTTCCTTCATAGTTATATGAAAGGAGATAATCTTCAGAATGCTTCTGTTCTTCGTCCTGTCTGCATAGGTGCACCTTCTGCATAGGAAGAGAACACACCTTATTACTTTCTTAAATTGTTATCCTAAACATATTGCATAAAAATAATTTCTTTTGAATTACCTTTCATTGATTAATTTTTAATCAGAGTGTGTCCTCTAATGGATTCCTACATACAAAAAATGCACATGATTGGTCTATATCATTAAGACTACAAAATATAAGTATTTAATAAAGAAATCATTTCTACTAATCATGTATGTAACAATAAAAGAGGAAGAACCTGCTTAAATAACCTGTCAAGCAACTAAATTCCACTCGAAATTAAAAGACTGATTTACACATAACTAGCTAGGCAAGTAGTGAGAGTTTTTGATCTCCAAAGCATGGAGTAACTACATTTCTAATGCTGTACATTCATTCCTGCACCATTGCTAAGATAACTATCAGGTTGAAATTAGTACAAAGCAAGCAGTTAGAATAAAAGCAAACAGACATTGTCAGAAAAGCTCACAAAAGCTCGAGTAATTATTCTAAATGAAAAATAGCATGCTGCCTATAGTTTAAGCCAAGGAAAGTCATTTACGTTTACGTCTAAAATATGCAAAAGCTGACTTTTTGGAAGGGCAATATTCCAAAGAGGAGGCAGGGGAGCACAGGAGAGGAAAAACGAAAGAAAACCAAAACTAGAAAGCCACCTTTCTAGCACAAATACATGTCTTCCTTGAAAAGCCTGCATATATTGATTATGATCTACTCTCCAAAGAAAAAAAAACAGTTTCAGAATACTTACTTCACCTAAACGAGGATGTGTGAAATTATGCCATTCTGAGTAGGAGTATCTACACGTATCCATCATAGTCTGTCCTCCTCCTCCTTCTTTGACTGATCCCAGAGTCTGATGTCCGCCTCCCTTGACTGATTCCAAGGTATGCCCTCTTCCTTTTACCATTTCGAATGTTTGCTGATCTCCTGTTTTTATTCCATATCCTCCTTGATCGCATGTGTTTTGTAGAGGAATTATATTGTGATCCTAAAAAAAGATGCAGCAGTGGGGACAGCTGTACTTTTTTTTTTTCCCCTTGCCCCCTTTTTTTTTTAATTCAAAAGGTGAAACAGCAATCAGGAACTGACAATACTGGAAACTGAACTCTCCAGCTTTGCACTGTGGTATTTTGAACCAAAAGCTATCCTTAGTACTCAGTATACAAAGATAAATAAGTGGTCTGCAGAAAGGATACGGGGCGTGGGGGAATCTGCATTTAAATATGATATGAGATCCAAAAACTGGATCTTTACCCCAATAAAACCTGTACTATAATCCATATGCTAGTTTCTTAAATTATCATGTAAAATAATGTTTGCTTTTCAAAGTCAACAACCTGTAATCCATTAAGCCCCATATACAGTTATATGCATAAGTTTCATTCTGTTTCTTCACACAAGAGTCTGTATAGTGAGTGAAATACAGTATGAAATACAGTATGAATACAGAGTGAAAAACTTGTATGAGATCACAAATTAAAAACTACATTTCAATTTATAATGGCACTACAGTATGCTTCATAGACAATGAGAAATTTGACACTTGTCACCATTAGGATTTCTTGGTTTTCAAGGTCAAGTAAACTCAGGGGTTTTTAAATTATTTTCCTTTTCTTGAGGAGGGCATGGTCAAGGGATGAGGGACAGAGGAGAAGGGGAAGAGTCTGAAGAGCCAAGTCCTTGTGTATGAACACAGTCCTGGGCTGGACTATGTTCATGGTAGACTGAATCTTTAAAAAGTTTAGATGCCAAGAGCAAGAACATATTTCGTGGACATGAACTGCTCAATTTATTTTTTCCACTGGCTAAAAAATCAACCGTATTTGGGGTCATTTTTCAGGGGAAGTGCAGAAATTGCACCTGTGATCTACAATGACTATCCACTAAATTTAAAAATACTTCTCCAAGGAAAAGCAAAAGTGTTTTGCCATAAACACACATTCAACATAGGCAAAATAGTAAATTTCTATCTAATCTCATTGTTGAAAAGGACTGAACTGATTATAATGTTCACCTGAAAGTTTCAACTAAACAGTTAAAGGCCGGAAGAATTATAAGCAGCCCGGCCAACAACCACAGTATATGTTTAAATATGTATGGTACTACCAACTCTGGCTAAAGTAAGAATTTTCAAGTTCCTGTTAAATAGCAAAGCACATCTAATGGTCCCTGCGTTTATTGCTTATTTCCTTCACTAAATCACCTACTTGCAGGTGGTTCTGTTCTCAAACTGAAATACTATAGATATATTAATTACATTTTTCTACATTGAAGTTAATAGACAACTTACCATCACTTCTTCTCCTGGAGCTTCTGTGTTCGAAATTATTAAGTTGTGATTGGCACAATCATCAGTTACATGCCTGTGCATTACCCCAGAGCCACAGCAGCCACAAATTGTAATCAGGATTACTATGGAAAGGAAATAAGTGAGGAAGATACTGTGAACTTTACCTTATAATGGCATCAACCTCTGTTTGATAATGAATGTTGTTGTATTGGCCTTTTTAAATACATAAACATCAAGTATGGTTTTAAAAAAAATTTTCATTTCCAAAAATGCCAATATTCAAAACTGTACATACATACATTTTTTCAAACAGTATATGCATTTTTCACTACACTGTTGAACTATTTCATTCTTCTAAAATGCATCTTGGTTTCCCCCAAAAGAAATATAAGCATCCCTGATGAAAATACTGTGACTGAAAAATTTCACAGTAATAAAAAATTAAGACCAAATCCAGGTGAAAAATCATGTCTTATGCCTACAACAAGGTTGTACATAAGACATTTTTCATGTATGAATATGCAGATGTCAAATTATGTCATAAGGATCTAATATGCAAGCTAACGGTCCCAATACCAGAAACTTCTTCTTCACAGTAAAGGTCACCAGAACCCTGGTGGAGGGTTCTTCAAGCACTATGTTACAGAACAATCTTGTTTAATTGCTTTTATTCAGTTTGTTCTTCCTGTAATAATACTTTGTGTTGTCATGGAGACTTAGCCAGAAATGACTTTGTATAAAAGAATTATGAGCAAGTAATACCTCTCCTAAACAAAGGAGTAAACATTTCATTCAGAGAACCACTCTTTCCTTCTCTTTTCAAGTTGATAGCTTAAAAATAAAGAAGCCCATGAGAAATAGAGCAGTTCTGCCTAGCTGCCCACTGAGCAATCTGATCTCTGAACATACAAACTTCTGTGGAAATTGGCCAAGACCCACTTTCAAGCTCCTTTAGCTTCTGCAGCTACCAGCTGTCAGCGAGATCTGCATCAGTGGTTCTGGCGAGTCACCTCCTGATGCTGACAGATGGGAAGAAGACATCCATGACAGCACCAAGTAGAGGATACACAGGGTAAAACCTAGCCACAATAAAATAATGAGTCCATCTGGGAGGATTGCAGACAAGGGGTAGTGACAAAAAGCTAGGTGATGTTTCACACAGTCCCCCTACTAAGCTTCCCCACATCTGAAAGTTCCACCTCCAGGTTGTATCATGAATTCTGGTACCTGCCCTGTTAGATAAAACATGGATCTACCTAACTTTCAAAACATGTGCAGGTCCCAGTGTTCTATGTGCCTGAGTACGACCAGCTAGCTGAGACTGAGTAGGGGCAAGGCAGGTTGACCATGGCCAGAAAAAAATGGAAAAGAAAGAAGGAAAGAAAGAAACAAAAACCAACTCTGAAGTATTTGTTACTGTAGCATGTCCTCTGGTGATTTTTAAAGATGGTATTAGTCAGACTATGTCTGATTCTGGTAAAAAAAAAATGGCCTGGCTTTGTTACATATCACTGTCACCACCTCACTGCTTAACTGCACTATCAACCTGCTAAGAATCTGTTAGTCATTGGGCAACTCCAGTAACACAACATGTATTCAATGGTTGGGTCTGTTGTGGAAGCATCCAACCTGTTCTTCAACACTATGCTGGCTCTTGTAAAATTCCTCATGAAATCCAATGTCCAAGATGCTCCATGTTTTAATCCATGACAAAAGAAATGGCACAAAAAGCTCTAGGAAACTGATTTCAGCATTCCTACAAACAGAAATGTGCATCCCCAAACCAGCACTAAACTCACAAGCTTCACTATACTCGCCTCGACAAGATCTGATAAGTACTACGAAACCGATCTTCTTTCAGTTCAAGTGCTGAATGCAGGTCTTTTTGGCCTTGCTAACATGAACACACAGAATATCTTACATAAAATGTACTTAAAAGAATAAACAGAAATCCACAGACAGTAACCACAGGACAAGATGAGAGCAAGAAGCCTGTGATACCGCCACAAATAGAGCAGGTACATTGTCAGTGATGAAGGCTATACAAATGCCTAAATAAAAACAGAAATGTTTGAATCAGGTTCTGTCAGCTAATTTTAAAATTAAGTTTTTTGCATTTCATGTTAAAAATCAAGTGTACTTACGCAGCAATAATAGTGATCCTAAGATCATTGCAAGGATGGCCCATACGCCAAGAGTAACGTTTCCGGTGCCATAGACATAGGGCCTATCAGTGCATTCAGTTGGAGTGACGCAATCACAGTAGTTAACTTTTATGTAGTTCTCTCCTACCTTTCCTCCGTTATCAGTCACACTTACAGGAATATCATATATTCCAAATGGAATATCACCCTTTGGTGAAAGATACACAGAATTATCTGTAAAAAAAGACAAAACTAGATCTAGCATCAACAATACCCGAAACCCTGTTGTCACAAATGCGACCATAATCACAATCTTCCCTTCTGTTACAGCTATACTGCTACCAGATCTGCATTAGCTAGTGTAAAGCTAGCTTAAATGCGTTGATACAAAACTACATCTTGGAAGGACTTATCTTTTCAGCACCTTTTAAATGTTAGTATTGAAAAAGCAAACCTTATACAGCCTTCTGAAAACATATGATTTGAAACTGCGAAGTTGATTCAGTTCATTACAGTAAATGACACTATTTGGGCTTACTAGTAAAGACCATCAACTGAACTTACATTTATTAAAAGGATTTCTGGTAGCTTGATTGGAATAATGAATCGTAAACTTAATTTATACGTCTTCCACTCTTTAGCTCTATTGCTATATTCAGTAGGAAAGGCTATATCCAGTGGGAAATAAAATCCATTTAGTCTGCTGCCCTGCTTAGTGGCAATGATTAGTGACATTTTTTAAAGGGAGAAAAAAATTATTTATAAAAAATATGTACAAGATAGACACTGATGTACATAATGGCTGGTTTATGATGAGGTATATGAAACTATATGTACAATCTAAAATGTTTTTTCAATTTGCCTAATATAAACCTTGAAACTCTCAGATGCATTTGCTCTCAGACTTTGCTGGGTTTTGCCTTTCATTAGTGAATGTTTGACGGAATACTTCAGAATCAGACCCTTTTCAGGCTAGTTCGTGACAACATATTAGCAAATGTATGTGCTGCTCTTGTCACCAGCATCTGGCACCCACCAGGAAACCACCATCAGCTGTAACTTTTTATATTAGCAAATTTTAGGAAACAGTAATTCCTTTGGTAATAAATTGTTTATCTAATTCTATCAAATTTATAAAAATTAACATAAATATATTAAGGGAGATAGTAATATTTTCTTTCACCCAGACCAGCTTTACCAAATACGTGCTGGCTGACAGCAGTACTAAGGAAAAAAAAAAAACTGCCAGGATTTTTTTAGTCAGCTTCTAATCAGTTCTAGGTAATGTTTCAGTTTTCCAGTTCTTCACCATAATAGCAGCCTAAGAAAAGTCATACTTTTCTTTGGAGTATTAGCCATTTCATTCTGAAATTCCTTATGAATTATGAATGTACACTTCCTTTTCCAGAGGTGTTGATGCAATGCATTACATTGTGTTTTGTTCTCCCACCTAATCTTTTTACATCATAATTTCGGACAGCAGCTGATTGCTGACCCAAGGATCCAGGGGACAGATGCTTGTTTATGCTTTAAGAGGCAAAAAATATCCTTCTCCTTGCCTTTGTGACGCCAACAGTGCCACCTCCTTAACTTCTGCAAACTGTTCCAAATCCAAGACAGTTAAGGTAAAGAATACTTTAGCTGCTTCCCTTCATTTCTGGCATACTCTTGATCTCCTGTGCAGCAAATGAAACCAAGGAACCACTAGAGATCATCGAGGCTACTGTGTTAGCCCCACTGACTACACCAATTCCCAACATGCATTCAGCAAATCTATTCTTACAGTCCACCCAAGGCAGAGGTAGCAAAGCCTCCTCTGGTAACCTATAGCAAGGTGAGGAGGAAGAAGTCTTCACATACCGTTGTGTCGAGTTATCTTCCACGAAGAAGCCAAGCTACGGTCAGTTATGCGGTATACAAAGGGTGTGCTGTAAGGAGACTCATCACCATCCTGTGCAGTAAGGCAGATCGGTTTTCTGTCTCTGCACATTATATAGTCGGTTTTAGTGATTCGTGGGTAATTCTTGTTCCCAGGCTGGATGACAACCTGAATCGTTCCAGTGCCTGTTTTGCCATCTATGAGATAAAAATAACTAATTTCACCACTTACTTCAAACATTCACATATTTATTTCTAGTCCAATCTTTCACAATGAAATATCAACTGTAGATTCCAAGTTTAAACTTAAGGTGGAAAGCAGCTGCTAATTTAGCCAAGAGAGAGGAACTTCTCACAGCTTTCTTGGCTGCTTCTCTTAGCTTGGCTGGTTGTAGAGTGGCCCAACAGCTCCCAAAGCTCCATATTCTGCATGTGCAGACAAGGTATTTTGTGTATCTGTGTGGGGACAGATACCGTTCTAACAGGAGGATGAGAGGAGAAAGAGCCCATAAATGAGGGGTAAGGGACGCTACGCCAAACTGAGAGTCAAAAGCAGAAAGGGAAGGTCTCCAGCATTTTTACTTCTGGAAGGAGAAAATAAGTTACACTTCCCCTACCCTCACTTCCCCTGGGAACCAGAACACTTTCAGAAACAGTGGGCTTCCTTCTGTCCTCTTCCCTCTGTGTCACCATTCAGCAGTGACACATACTAGTGACACACACCAAAGTCTACATGCAAGAAGTGAATGAGCTCTCCCTCCTAATTACATGTTTTCCAGTACAGGACTGCTTTTCAATTCGAGTGAAATTACATCAAGTATGCTTTAAAACTTTCTCTAGAGAGATCTGATTGCAGATGCACATACCATGTTTACTTTACATGCAACAGAAGTTCTAAACAATTTAGATTCATATTATTTACATTAAATTTTAATATACAAGCTTTGGACAGAGTTAGAATTTTTAGCTGTAAAGAAACTTCCAAAGGTCTGCTCTTTACTCCCACCAATGTTTAAGCACGTAAGGCCTCAAACTAAATCCTGCCATTGGATTTATAAAGCCAGTCTATTTTTCTTTTTTAATGTAAGACACATATTTTAGAATTAAAAGTGTGACGTATAAGCCTAACATTTTTCTTTAATAATCCACTTGCTACATTTACTATTTGGGAAGTGAAAGGTCTTTTAAATCTTCTTGGCTGGATGATGTTGAGGCAAAACTATGTCTTATCCTACAATAAATTCATATACCAAATTAATCAGAGAGAACAGATGATCGCTCACATTAAATCAGAACCAAAACCTAGTGTAGAATGAGAATCTGAGTGTACAACCCTTCCTCTACAATCAGAGTAATTTTTAAGAGCTCGTCACCTGAGTAACACATAGTGTGAACACTGTTACAGAACCTAAATCACTAAGAATAAGAGTAAGAGCACAGTAACATACAGCAATGAATACAGCTATTCTAAGAGTTCCTTTTAAATTAAGGGTTTCCAAAAGCAAGTCACCAAGAAGTCAAACAGAGGAGGAAACAGTAAGAGTTGCAAGATCAACAACTTTTTTTCAAGTTCCGTCTCTCTAATTTGCTGTCAACTTCACAGCTGCCAGGTGCTATCACTTAAAAAACAAATAGTCAGGAAATAAAAGGATTACAATCCACAGGAAAAATCTCTCAATTTAATCTTAACAAAGAATTTTAAATGGGAGCAGGTAACTTCTGAAAACATTAAGAATTTGCCCCTATTTCTGCTGTATAATATTCCCTAAGCATTTGATAGAGCTATCCCAAAGACAAAACAATGGACTAGGTGGGCCTTCGGTCTGAACCAGAATAGCTGTCCCCACATTAAATTTGCACATAAACATCTGTCATAGACCACAAAGAATACTGACAACATTTAGTACTCACTTCTGTCTATTGCGAGGACTGTGATATTGCATTGACCTCGTCTCATTTCTCCTACATCTCGGTCCAAGACTTTAATGGTTCTGACTTCACCCGATTTTTCATCTATGCTGATCCAATTACACCGGCCAGGTTGTATCCGGTAGCTGTCAAGAATAATTTGTTTGTTTAGTTAAAGATCTCAAACATACATTCACATGTACATGTACATACATATACGTCCATATATAGATACACATATTCACATACACTCAGCTGTATGCTCACACGCACATGCACATATACACAACATCAACAACTATTTCCCCCTTCCCGTACCCCACCCGTGCTGTACTCCAAATAAACTAGTAGATAACATTGTTTCATACCATATGCCTTCACTATTTCCAGTTTCTGGGTCTTCTGCTATG
This sequence comes from Dromas ardeola, assembly GCA_013398915.1. Taxonomy (NCBI): domain Eukaryota; kingdom Metazoa; phylum Chordata; class Aves; order Charadriiformes; family Dromadidae; genus Dromas; species Dromas ardeola. The sequence goes on along the minus strand of VYZM01007301.1, from coordinate 47,287 downwards.
TATCTCCCAATATTCGTCCCAATGTCCTCGCATTCTTTAACATCGATGCGCAAGAGACAGGGTTTGAACACTGGCCCCTCATCCACATCCAGGACGTGCACCGTAACAGAGCTGGTGCTCTGGGAAAGTTGTTGGGAATGCGGTGCCAGCATGTAGGGTGCCTCGTTGTTGACGGCAATCACGAGGATCCTTTGCTTGGCGCTCTCATAGTCCAGTCCCTGTAACAAAGGTGGGGTGTTGTTTTTTCTCCTTCAAACCAAGACAAAACTTGGTATTGTTTTCACTGCCCAATATGAAATAGATAAAACTGTACCACATTTCTTTATAAAAGAAGTCAGTTATCCTTCTGGAACATCCAGCTTAAGACACAGTAAAGGGACATGATTAAAAAAAAAAAAAAAAAAAGGTTAAGTTCTACGTTAGTCAAAGAAAAGAACTTGAGGAACAACCCCTAATAACATAAGCAACACCACTGTAAAATTTTAGATGAATACTCTGATAGTCAAATACTAATAGAAGTGAGATAAGAATTAAACGTGGTGGGGGATTTTCTCCTCCCATATCTAGTTGCCCATTATTTTAGGTTACACATATTTCCTTTCCAGCACAAGTCAATCATGCTTATTGCTAGCATCTACATTTATTTCCTAGTAAGACTTCACCCACTGCAAATACATCTGAACTTGTGGGGTTAATCAGTAAGTATCTACCATGTACTGTTCAGACACCTTCTCCAAGGTCAACATATGCCTTTAATAGAGCTATTTATGTCATAATACTCTCTAGTCCACTACAGCATTACACTAAATATAAGAAATTTCAACTGGATTCATTAACCAGGGACATAGCTTTAGAAAAAGCTCTAATGATTACCAGTAACAAAAAAGTGTAATAAGTAAAAATGCACAAATTTAACTGGCATCTCTGCCTTACGATTTACATCTTCAAATTTTAATATTAATCTTCTCTGCTCCTTAGAAGTTACCTTTTATTGCAGTTTTAACAGATAATGAAAAATAGGCATGAAGAGGCAAAGGGAGATGCTGGAGTACAGGTACGGTGGTCCTTTTCCCTCACATCTGTAAAGTACTGGGTATACCAAGCAACTAAACTAACACATAGTCTTATGTGTGTGTGAACTCCCTCACACCCCAGAAAAGTAAAACTGAAGTCACTACCCTGCAAAATAAAACCTTAAGAGTTTTATGCAGAGTTAGTAAATTTAACCACTCCGAGAGAGAACAAGACTAGAGGAGGTCCTCATCCCTCCCCACCTTTGCCACACTCCCATTTCTATTGAAAACCCAGCCATCATGTAACCCTCAGTTACATCCCTAAGTCTAAACAACTAAGTCTAAACTGTGGAACCAGGCAAAAGCACCAAACTCTTCTGGAGTGACAAACCAAAGGGAATTTCTTGAATTCTGCACACACAAAACTGAGGAGCAGACTGGAAGGTGAGTTTTGTAGGTTATGGACCACACATGTGCCGCATCTGCAGTGCGTTATGCAATCTGCTCTAGAAGAGTGTTCAGATCGTGAAGAAAGCATGATTTGCCTGATGATTATAGATATTCTTTAAATAAAAATGAGTTCTAGATGATTGGTTTTAAAAACAACGCCTGAAGACACACAAATTTTCCTCTAGCAGTTCCATTTTTACTCACCTTAACAACACATAGTACTCCTTCATTTGTGTTTTTGTCTGTTGTAATTTCAAAGGACCGATCATCATTTCCTCTTATAATTTCATACACTGCTCCTGAGCCAGGTGAACCAGGCTCATCAAGATCAACAACAGAGACTCTCAGTATTTCTACGTTCACTCTGTTTTCCTCCACTCGCGTTTCATACTTGGAGTATCCAAAAAAAAAAAAAAAAATCAATTTAGATCAGAGAATATTGTTCCACAACGCAGGACTGAAGAACACTGTATTTAAATAAGACTACTTAAACCCAAGGAGTAATTTACCAAGCTGCTGTAATGATTTATTTTGTTTTCATGCATTAGCATATTTCCCCTGTTCCTCCCTTACACCGTAAGTGAAACAGTAAAATTTTCCTGCCAGCACGGTTGAAATCTCAGGTCTGTTGTACACTCAAACTATCACTGACACAATTACATCTGGAATTCTCCTTCCAGGAAAGGTAAATTAGCACAGTCCCCCTCAATTACATCAGCTATAAATGCTAATTTGTGTACAACAGGATCAAGCTGAGCATTAGAAAAGGCATTGGCACAAATTAAAAAAAAATATATATAAACTAACCACAAAAACTTGAAGAGAAGCCAAGAAGGGTGAAATATGTCTCTATGTGGACAGCAAAGGATGAAAGGTTTCTATCTTTTTAAAGAGCTGTGTTATTTTGTACAAGCTCAAGAAGCACAGATAAGAGTGATTCTGAACTAATATTACTGATATTCTACAGCACTGAGTGGAAAGGATAATGTACATGTATTCCTCATGGATAATGAATTATTTTTCTTAGATTTCGTATTACAAAATCTCCTGTGCTATTTGAGCTGTATAAATGTTTATTGAGACATACTCTCTACTCCTGAAAAATTCAGATGGCTGCGATAATGAAAGACTTATGGCTCAGTTATAGCTATTGATGAACAAGACATGGTTCAAATACTGCTTCTGTAGAAGAAAAAAATAAGTTGGGAAAGTATAGAAAATCTCAGTGAAAATCCTTGCACCTACTTCACTGACACTGACATTTTCATTTGCAACACGGAAGTAGCCAAAAGCTGGTCAAATAATGAGGTCATGACAATGCTTAGGAGTCAATCTGTCCCCTCCCTGAAAATGGTTAAATATGGGATTTCTAAGACTATGCGTTACATCAGAAGTGAATGAATGAATCACAACAGCCTTCTCCCAGTGGAGAGAAGGCAAATGCCTCAAAACAACTAATATACCAATTATTACCAAACAGCACAACAACCAACAGGGCATTCTCAAATGTTTATATTGGCATTAACTCTCTCAGGGCATTAGGCTTCATATTTAAGGGACTGCCCATCACGAAACTAGAAAGGGGATAAAAATAGTATTTTTTTTTTTTACCTTTTTACAGACATTTCATTCAGGAAGACTTACCTGACTCTGTTTAAAGGATGGTGCGTTGTCATTAGTATCTTCAATTCTGATGACAACTGTTCCTGTAGTGCACAAACCAAAAGGCTGACCTGCCATATCTCTCACTTCAACTAACATAGTGTACCTGGATACCATCTGAAAAGATGAATAAAAGCATAAAGAACTTTGACAAACTCATTTTTTCAATCACATAGTCACACACAAGAGTAGAACTGTGTATTTTACTCTCGTTCCTTAACTCTGCTCTAAATTCAGTGCTCCCCTACAAAATGAGTCAATTAGCTTTGGGGCTTTTCCCCTATAGTTACAAAAGGAAAACAAGTAAAATATTTTTCAGTGGCTAAGCAGCACTGGGTTCAGCATCTGTTAGTAATGTGTATGCTACATCCTGGATCAAATAAAGCTTCTCACAACGTCAGCTTTATTTTCCAATACCCAAAGTTTTGGAAGATGAAAATGACGTGCTTCAATCTGCTATCTAGGTCTCCCCTTTGGCGAGGCAGAGTATTCCCTTAGGTTTCCAGATGGTAAAGTGTTTCAGTGCATGTCTCTTATTTCAGTGAGGATGACCAGAAATGGTGCTGCAATCACAGCCTTTGTCTGGGCTATACATGACAAGGCAATGCCTGCCATTGGAAGGAGTCAGTGCCCTGATCAGTTCCAAGGGGATCACTGATAAGGAGCCCACTTATATCCCTGACTTGAGTCACAACAGAAGGCTTTTTTTTAATNGGGGGGGGGGGGGGGGGGGGGGGGGGGGGGGGGGGGGTATGGGACAACACACGGACAGAGGGATGGACACTGGGCACAAAAGGAGGGAATCTGTAAATCAAGACAGTAACTCCAGTTCTGAATGCCTGGAAGTAGCACTGGGTTTCTCAGGCGGAGGAAAGAAATCTCCTGTTCCACTATGTAAGTTTATCTTTAAAAGATAGGCAGTGGACCCATTTTTCAAGCTTTCCTTCCCTCAGTAGTCACTGTGATTGTTCCCTTAGTAGTCACGGTGATGCTCACAGTCACTGCATTTTTCTCTTGCTAAAAAAGTTGAGCAGTGTACCTGCAAGTGCACAATTTTGCAATACACTGATAATGTGGATTTTCAGCCATGAAGCAACCTACGTATCCCAGAATATGACTCTCTTTATCCTCAAAAAAGTTGTGCCTGTAGCAGTGGGTTTTTTTCTAGAATGACTGTCTTATGCTAGAAATATTATTTTGAAATATACATGCCTGACAGTTTTTCTAGTGTAAACAATCTCTCTCACATGACATTTTATCCAAAAAAAAAAACCCCAAATCAAATAAAAACTAAAACCTCCTGTGACTTATTTACTTGAAAGCTAGCTGATAAAAATAAATTGTTTGTGCTTTAATTTTAGGAAATGTTATATTACTCTTTAGGTTTCAGATATTGGAGATATTTCTGTTGAGTATAGGATTACTGACTACTTCCAGAAAAGCTGGTTCATCTTCCCTGTAAAGAAGCAAGAAGCACCTCAAAGAGAGCTTGATGAGGAGGAAAGAGTGGCCCATGGGATTCATGAACTGAGAAAGAATAAAAATTCATAGGATTTTCAATCCATAGGTCGAATAAAAGAGCAGCAGGAGGTCCCCTGCCAAGATGAGCTAGAATATGGCAGATCTATGCAGAAACTCTTTGGACTAATTACAGGTCTCTGGAAAGCTTTGGCAGCTCCTTAGAGGGGGAAAGAAAAAAAAGGGTAACAGAAATGATTTATCTGGTGATTCCCATGCCAGCAATTCAGAGTTAAGAAGCTATCTGTGTGCGCTAGATGACAGCTAAAGATGCTTTAGGAAAGATCACCTCTCTGTCCAGCTGCGGCAATAATACAGAAATGACACCTGTGTCACCGTGTATAGAAAATGCTGGGGTTACTGGTGGATTTTGTGACACAATACGGTATTTCAACGTAGTATGCAGAGTATAAGGCTCATCCCTGTCCTCTGCAGTCACTCTTCCAACAACTACACCTGTGAACACAATACAGCAATTTTTAGTTCCAGAAAAATCTGTAAATAATCAAAAATTATTTGAACAGGTATTTCTTTTTTACATGCATGAAAACAGCTATTTGGTCATTTACCTGTAAGTGAAAATAATACTAAAATCACAGTAAATAGTAGTAAAAATACAGTAAAAGTGTAGAATTGTCTATTTTAATCCCCTGGCTATTTTTCCCTTATTCAACAAAATCGTAATTATTGCAGCTGTCAGATAGAATAATCAAAAGAAATATTAAAAGTTTAGATTTCAGTTAGTGTTTTTGACAGTGACTTCTAACTGAGCATCCCAAGCACAGCTGAAGAGGAGCTGCCGGGGGTTTGGAGGGGGTGGTTCGGTGTTTTCTGACATGGTTCAAACTTCAGGACTGCCTCTCGCAGAGCGCTGCTGTACTACATGCCTACAGCTCAAGTGGTTTTGGAACTTCACTTGAAATCAGCAACTCACCCACTAAGTAGAGCAGCTCAGAGAATGAAATGTCACTGGTGTTTTAGGGTGAATGGAAAGATACTTTTTTTCCTTTTTTGCGAAGCAAATTAGACTTTCCCCACTCTATACCCCTAGCCTAGGAGATGAGCAAGGAATGGCAAAACCACAGCTTTTGTTTTCCTTATTCTCTACTTTTCCTTTCTCCCTGCTTTTGTCCTCTGTTACATGGACACGTGAAGTCAGTAACGGGCAAATCCCTGCCTTTTACAGGTATGGGCAGAAGCAAGACTTTCTTCCCACTCGCCCCCTCCTAGGAAAAGTTCATCAGCTCGAACAAAAACTGTAAGCTTAATCAAAGGCATTTTACACCTTAGAACACCACCAATTTAATTGTTTAGAAAATTAATCCATTAAAAACTGCCGTTCTGTCAATCAAAACATTTTATGGAAAAAGGTCATTTTTGGATAAAATTAAAATAATAATGTTCTGAAGTTCTTACACCATTTTAGGAACACTGAATCACCTCAGTTTGTACAAACATCTTTTTTAAACAATGTCTTTCACTATGATTGAGGTGGCATTTTGGAATTTCTAATCATTAAGAAATCTTGAGCTGCTCTTTGCAAATTCAGCCTTTGCTGTAAAGAAATACTCTTTAGTAAATCCCACTGAAATTGATTAAAAGGCAGAATTACACCTAGCCATACTGGTACATAACTGAGCTGAGTAGTGGTAACTGAGTTCACCAATTTAAAACAATTCTTACCAGGTTTGGAATTTTCAAGGACAGAAAACTCAAAAAGGTCCTGTGTAAAATATGGAGCGTTATCATTATCATCCTCTATCCTGATTGTATGCACAAGCGGTACCTCTGGTGAATAACCATCTGGAGTGGTTGCAAAGCAAATGATCTGTAAGACATAAATTCAGTAATTCACTTCATGCTTAAGCAACATGAAGTATTATTACACTTTTAGTTCTATGGAAGAGTCAATAAAATGACATACAGCGTGCCAAGCATACCCTTCTCAAGACCAGGCTCTTTAGCCACATGGAAGAGGAAGTGACTGGTATCTTACGATGGCAGCAACACAAAACCTTTAAATGCTTTCCAATCTTTCCCCTTTCCATTCCTTGCACTATTAAGTATTTGAATCATTTTCTTTCCCCACCCACACCCCACCCCCAACACTGTTAAACACGTTTTCCAAATCTCTTGAACACATTTTTTTCCAGGTGTCTATGAGGCAATCTCAACCTTACCAAAAATTTAGATGTAAATATTGCTATTTAGAAAAAAAATCAAGAACTACAGCAAAACTATTTGCCCATTACAACATAATCTAATAAAATGCAGTAACAGGTACTGCAAATTACCTAACTATTTAGAAGCTGTTTGTTTCTACTAACTGCCTTCTTACACTTCTCAGCCAGTAGAGAGAGCAGTGTACCTTTTTAACAAAATACCAAAACTGAACAGCTTAAGAAAGAGGCTCAAAAAGCCACAGCCGTCTAGAGTTTCTCATTACTTTTTTTTTAAGCAGACCTTTTCAACCTTCCCTGAAAAACTCTGGGATAAGTTCAAACTCTTCCCAAAAGTGATCAAAGGCAATGGCTGACTACATTTATGCTGTAATTATAGAGTCTAAGCAGTGAAAAGCAAAACTACTCTCAAGATCTAGATGACCAGCTATTTCTTTATTTGTCACTGGTTTCATGTCTACACTACCAAAGATACTACTCAGAACAGGTAGCTGATTCCAGATTTTGTCTGCTCCAGTTACCCTGTAGCTCAGCTTTAAAATATATGCATGACAGAAAAATAAAAATATTTAATTATATTTGCACAACTTAGGCCTGTACCTGAAAGCTTGGATATTGTTCACGGTCTACTGCACGAGTAGCAAAGATATTTCCAGTTTCTCTTTCTATGTAAAACAAACCCTTTGGATCTTGATCAATTCCCGGTCCACTTGCAGAATAATAAATGGTGTAGTTTTGAGCTGTGTCTGACTGGACCTATAAAGAACATGTTTTTAAGCCCAAGAAAAAACAGCAGCATCATTCTAATACATATTACCCCTTTTCATTATCATATTTAGCACAAACAGGAAGTCTTCAAAAAAAAACAAAAACAAAACTCATTTTACTTCTACTTCTTTAGCAGCTTAGAATTCACAGAATAGGAGAACAGCTTGCCCTGTAACTGCCTTCCTTTATATTGTGTGTACATGAGAACAGGGTAGTAAATTCAAACCCAGAAATGCTTAGGACTATCGAGCAATTAAAGAAATTTACAGTGTGCATACAAAAAATTATTTGAAATTTAATCTTTCTAGAATACGGCACATACAAGGTCCATTCGGATACAGATGGTTTATTATTTCTGTCCTTTTTCAAAAGATTTTGGTTTTAGTGCACTCATTGAGAATGTGGTTGGCAACTCGAAAAGAAAAAGCAAAACAAAGAAAGAAGGAAGGAAGCAAAGAAAGAAGGAAAGAAAGAAGACCACCCAGAGTATAGTCCAGAGATATGCCAATTCAGATAGCCTCTCTGCATATCATTACAAGCACCAAGGAGGTAACATCAGCAGTTATCTATTCATAAACACTCTCCTCCCCAAACTTTCCTTACCTACTGAATGCCAGAAGTTATGAAGGTAAGATTAGCAGAAGAATGATTGCTCTGCACAGACTCTGTTATTACACTTGTCTCTACACATCTGCTACCAGCTACTCTGTAATCTAGCGCAGGCTAGATGGATCTATGATAACTTTAGTTCTTGCATTTCTCTTTCACGCCTACTTGTTTTCTTACAGCAAGCACTTTTCCTAATAATATAGGCCATACTCAGTCTTCGATGCTATAGGTGTACACCTCAAACTCCATGCAGGTAAGATTTCCCCCACTCTGTGTCTATAAAATCTTTTTCTAGGCAATGTTTTGTGGGGGCTGGTTTGTTGGGTTTTTTTAATTACACACTTCACTGATTTCCAGACCAAAGAGCTCTCTTCTGATAGCATGCCTCTCTCCTTTTTACAACTTTTGCACATTTCGTGTTCATCCCAACAAGTATGAACACAAGTTATGTCAGCTACAAGATCACAAGATACACAATGGACAGAACAAGACAGAGGAATAATTGCAGGAATGGCATCAGTAAGGAATACAAGAGTGCTCACTTTTTTTCTTCTTTTATCATAAAACTCACATACAAAACTAGTTTGTGTCATAAAATTAGGATTTGTATAAAATATACCTGCTGTATTTGTAGTGGAAAAGGTCCCAGTGAGTTCTCTATCATAACGGATGGAATAGGGCCCCACCTTCTTTTGGTTCGCTTGAGAACTGTATCTCTAGCATGCCTGGTCTTCTGTGTCTGGGTCTAGAAGATAAAAAGACAGGTAAGAATATATCCATATACTCTTAACTATGTATATTTCAGCTTAGCTACTGTCCTGTGTTTCCATCTTTTTCCCTCCGTTCCAGTTTTCTCATTGACCATTTGTTTTTCCAAGGTCTTCACTTCTGATTATACCTGTGATAGTATTCCAAGAGTTTTTTTCATTCATTGTAGTACTTTGCATGAATAAAATCTGCTTTAAATCCTCAAACGTGGCTTTTATGATTCTTGACGTTCCTTATTAAGCTCCTTACTAGCATCTCCCATTTCAGAAAGGAAGTCTGCTGACTTAAGCAATGGACAGTAATCAACAACTGCTAAATAAAAATACACTCTGCACCAGAGTTCTTCACCTGATTATCTGAATTCCAAAAATTCAACTACAGTTACCCAGAATGAAGCTGTACTCTGTGAAACAGTATTTCAAATAAGTAAGGTATCTTGAAGTTAGAAGCTCACCTTTTTTTCTTCTTCCACCAAGCTAACATGTATTTTCTTTTGTACATGTTCTTGAATGTCTTTAAGCAATATACTAAAAGTCTTTTTCTCAGCGGACAAAGAAACAGCTGATGTTGTATACACAGAACCATCCTCTAGAATTTTAAAGTTCCCATCACTGGAGCTGATAAAGTCTGCAGACTGAAGGCATTCTTTCAAATCAACTGTAAGAAAAAAATATTCAAACAGTAACTCAAACAGCAAAACAGTAACACCCCTCACAAAACAAACAAACAAACAAAACATTTTCCTAAGTAAAAATTATATTTACTAACACGAGGAGTCTCCAAGAATTTGGTCATTCAGTATTTAAGCATCACAAATATAGATTCTAGAATGCATTTATGCTTTCAGATTTGACCAAGTTTACACAAATTTCCACTCTTGTGTTCCTACATGTTTCCTAAAGGACATGGGTGCTTCACAGATGTCTTTCAACAAAACACTATTACACTAGTAAAATTACTGAAGCATCAGAGATGAACTAATAAATTTAAATACAAAAACCCATTGTAGACACGCTCATTATTGGATCAGTAGCTATTAGATTTGCCTTGTGCTTCATGCCCCACAAAATCAGTGAAGATGATTAATTGATGCAAATGCCCAATGGAGATATTACATCTGGGAAGTTTTGCCCTGAGGAGGAAAGCACTGACTGGTACTATGTGATTTAATAGTCTTGGGAGGACAAAGGTCTTTAAATTATAAGGCAGACAGATGGGAGAGATAAAGACTAATTCTAGAACAAACGATTGGCATTTTTTTAATAAGTACATGATAGAATCCCACACAGTTTATAGGAAGTACTAGGTAAGTTCAGCATACTTCTCAGGTATTTTTTACTGCATTTGCTATCACTTGTGGCTAAAATAAACTTTAATGCACTTAAATAAACTTGGTTCATCAGCGAGCAATTCAGCACTACAGCTGGAGAAAAAGTAAAATCAGGATAATCATAATGAACTGCAGTAGGACCACAGCACTAAGCAAGAATGATTTGGCACCCTGAAGGCCAGAGACCTAAACTCTTGAAAATTGATCCTTGCAGAGTATAAGATGCATCAGTGTCATGTTTTCAAAATCAAAACTTTTCAATACTCCTTCAATAGTGGATGGGACGGACCTTGCTCTATGAAAGCTGATTACAAAATTCCAAGAGTAGAGTAAATTCAGAATTTCACCCCATATATGTAGATGATATTTTCAATGAACTAAATTTCATTTCTCTTTCAAGAATGTAAGAACAGATAGGAAGCATAATTTCAAATATGACGTGATTTCTTCCTCTTCTTAAGTCTTTCTTTTAACTGCTCAATTAAACATTTCCTAGTCTTTCTATAGTACTGCAGCAGTGATTCCTCTCCCTTATCAATCTGTACGATGAAAATTTAGTATCGAAGACAATATCATTACCTCACTTAAAGGTGTCTCATAATGCTGCATATTACAGCACTGCATTTCCAAAAATATCAGACTGGAGATTTTGTTTCTGATGGTTATGTGAGTCAACATTATGCTCAGTTAACCATAGCTCTGTGGGATTTTTTTTCTTTACAGCCTCTCATATACATTGCATAAGTCAGAAATATAAAAAAAACGTGCAACAACCAGGAAAATCCTGACTCATTTTATTGTCAAGGTATGGTCCTTGTATCAATGCAAAATATATTATGCTTTCTCAATAAATACTTGAGTAATGTCGTTCAAGCTATAAAGGTTTTGTTAAATGTTTGGGGAAAAAAAAAGTTTAAGTTCAATGTTATGCAGTTCCTTTCATAGCACTGTAATAGCACGAAGTTTTGTTTTTATATAAATCAAATTTATTTACAGAGAAATGCTAAAGTCTCTGAGAATGTGCCAAATACTTCAACAGCTGTAGCAACCCTTCATTTTAAAATTTAACAGTAAGGTCAATGAACTTTCATTTTTAAAGCTAGATTTTCTGAGCGTTTGCATTGTGATGAACTACCAATCCATTTGATTTGTTCCTTCTGTAGGAATGTGGATTAGGATGGCAGATTTGGAGCATGCCCCTCTCTTGTCCTAGGGCTCACACAGGGCACCTCTGAACCCTCAAAATCAGTCTCGGGCAGCACAGAACCCTGTAGCAACTCCTATGCCACACTTTTAAAAGCTGTCTTTTGAGGTCAGGTCTGAAAAAAAAAAAAGGAGCGGGGTGTTTTCTGGTCTCCCCTGTTCCTCTCAGCCACCTGCACATTGCCCTAAACCAAGACAGACCACCCAGTCAGACAGGAGCACTCTCCCAAGCGAAGGTGCAGTGCAGAACCCCTCTGCACCCCCTCTCCTTGGGCACCCTGAATGCCCCAGCACTGCTGAGAAGTCGCAGCCGTGTTCCACACGGTGCTTCGCTTGTGTGGGGTTTGTCTTCTTTGTTTTCTTTTTCCATTATCCAAATGACTTACTGACTTCTGCACATGGCTCTGTGGGTTATGGTTGTACTTTGGAATACTAAGCCACTCATTTAAATCCTAAGCCCTAGACTCCAAATTTTGAAACCATTAAACTCTGCCATTCTCGTTTTACAATAAATACTGAAAGCTGACAATAGCTGTTTACGCAAAAGTCAAATGGATGCACGGTGCTAGCGTTCAAATCCGTAACAAACATAGGGCGTATCCTTCATAAAAAGGCTGATCCAGCTGTTTAACTGGCTGTCCAGTCATCCATTCATTCCATTAAAAAAAAAAAAAAAGTCTCCTTCGCTCTTAACAGCATCTCCAGCAAAGGTGCGTGGTTGTGTTAAGATGGACATCTCACAGTTTCTCACCTCTGCCAACTAACGTGTCAGCCTCTAATTCAGAAGGAACATGAAAAATTACTTTCTTGCAAGCTTCACAGCACAAGCTCAGTACCTAGAAAACAAATTAAGACATCAGGAGAAAAAAAAATAATCATTACATGCTATTTTGAATAATAACTACAGTTACTGAAGCTGCCTTTGGTTTGTTTGCTTTTTAAGACAAGCCAGTGAAAAGGCACAGAAAGGGGAGACTCTTCAACTAAAAAGACAAATACGACTACGCAGCTTAGCATGCGAAGTTTCAAACTGAAAACCAGATCTGACCACTGCTCCTGGATCTGGCCATGGCTTGTGGCTTTTTTCTAAAATCACGGCAGCGCTGAAATAAACAGCAAGAGTTGCCTTTGACCAGAAGATTTCACCTACACTATTACTTTAACAGAAGAAAGCCAAAATACAGCCTCACAGTGTGCTCCCTCCCATCGCATTCTTAGTCAGGTTAGATCCAAGGTCTCTTAGTATTAAGGTTCAATGCATGAAAACTCAGTTCCATAGAATTGTGGTGATGTTTAACATTAAAGGGACAAGTATCTTATTAAAACCACATGACGACACTTGCACTTACATATCACTTCGCATCTTCAAAGTGCATTCTCAACAAACTAATTAAATCTAGCTTCAGCAATTAGATGTGACATAAATAAAATGTTGTGTATCACAGCAGTCCACTCCCATGTAACCACTTACAAAATGGGGTCCTCCTCAAAATTCAAACGAGTAGTAGATAACCAGACCTTTTTATACAAAGAAACATATGGAGGTACAAAGATTTTCCTCAGCACAGAGCAATTTAGTCCTGACTTCAGAAAATATATATATGTGTGTGTATATATATATCTTGCCTAGTTCCTATCCAGATGCTTAAAATTGTAATCCAAAAATCACACAGCAAATTAAACAAAGAAACAGAGAAATGTAAATAAATGTATTCACCCTTTTAAGTACATTTATTCTTTCAGGATGAAAGTCTAGTGAAAAGGAAAGTCATCTTTATTTTGCACATACCTTTAGGATTAAAGGTATAAAGCAGTAAATAGCTAATGGAAATTCTGAAAATGACTTGTGATTCTCATTAAGAAAATATTTAAATAAAAATACTTTTAAATCTTTAAGACATTAGGAACTTTTAGAAGAAGTATGATCAGCTAAAAAAATAAAGCTGAAATGTGGAATTTAATCATTTCATTAAAGCAATTTAAATGCTGTGCCTGCATCATAAAAGCTTTTCATACTGTTCCTTACATATATATATACACACAGATGTAAAATGATGTATATATAAAACAATTTAAACATCCCTGCTTATGTACTAGTAGGTACTTTCATTATTAACAGGTACTCAATAAAACACTCTCTCCTGACAGACATTGTATTAATTTTGAAGTTATTAAAATCACACCATCTTGCTACATTGTTCTAAGATATTTTAAGACTCAATGACATCTAATTTTGAAATAGTAATGCCAAGCTAGTCTGATGTCAGCACAAAGAACTACTGAAGAGCTTAAAAAAGGTTAAATATGGTAGTTCTTCGTAGATATCAACAAATAAGGAAACACCAGGTAAAAATAAGCTGTGACTGTCTTTACAAAAAGATGTGTCAGCAGTTTTTTGAGTTTAGGTGTTGGCTTTTTTCTACTTGACAGGGGAATTTCTTTTACTTTTTTTAATTAGATGTATGACTAAACTCGCCTGGGTTTCTTTGGGTTTTATTATGAATACCGTAGCAAAGGCAGACACACATAATGTCTGGAATAGCAACACTTCCATTAAAATGTACATATCTAATGAGTAAGAAAATAATAAATTCAGTGTTTCAGCACCGCCGAGTATTTTTCTTTCATGCTCCAAACGATCATCTGCCCTCTTTTTGTGAACCACGATAATAGGGGAAGAAACAAAAGACAAATCACTTTCACTCATCCACTAAAAAAAAAGAGAGAACTCCCCTGCTCTCCCCGACAATGGCCTTTCTGTAGCTGATAATTATGTACAAATACAGTAAATTGAAGGTAAAGGAAACCGCTGAAAATGTTCAATACACAACTAACTCTTCCAGAGGAGCTTAACACGCTCCGCACCATACGCACAACCCTTCCCATGGAAAAGGGACACCCATCGGGGGAAGGGGGCAGAGAGGAGAGTTTTAAATGAAATGAACTGCGGTTTAATTTTTTTCCATGAGTTACCAGCAGTACCATCAACGACCGGAGCATGTGTCCACCGCGTAACCTCAGGGCACTCTCCAAAAGCCACCCGACCACCAGTTCGAAAGCCAACCAACAACCAACAGGTTCTCTTCCGTCGCCGAGACATCGCCATGTCCCCCCCACTCCCGTCCCCGCCCGGCTGCGACGCTCCAAGATGCGCCCCGGGGCCGCGCAGCCACCGCGCTCCCCTGCGCGCCCAGCGGGCTGCCGGCCGCTCCTGCGCCCGCAGCCTTGCGCGCCCCTGCCAAGGACCCCTCCGAGGGGAAAGCTTTTTGGGAATAAAGACCCGGAGATCAACCCCTCAAAAGTTTCTCTTCGGCGCTGCGCGCCCGCGGTGAAGCAAGTACCAGCGCGGAGACAAGTCGAG
>VYZM01007301.1:0-31590 GCA_013398915.1 Dromas ardeola | reverse complement strand
GGGGGGGGGAGGAGAGGGTTGGTTGTGTTTTGTTTGAGGCCGCCCCTGCTCACCTGCGTCTCCCGGGTTTCAAGAGCGGCTTCAGATGAATAGAAGCAGAAATAATAATAATAAACGCAGAAATGTGGTTGCGCAGGCGGGAGGTGGGCTTTCCCAGGGAACACCCTGCAACTGGAGAGCTTTCAGCCTGAGCAGGGAATGGTGTTTCTGTTGCAACCCAGTAGACACAAGGATTTTTAACGCTTTGGTGCAGAAACAATTGTTACTGATTTGTAACTTTTTAAATCTGCCAATCGTAAAGCATATCAAAAAGGGGATCAAGTGGATTAGTAGATAAATTTCAATATTTGCTTACATTCAAATGCACAATTAAGAAGCAAAAAAATCTAAAAAACCCCTTCTCACTATTTCGAGCTAATAAGGGGGATCAACGACCTTGTTGCATCTGAAAGAGTCAGGCATCCACTTCTTGAAGACACCCATGCTTGTAGGTGGCAAGAAGGCAGGGAGAGGTGTAACCATCAGGCAGTCGCAGAGGGACACTTGCACATTTGTGTGGGTATAAAAAATGCTGGAATGGCTGAAAACATGGCCATACCCCCTCTAGTCCTGTGGCAATCTGTAGAGCTGTGTGCCCTACAGACTGGTTACAGAGGCGTGCATCCTAGGCCCAGTGTGCTGGGAAAGCCAGAGGTGGCTTGAAAGAGTTCCTTGGGCACAGGGCACTGTGATAACCCGTGATAACCTATGATAACATTGATAACTGTGTGCTGCAGTACCCCATAACATGTTGGTGTTGCAGGCTGGCTCTGCTGGTGGTTGCACCATAACCATGCAACATTGCAGCGGGCTCCCATCGTCACACAGACTCAGCGGGAGCAGAGGAAAAATGGCTGCAATGTTTCATTTTTTTGTTTGAACTGGTAAAGCCTGATTTGTCTTAAGCAGCAACCTCGTACCCTTGGCCTTCCAGTCAGCTTTGCCTGGCGTGCCCCACCGCAGGTGTTCACCTAAGCATACAGCAAGAGCCCACTGTCCCCTGCAGTCCCCTTCACTTTGGCATAGCGGGTTTCACAGCTGGGTGGGAAGCACAGGGCCTAATTTCTAAATGTTTTAATTCATTATGCTCCGTTCAAGTACTTGTGGACATAGAAAGGGAACGAATTTGCCTGGACATGCAATCATTTCCAAATGTAATAACACAGAATGCTAACCTTGTGGTCAGAATTTCATTTTTTGAGCTTTTTAATTCTTTGTTTGGTGTCAGTGTGGGACAAACCCACATCTGTCAGAACAGGTGCCCAGAGTCAGTTGACCCAGACTGTCTATTCCAAAGCCCTAATTAACAATCTTAAAACTCTGACCTGGCTTCGTACCACTCCTGTTTTCCTCCACCTACATGCCGTTCAGCTCTTGCGGTAACACACTGGACCCCTACGCTGACCGTGGAGCTCCTTCTGCAGTTGCGAGAAGTCCACAGGAGTTCAAGGGGAGACTGGGCAAATACTGACAGGAGAGAGGGAGGCAGGAACAGCAATGGGATGAGGTCATGGTACCCTCAGCCCAAGGCCATCGGAAGTGTCACAGCTGGCAGCCTTTTTCTTGCTTTTCCTGGGCATTGGTTTATGGCCACAACTGGAGAAAGCACACTGGGCCGGATAGGCCTTTGGGTCTGACACAACATGATTGGTGTTCCTGTGCTTCCGCGAGCTTCTCCCGGAAAATCTGGAGCCTTCCTTAGTGTCAGTAGCGTCAAAGTTGCTCTGCTGTTCAAAAATCCAGTTGGAAATTCCACCTGAGTGAGTAAATGCCTTTTCATCGCAGCACTTTTTTGAGTCATTGACGCCTTCTTCATCACCAGGAAGCATTTGCGCAGCAGAGAGGTATTTGAAAATGGGCTGGCCTGCCCATTGGAAGAGTTATGTTGTGTAACTGCAGTAAATCCCTGCCCTATTTGCTATGTATCTGTGAGCTTATGGACACATTTCAAGGCTTTTGTTTGAACGTGAGGAATCTCTCATAGCTGGAGCTCTAAATTAACTGTCTTCCTTTGCAGTGCTTTTGACCACGGGTGTGCTTGGGTTTGCTTGTATTTAAAGTTCCTGTGAGTGCATTCTCAGGGTTGGAATCAAGGAACGAGAATGTGAGGGGAGAAGCAATCCTTTGTTTCATGCTACTTTGGGCACAGAAACCCTACAAATGCCCACAACAGAATCACACTATTTCAGAAAGAATCCTCCAACAAAGCTAAGTCAAACTGTGAAAGTATTATGCATCATAGACTTGGAAAAACAATTTAAAAAAAAAAGTTACTCGTAATTTTGTTAGCTTGGAGCCCATATACTAATATGGGATTATTAAAGCGTAGGCGCAGTGAGCACATGAATATGTATGAAATATTGGAGACGAGTTAGTGTGACATTTGTTGTATCTCACAAATCAACTGCAGTGTAATGCTGGACGCAATAAGCATATTGTTAAGTTTCCCCTAATCAGAGAGTTCAAAAAGTTTGATAAAGCCCATCACCAAAAAATTCCTAGTGAAAATTGCAGTAGGATGAGAGGTTTTGCTGTGATAATAGGTGGTTTAAAATAAGGAATAGAAGATTTATGGAAGTTCTGCTGTAGGGGAGATTGACAGCTGGAACCTGTCCATATATTCATAAAAGATGTGGGAAAGGAGCTTAATAGTAACACAATAACAGTGGAGAATGTCATATTCATGACAGACAAATCTAAGGCTGACTACCCAAAGTTACACAAGATTATTACCATATTGAGTGAACAGGTGATAAATTGATAACTGAAATTTTAAATGAATATAATTATGGAAAGACTAACTAAAGTGGTAAGAACAGAATGTCGGGCTCTAGCCTTGCCGTTACCTCACTGAGAACAGATTTAGGAAAGTGCTCTGGGAATATTATGAGCTCAGTGACCAATGTCAATCAAAGGGAAATAAAACAGCAGTAATTATTTGGAAAGAAACAGCATAAACCTCTTTATGTTTAATTTTATATGCTCTCTGTAACCACAGGTACCTTCATATATTAAAAACAGTTTGCAATTCTATTAACCCATTTCATAAAAGGAGTAGTAGAAGCAAAAAAAAAAAAATGTACAAAAAAGCAACAAGGAAAGATTGTGGTTGTGAAGGGTAAGTGGAGCAGGATTCTTGAGCTTGGAAAAAAGAAGTGGGTGTGGTATGGTAGAGGTCTACACAATTGGTAATGATAACAAGAAGATGAACCTGGAACAGGTTGCCCAGAGAAGTTGTGGATGCTCCATCCCTGGAAGTGTTCAAGGCCAGGTTGGATGGCACTTTGAGCAACCTGGTGTAGTGGGAGGCGTCCCTGCCCATGGCAGGGGGGTTGGGACTAGATGATCTTTAAGGTCCCTTCCAACCCCAACCATTCTATGATTCTATGATTCTATGAGTTGGGAAGGACTGCTTAGTGTTTCCCATAGTCCAAGTACCAGAATAATTAGACCATGGACATTGAAAGCAGAGCCACCTTTGGTTCAGACAGCTGTAAAATGCTTATTGTTGGAAGCCGGCAGGATATGTAACAGGAAGAAACATTCAATATTTTCTGATTTCTACTCTTTTTCTCTAAAAATCAGATACTTTCTACTGCTGAGGGCAGCAGATTGTTGAGCCAGAAGAGCAAACCAGTTCTTACTGCTTCCATACGTAGTTCAGAGTACTTTCGTGGCTGGTTGTGCTCAACTCTTCACACCGCGTGAAGCAATATAGCACCTACAAAGGATTGGGAAAACATGGAAGCCACTTTTCCCTGTGCAGCGGGGTGGTGCAACCTTTGCTAGTCGAGTATCCAAGCACCTGCAGCCAGATGTTTATGTTGGAAGCATCCTTGGATGTGAAATTTTCTTCCTTGGTAGGCCACCTCAGAAGACAGAGGCCCAGCACATATTTTGGTCAGGGATTTCTGTTACTGTGCATTGTTAATAAAATGTGCTAAATGTTCTTAATTTAGGTCAGGCATACTAATTACCTTAAGGGTGCCTGAACAATAAACAACTGTGACCTTAACTGAGAAACTAATTAGCTTTGAAAATTTGGATTTCTTAATCATCAAAGAAGATGGGATAAAGCTCATCTTTAATTTAGAGAATAATTATTATCAGTGGTCTGAAGCATTACAGATTACTCATTCCCACACGAGGGCTGGATTGAATAAGACTGTGGAGCCTATAGCCTCATCCTTTTGCACTTCCCTTTTTCTCATAATAAAATGCAAGCATAATCTGAAATTTAAGATCAAATCTCCTATTCTGAAATAGCTTTCATTTAAATGTTTGTCTAAATTTTAAGTTACATCAGTTTTACATCTCAGAATAATAAAATGCACCTTCTGTACTTAACCTAACTTTTCTTGTTTGTGCTTAGTAATTCTCATTATTATTCTTATATGAAAACCACTACTTGCCTAACAAAAGGGTACACTTTTCATGATCTGAGTGTACCCATTGTTACAGCAGATCTTGATTTTCATGTGGTTTTTTGGAGCTGGGAAATAATCAGATATTTTATTGTGCAATTTCAAACAAATGCTGGATAATTTCTTTCTTTGATGTTTAAATATATACATCTCCAAATCTCTGTATAAAAAGATCATTTTAGAAATTGATATATTTTATTAAATAGGGGTTTTTAATACAATCAGTTTAACTATAGATAATCATGTTTAAATTAAATTGAAATAATTTATTTAAAATTGCATAGGCATATTTAACACTTGGATAAAAAAATGTCTCTTCAGATGAAATGCCAGGAAAATAGTGGCTGCCATGTCAGTTTATTCGGTCAGATTATCTGGAAGTGAGGAACCAGAATATTCTACCTCTAAGTAACAATGAAGGAAATATTAAAGTTTTTCTTGACACGTTCAGTCCAAAACCAAGAACAAAAGGAAGCAAAAGAGCTCACGTTAGAAGTGGCTTCTTCAAAACTAGATCAGAAACTTCGGCCAAGAGAAAAGAATTTAGAAGGAGGTGGTTGGTGATGAAGTGTCATAAACTAACCTAATGCAGAAAATTCAACAGTAGGAGTCAAAATATATCTTATAAATAAGAAATGCAGTGCAGGTTTTTTGTGTGTTTAACAAGTTCCTCTAAATGTTCCTTCTTCCTCTTTTCTTTTGATATCATAAACGGGAGAGAAAGGTAGGTGATATGGTCTAGACAGTCAAGTGGTAGCTTTGATAAGAACTAATAGTATGTATAGCCAACTAATCTGCACTACTACCAAAGTATAAGTATTTTTTTTCTATAGGTGTACACACTCAGTCCCGAATTACAGGAAAAAGCACGAACAGCTTTCAATGTAGAAACTCCGCACAGTGAAGATTACTGTTGTTTCTTAGTAAATCTTAAGTCATTACTCAGGGGTGTTTGAAAAGCAAGTGGAATCTTAAAAATTATCAGGAAAGAAAGAGAGGATGCAAAATAAAAAAAAAACCATCATGCCACTGCGTAAAGCCACAGATTGCTGGTCCAGTCATCTCAGAAAACACCTACGTGAGGCAGAGAAGCTGTCAAGAATGGAAATAAAAAAGAGTGGGTTTCATATAATGAACCTAAACACAGCATCAGCAATGGAAGACAGTGGGTGGAAAGTCAGAGGTGTGACGAAAAGGACTATGGCAGAGATTTGCAACGTAACAAGTGACATATAGGCAAAAACAGGGAATGTTTAGTCAGAGTTTCTTGCAAGCTAGTAATTTAGAAAAAAGGAAAAGATCAGGCAATAGAGATAAAATGAATAAAAGCAGGCACTTCTATTTGTACAGTAAATAAACAAATGCTGCCACTGAGGGCTGTCATATTATGGAGGACAAAAGCATAAATATGTCAGAAAAAGAATAAGAAAAAAAATAACACAGGGTATGCTCATCAGCGGTTGCTAGAGACACAGGTCTGAACCCTTGATTTTGGAAGTCCCTAAAAACTGATTGGCAGAGTTGGAGAGTGTATGGGGAAAAGGCCATGCCACACATGCTTTGCTTCTTACACTTTCCCCCTAAACATCAATTACTATCTGCTGTGAGAGATAGGGTGAATTTAATGGACCTTCAGCAGGAGGTGGTAAAGCAGTTTAATTTTATTCCCCTCTCATAAAGTCTGTCTGCTGAATTTTCCTAGAGATCTAGCAGAGGTAGGGTGTTAAGTGATATGAGACAAATGTGATTTTTTGCTTTTTAAAAAGTCTGGATTTAGTTCTGTATCATGCTTCCTTCTCTCTTTTCCTAGTTACATATTAAGAAATTTATTTAACAAAGTAGTGTATCTAAATGGAAAAAAAATAGAAATTATAACAGAATGAAAATAGCTTGATGAATATTTTTAAACAGGAAGTATTTGTTCTGCACAGCTTTATTTTGTCTTACATCAAAGATGCATAATAAAATTACATAGGAGGGGCTGATATGGGAGTTGCTTGAGTATTATTCATCAAGCATTTTTTTCATGTACTATCTTTGCTAATCCTATGACTCCTTTTTACTCATGTCAGGTATCAAAACTGAAACCTTCTGTATCCATATTCCCTGCATGTAAGAGAAGAAGTACGTAGAAACTACTTGAAGAAGAGATTATTTTAAAAAGAACAAGAGCATTCCCCTTACACATTGCAGAGTTTTTATTATCATCAAAACAGAGTTGGATATGGGTTAGAAAACTCTTTGAAACTATGAGAAAAACACATAGTAGTCTGAGTTATGGGAAATTTATATTTCCTTGACTCAATTTTGTCAAAAAATGCTAACAAGTTACAGTAGTAATCAATCGTACTATGATAGCAGCTCAAGTATTCTTGGAGACAATACCAGACAAACTGCCAATAGTGGGTTCAAGTGCAGGGTAGACGAACAGGTTAGTAATAATTAAAGCTTCAGATTTCAGGACACCAAATTTTGAGGCTGTAAAACAGCTAGCGAGGCACCCATGGACTGAAATGTGAGACATGATATCAAGATAAAATATCAATAGTCTGGCCTTAAGTTTCAAGCAGAAGAAGTATGTAGATAGGGAAGAACTATGGACCTGCCTGCACCACTAAACACCTACCACAGGACATTGGTCGACAATCAGGGAATTTACTGAAATGAAAATCTTATGGATCTGTAGGTCAGAAAGTACTAAAATACAGTGAGAATTGCAAAATATCTATCTTCAAAGAACTGTGAACTTCAAGAGAATTCTTGCAAATTATAATAAGGTTTCTAAACACAATAGTGTAGAGGTAATTTCAAGGGGACAAGTGGGGCTGTATCCTGAGCATCAGCTGGAAGTTAAGGGACAACAGATGTCACAGACCTTAATACTTTGGCCCAGTTTTGACAGAAGAAATTACCTATACAATTAAGTAATGGTTATCCAACAATGATAGGAAGTGGAAATGGATAGAAAAATAAGCATGCATTGCGTGAAATCTGAACAGCTTGGATAATGATCAGTAACAGTGATTTCAAAAGAACCTGCAATTTTGGGAGTGGCACTTCATTTATTCCCATTAGAGAACAGTAAGTGTGATAGATGTATCTGAAAAGGAAAAGTGATATATCCAAAAGAATTCTTCATTTATCGTTAATACAATATGCTATAGCAGATTCTGAAAGGAAGAATAGCCAAGAATGTGGAGTTTAAATAAGATAATTTCATTATGATTTGGGCAAGAGTAGATTGTGTCATGTTATAATATAACTTTCTTTGATATCCTTTAGATGGGATGTATGCAGACCATTTAATAATCTAGATTTAAGTAAAGCATCAATTCAAAGGAATTAAAATGAATATCAAAGGAAATGAAATGAAAGTGGGAATTAAACTAAGGACTATGGAATGATTAACATGATAGCTGAAGGGAAGACTACAATGAAATACATTGATAAGAGAGTTGTCCAGATGGATAGAGGCTAGAAATTATATTTTCCAAGAACCAGTTTTGGAACAAGTTCTGCTTAATATTGTTATTCATGATACTGCTTTAAAAACTTTAGATTAAAGTTTGCATTAGTAATGCATGGTTCGGATGATGTAACACTTGAAAAATCCTACCAGTGTTGATAGGAACATATAGGTCACACTTTGTGAACTGGAATTACAGAAGTAGGATAAAATAGCATTGTAGAAAGTAATGCACATAGCGACTAAATCCAGAATTTTTACTCTAAATTGAAGGCTTATCAGCTCGACTTGGCACTTCAAGAGAGGGAACTGGATTAACTAGCAGGTCACAGGAGGACTATCCTGTCTAGAATGACAGGGAGTCATTTTAAGATCACAACAATCATTTTCAGTAAAGACTGAGGAATTTTAGCATTACAGTGCATAGTATTAGCAAGACGTTCTCTAAAGTGCTACTTGACATTTTTATCATCCATGCTTAGAAAATAATATAAATTTCAACAGAGGTAAAGGTAGGCTAATATAATAACAAGGGAAGGTATTTTAGAAAGTTAAAAAGTCTATTTAAGGTATCAAAGTGGAAGTTTTAGAGGAGATATGATTAAACGGTTATTCTTTATAATTCATCTGGTTAATCACCAGAGCCGGAAAGATTTTTAGGCATAATAATCTTTCTTACAAAAGGCATTAGATGTACAAGGTCTGTAACTATTAAAAGAGTGAAACTCTGTAGGTGCTTTTCAAATGAAGCAAAATAGGCAAGAAACCTTCATTGTTTAAATATGGTGCTCGTGAAGTTTATGAAGTGTTTTACAGACTCATACTTGCTTTTAATATGCTGGCAATATTTGTTGCGGTGTCTTTTATTGCACTCAGTTTATCCCATGGATCATGGATTCACTTAATTTGTGCATGAGACAGGAAGAAATTTTTACAAGTTTTGATGCACATCTTAGATTCCAGGGTAATTTTTATTCCCTTACTTTAAAGTTTGGAAGGTATCAAAGACTGGCAACAGTCAGTGATAAGATATTGTCAATCTTTAGACTTAGGATCAGAAAGTAATTTTCCATCAGATCCCAGTGTCATAAGCCTTTGTTTTGGAATTCCTCCTTTATTTTTGTGTGTTTCTCTAGGATGCATGATATTTTATTTCTTTGGATCGGATTATTTAAGAATATTTCATGCTCTGAGTCTTTCTTGTGTCAGAGGCCAAAGCAACATTTCTTCTCTCTCCAGGTAGAGAGAACATGCCCTGAGACATAGCTTTTTACTAAAATGCCAGGAAGTCTTTGTGATGTCCTCCAGTTGATGTGCAAGGAAGGTCAGATGAACTACAGCTTCTAATGGATACTTCTAGAACCAACATTGATTACAAACTGTAATACCATTCTCCACTGTGATGCTGGAGAGCTAGCTAGAGTTACAACACAAATGAGTCTCTGCAATGCTATACTGCAAACCTCCTTATGAATACCATTTCTAAAAGTCCTGTTACCTTTATCAGAATTAATTTTGGGATGCTCAGACACTTGCTAAGCAATTTTTGCTGTGGCAGAGTCTAAGGACATGTAGTTTCATTTTCATTCATAATGAAAAAAACACCCTGATATTGTAACAATATTTTATTCATATAACATCTGATGTTGATATTTTTCCACTTTAATGTGTAGATACCTGTTTCTATTTATTGTTGAAGTTTCAGGGTCTTGGAAATGTCATCATCCACATGGAAGAGTGGCTGACATGCCAGAGGGTCGTGCTGCCAACCAGCAGGATCTCGACAGGCTGGAGAAATGGGATGACAGGAACCCTATGAAGTTCAAGAAGGAGGAGTGCAACATCCTATACCTGGGGAAGAACAACCCCATGCAACAATACATGCTGGGGGCCACCCAGCTGGGAAGCAGCTTGGCAGAAAAGGACCCGGGAGTCCTGGTGGACACCAGGTTGAACATGGGCCAGCAGTGTGCCCCTGCTGCAAAGAAGGTTAATGGTATTCTGGGCTGCATTAGGAGGAGTGTTACCATCAAGTTGAGGGAGGTAATCCTTCCACTCTACTCAGCGCTGGTGAGGCCACCCTGGAGCACTGTATCCAGTTCTGGGCTCCACATTACAAGAGAGATATGGACATAGTGGAGAGAGTCCAACAACGGGCCACAAGAATGATGAAGCACCTCACATAGGAGGAAAGGCTGAGAGAGCTGGAACTGCTCAGCCTGGAGAAGACAAGGCTCAGGGGAGGACCTCATCAATGTACACAAACACCTAAAGGGAAGGTGCAAAGAGGATGGAGCCAGGCTCATTCCAGTGGTGCTCGGTGACACAAGGCAGAGGGATGGCTCTTTAACCTCTCTGCACTTTGAATTCCGGCTGTGCAGGTCTTGATGGTTAGGACTCTGCATAGCTTCAGGTATGAAAACCTGTCCCTGCTGAAGTCATTGGCAAAAATCCCAGGATTTCACTCCCGGACTTGAACTATAGCATTCATTTGGGAAAACACAGTGATATGATGGAGCAACTCTAAGAGTTTCCTTAGCTCCCAGAGCTACAGAAAGTCAAGCTGTAGCAGCACAGATTTAGAAGACAATTGAAACAGGGGACTGGAACAGTGTGAATGTAGTACTACCGCTGTGGTAGAAATTGCCATGCTATTCTGTGAAATAGCACTGCTGACTGTCCTTAATGAAAGTAATACTGCTGATCACCCTTAATGAATATTCTATACTAACTAAGTCTTACTCCTGCCTTCTGTTCTTTCTTTCCCTTTGACTTCCTCCCCTTCCCTTTTGCCTTCATATTCTTGCTGATTTGCTTGACAGTGCATCCTCTCAACTCACTAGTAAGCTATGATTTTTTATTTGTCGTATATTCATGACACTAGATGTATTCTGGACTTTGCTTAAAACTTCATTAAATTCCCCAGGGAAAAAAAAAAAAAAAAAAAAAAAGACTGTATTCTTCTGTCATTTAGCCTGGTGCAATTTCCTAGACCTTAGTTTTTGCACTGGTGAAAACTCAGGAAGTTTAAGATGACAATCTGCCATAAGCTTGCTTTAGTTCTCTGCTCTGCAAAAATAAAGTTGAGAATACTTTTCAGGGGGTAAACTATATGCACACCTGCATAGGAACATTAAAATTTTCCTTTAAGCTTAGCAAATATTGGGAAAATATTTAGACATAGAATATATACTTAACAGTGTCATAAAGGAAGCTTTTAGAATGTGGATTACCATACAATAATTTACAATTGAAGCATAACAGTAAATATTAGGGTATCATTTTTAACAGGAAATATTGATTCACTAACAGACATTTTTTATAATGCTTTTGCTTTGATTATACTCTATGTAGCAATATAGTAACTGACGCAGTAGCGATAAAAGGAAGATAATAGAATAGCAATATTGTGATGTGGACAGGGTAGAACAAAGGGTAAGAGGACTGTATATCAAGAATCTAAGTCTCAACATCTATTTTAATAATACAGAGTTCTGATCAGAATATGTGAGGCAACTATTATAAAAGTAATGAAAGAACCTTGCTGAAACACAGCAAAAGGCAAAAGTGGCAGTCTGACATTGAAAGCTTGCCAGAACAACTGTTGTTTAACTCCAATTAATGACTCAAACCCAATTTGTTCAGGCAAATGAGGGACTCTAGTTCAAAATTATTATTTTTCTGGTAAAAGATTTGGCTAAGTTCCTAATACATTTGTCTATCTTTCAGACTGGTTTCTGTGGAAGACAGAGCTATAATCTATGCACATATCATTGAACTGTAGACATGTTCCCCTGTTCTCTTTCCTACAGCATCCGATAAAAACTTTTTCTGGAAGGTGAACCTTCTTGGAAAGGGAACCCTAAGAGAAATATCAGTATTTTATATACATCAGTAATATAATGAAAAACTTGGCAATTGGCAATGAGAACGAGCACCAGAACAAAAATGAGTCACAATCATTTGGGATTCTATGTGCAAACACAGAATTGCCCAAGAGTGTTTTTCTCTCCTTTCTTTTTCTTTGTAAATTGATTTTTTAGGTCATGTGATTATTTAAACAAAATCACAGAGTTAATTTAACAAATGGAATTATGAATTTAACAAACGCAGGTACGTCTTCAAACTTTACTTTTGTTATAATCAAGAAGAATAACTTTAATACTGTAGAGAAAATAGTCATTTGGTGGTATTTACATACTGTGGCATGTCAGAAAAATAAAATAGTATTACAGACACAGGAAGAAAGTAGAATCACTAAACAGGTCTTGAAAATATTTCTACATATGGTACTAGTTTTGTAGCTATATTGTTTTGTAATTCTATTACTACATCTTGCGTTGCTACATCTAGCCTGTTTCCTGGCTCTGCTGGATACAAATATCCTAAGGAATGGTATCTATAGGTGTGTTAGACAGAGGTATGCAAATAGCATAAAGAAAATAAAAAATGTGTTACAGAAGTTTAATGCTTCAGGTAATGAATGACATGCATTAAACTAGCCTTGAGAATCTAAAAATAGTCATTTGCATTGGTAACTAAAGAAGGCCTTTCCTTTGGCAACTGTTCATAGACATTTTCATTCTATTTCATTCATTGTTGAGTCTTTCTTTCTCATCTATAGGTGAAGGTAGCAAATGGAGAGGTTGGCAGTACATTGTTTTAGAACATTTAATCTTTTTTTAGAAGAAAAGAAGTAAGTCACAGGATTCCTGTGGCTTTTCTTGACTAGTACTCGGAAATCTGTACAACTCTGACATACTTCTTCATTTTCCTCTCCATAAATATTTGCATTTAAGACGCTTTGCTAGGACAAGTCTCCAAAGTGTCCTTGAATATGCCCTCCTGTTGGCAACAGCATAAACCCCAAGGGCTTACTTTTTCGTTCTTCCCCCCTAGAGAGTAGTAAAATATGCAGATACGAAGGATTTTTGAGAAGTACATCAGCTGGAAAAGTCTCTGTGCAGGGGACCTGGAATTGTGAAAAGGCAGTAATATTTCTTGTGGGTGAGGAAACAGGTAACTGTTGAGCTAAAAGAGAATAAAAAGGAGGGAATAGTAAATTTTGAAACTCAAACTGCAATGTTGTGCTACTGAAATCCAAAATAAAGTTGTAGATACAACTTTCATTTCCCAAATGCTGTTTTGACATATAACAAAATGTTCCTTGCTTTCTAACCATTTTTTCTTCTAGCTCGTATGAACTTCCATAAATGTGTTAACGTTACCATCATTAGGCCAATTCAGTTAGTGTAAATAGGAATGTAGGTGAAATGCCAATGGCCAATTTGTTTTAAACAAATGGCAACTGGAGCTTCTGTGAGTACAATTAAATGACACAATGGTACCAATGCATGTGGCAGCTTGAAATACTGCTGGTACTTCTGCTGTCTTACTATGACTCTTCTGTGTGCATCAAGAATTGTTACCAAAACAATATGGAAAAGGTTTGCGAACGAACCACTGTTTTAGTAAATACGGGATGAAATTATTAGGGATTTCTTACAGCATAGATTAGATGATGACCTGAGATGAGCACTCTTTTTATCTCCATTCAAAATTGTGCATTCGTGATCAAACTCTTATGTATCAGTGTGACAAGTTTTAGAGGAAAGTATTTCAGGATGTCTTTATTTTTATACCTTCTAGATTTAATTCCATGTAATTTAAAAAAAAAATGTCTTTAATCTGTACCACGTAAAGTTTCATTCTGTGTTCTGAAATGAACATTTTAAGACAAAGTCTAGTCTCTGTGATCTCACTGGGGCTAGCACACTCTCCACAACATACGGAGAAATTGTATACCTGACCAGCTGATGTTTCTAAATGAAAACTTCCTACTTAGCGTTGTTTACATTTGGATTCTTCTCAGTTTTCTGTGGCCAGCAACGAATAAAAGCAAATAAAATAGTTAGAGAGATTACTTAAATTCAAACAAAAGGAACTGTTTGCATTGTTGATTTAAGAAATGCAAGCAGATAATATTTCCTCTTGGGTTCCTAATCTTGACTTGAATGCTTTGATGTTGGGTATAACTAGTAAAATTTGCACTTTTAGAACTAGTGCAAGTCTTTAGGATTATTTCTCTATATGCTTAGCTGACTTTTTAGTTGGCTTTAGCACTACAAAGTAGGGTTTGCCCAAATTAATACTAGTCATTTATAGTCATTTATATGTGATCGTCACTAGCCAAAAAAGAGGCGCAGTCTGAAAATATAAGATGTAGTCCTTCTATATACCATCCATCCCCATTCTGCAAGGACAGTTATGACCTTGATCAAGACCATTAAGAATCATCCTATGGGAAGATAGGAAATGAAAGTTGAATAGTTGAATCATGGAATCATAGAATAGTTTAGGTTGGAAGGGACCTTAAAGATCACCTAGTTCCAGCTCCCCTGTCATGGTTAGGGACACCTCCCACTAGACCAGGTTGCTCAAAGTGCCATCCAACCTGTCCTTAAATACTTCCAGGGTTTTCGCTGAGCTCTTCCAGCCCCCAGAAACCACATAGGCCTTTCCTGTTCCCTCCAGTGCAGCTCCCCGAGTAACCTGTGTATCTCAACCCTATCTCATCGCAGACAGGGCACTCTTGAGGCCCTCTGAGCCTTCCTACCCTGCCAGATCTCCAGTGTCTGACCAAACTCCCGATTTTCCCAACCCTAACCCACTTGCATGTGAAATGCCCTTTGCCAACACCTAGTTTTGCCTTCCTGAGGCACATGAGGTGCTTCAAGCCAGTTCTGAGATGAGTTTTGAGATATACAAGCCCTGAAACATGTTAATACCCAGTCTTTATCCTACCATAATTCAGATAAATCATTATCTCAAAACAGCATTCATAGAACTATGAATCATTCATTTTATTCCCAGTCACCTGAAGCTACTAGAAGCTTTTGACTCTGGTGCCTGTTGGTTTGAAAGACTGGACAGACTTTAGATACTGAAGTCACATTAAGTCATGAACACAGTCTCCCAAGCTCCCTCATTACTCTGTAGAGTGAGAAACCCTTAGAAAAAGGTTTTGTGGTGAGTTGGGAGATGCTCTTCTCTTCTCTCAGTCACTGCTGACCTCGCCTAGGGGTCTCAGCTTATTGTCTATATTAGAAGGTTTTGCTTATTTGAGGGAAAAAAACAGTACATAAAATGATATTTTGACTTGTGGTTTTGCTTTTTAGTACCTTATCACTCTTACTTTCCCCGTTACTTTACATGGAAGCGTCTTGTACTCATCTTTAAAGCTCTTTCACACTTCTACTTCTGTCTTTATTGATGTCCTATTATTTGTTCTGGCCCTAATGCGATCTTTTTACACTGTTCCTTGCATTTCTGTAACAACTTCTCCCAGGGCTGGAATGCCATTATAAAATTAGTTGTGATATCTGAAGGGAATTGACAATTAATAAATGCTAGGGAAATTATCCCTGGAGACTTTTAAAGTCTTCTCCAACTTGTACCATATCTTGATAATAAGAAAATAAATTACATTAAAATAAAACATGTCTATTTGTTGAAAGAACATGCCTAAGCTGCACCTAACAATGTAACAGTATATCCTGTCAACTGATGATTTACAGAACCACAAAATCACAGAATGACTGAGGTTGGAAGGCACCTCTGGAGATCATTTTATCCAGCCCCTCTAGGGTTGGATAAACCAGCAGGGTTTATTTGCTGACCCCCCAGCAGGGTCAGCTGGAGCAGGTTGCTCAGGACTGTGTCCATCTGGATTTTTAATATCTCCAAGGATGGAGACTTCACAAACTCACTGGGCAAACTGTGACAGTGTTTGACTACTCTCATAGTTAAAAAGTATTTTCTTTTGTTTAAGTGAGATTTCCTGTGTTTCATTTTCCTATTGTCCCTCGTCAAATCACTGAGAACAGCCTGGCTCCACTTTCTTGCTGCCATCAAGTATTTATACACATTGAAAAGATCCCACCTGTGACTTCTCCAGGCTCAAAAGTCACAGCTCTCTCACCCTCTGATTGCATGTCAGATGCTCCCAGCCACTAATCGTCTTTGTGGCCCTTTTCTGGACTCTTTGCCCCTTGATCCATTTCTCCAGCCTGTCAAGGTCCCTCTGAATGGCGACATGACCCTCTTGTGTATCAGGTACTCCTACCAGTTTTGTGTCATCTGCAAACTTTCTGAGGGTACACTCTGTGCCACCATCCAGGTCACTAATGAAGATGCTTAGCAGTATCAGACTCATTGTCTACCCCTGAGGTTCTCCAGTAGTGCCTAGTCTCCAGATGGACTTTGTGCATCCGGTTGCAACCCTTTGAGCCCAGCAGTTGAGCCAGTTTTCAGTCTACCTCAATGTCTACTTATCTAACCCATACTTCAATTTTTTGTCTGAGGATGTTATGAGAAACAGTGTCAAAAGCCTTGCTGAAGTCAAAGAAAACAACATCCACTGGTTTTGTTTTCCTTGTCCAGCAAGCTAGTCACTTCATCAGATTGGTCAGACAGGATGTCTCATAAATCCATGCTGACTACTCCTAGTCACCTTCTTATCCTTAATATGTTTGGAAATGGCTTCTAGGATTACACGGTCAATCACCTTCCCCGGGACTGAGGTGAGTCTGACCAGCCTGCAGTTCCTTGGATCCTCCTTCTTGGCCTTCTTGAAGATAGGAGTGACATTTGCTTTATTCCAAGCCTCAGGAACCTCCCGCAATAGCCACAACTTTTCAAAGATAATCAAGAGTGTCTTTGTAATGTCATCAGCTAGCTCCCTCAGCACTCGGTCCCATGGATCTGTGTATGTTCAGTGTGTTTAAATGTTCCCTGACCTGATTCTCCTCCACTGAGGGTTAGCCTTCCTGGCTCCAGAGTTTCCCTCTGGTCTCAGGGATGTGGGATTGCTGATGGCCGGTCTTACCAATAAAGACGATGGCAAAGAAGGCGTTGAGTACCTTGGCCTTTTCATGTCATAGTGGAAGTATTATACCAGAAGCAGCAAATGAACACAAGTTTCTGATGCAAGGAGTCAGCAAAGCAGAGTTAATATGACCCTCAGATATACAGAGACTGGGGAAAAAAACAAAAGATTTACATCTGTATCTAATGCTGGTGAGAACAGCAGCAGAACAAAGCACCTGATTCTTATCGTAAAGAATTTAAAAGCAAAAGATAAAAAGCTGCAATTATTATTTGAATATTGGTAGGTATTCTACATAAAGAGATTTTAAAAGCTCAGTACGTCAAAAAAAAAAGAGGTGGGGGAGCTAGACAGTCATGTTCCTGAAGATCTTAAACCAAGACCAGAGACTTTTTGGAATAATTACTTCTTAAGACCGAAAGGATGCTTAAGTATTCATCAAGAATAAATTACTGGGCCTACTGGCAGAGGAGTTGACCTATGATGTAAAAAAATGTCAAAAGAACAAACACTTTAACAGCTCTTTCTGTTTAAATTCTCGGAATATTCAATGGAGATTGACTGTTACTTTCTGTATACTATATGACAAAAAAGAAACTAATCCTAAATGAAACTTTTAATGGCAATTGGAGAAAGAAGAAACACTTTTATGTTTGGCACAATTTTACTAATGTATAAAAGCACATTCTCTATGTTGTTGAATAAATCTCCTCATGCAGTTCTTCAGGTATTGATGACACTTATGGCTGCATTTAACTGGTGAGCTTTGGTGTCCTCAGTTCTTCCTGCAGTCTTGACCCTGCGCTTGCGCAGAGAAATAAGTAGCAGCTCATTGACATTCAAAGGGCTGTTCGCATGCACAAGTTCCCATCCAGTGGAAACCAAGGAGAAGAGATGGTGGGAAGGTGGGATGATTTTGATTTCCATCAGGACATGGTTGGGGTTCTCTACTTGATGATGGAGTGCTCCCAAGTTTCATTATATGTGCTCAAATATGCATAGAATTGTTATACTAACAAAAGCTTGTTTTGAATTACAAAATAAGTTTTTACTTATTGATAGAGAGTAGAGTAAAAGGATACTTTAAATAATCTCACATATTTCACTTTGCATATTGCTTCTAGAGTGCTTACATTTGGTCTTTTTTCTTTTCCATTTACTTTATAATGCTCAAAAAAAAATCTGAAAATATATGTCCAGCTTGGAAAAAAAAAATTTACCTTGCATTACTAGGCCAAAACTTTGGATTTGCAATTACATATCGCAGTCCCTAGTTGATGTTTTTACATTGTTGAGGACACACTGTTCCTGCTGAGATCAATTTCAAGTTCCACAGAATTTTGTCATGATGTTCTGCTTTGGTGGCTACAGAAATCTCAAAAGAAGACCCTTTATGATTTCTACAATGTGTAGAGTATATTTTGGATAAAATTATAATCCTGGAAGTATTCATTTAGGATATCTTTGACCTGACTGCATCCCACGTTAAAATCTTGACATTTTAGCAGTTTAATCTGTAAGGATTTTTCCTGTAAAATCTCAGCATTATGGCTTGCATTCAGAAGAAACAATAAAATTTTGACAATAACAGAGCAATTAACAGATGAAACGCTTGTTTAATTATTGCGTTGATCTAATCTTATTCTTTCATGGGAAGAGGAAGCTGACCAGGTCCACCTCATCCACCCTGCGTTATTGACACACTCATTTAATATTACCACCTTAAGTAGTTTATACACACACACATAAAATTTTCTTTCACTCACTCACGCTCTTTCATGTTATTCAGTTTTACATGCTTTACAAAGACAGGTGTGGTTCTTTATTTTTCTAATTCCCTTGCCATGTTCTGTTTAAATTATTCCATTGGTAAGCATAGACAAGTTGATACGTGTACGTTAGTTTCGGCACACGTTTAACTTTTATTAGTTTAGATGTTTTTTGAGATTATAAAGGAAGATGGCTGCAAAACCAAAATACTTTCCAGCCTAATTAATTTATACCCTTTCTTGTAGTCAGTTTGTTTTATGTATCTTTTCTCCCTTTTGTCTGATATTCAAAAGAATGAACAACTTACTTAAAAAATAAAATAAAACAGTTTTAAATTCCTTCTTCATTGTGTTGCTATGAGCAAATGACATTAAGAAGCTTTTATCTTTGGTACATGATTGCATTGTTGACTACCGCAGAACAAAACACAGCTTTAGCTAATTATGTGTAGATTAAACAGACCTGAGTTCACAGGATATTAGAAGGTCATATACTATCTATAATATTCCCAACGTTTATATCTCTCATTGACATACACAGATGCATCAGACAGAACTGCATTATGAGGGTGCACAACTGTATAGACAGCAAGAGCTGGCCATGACAGGACAAACCTTCCTGGGTTTTCCTCCACCTTGAATCTTGTTCTTGAGTTCTTGTGTGAAGAATTAAACTATACATTAAAACAAAGTGTTGGTCCTTCAGATTTCAAGCTCTATCATAAAACACCATTTTTGGTGCAACTCAGAACCAGAAATATGGTCATGACAGTCCTGCTTGTGGGCCTGACTCTGCTTGGAGTTTTTTATAGACATTTAAATCTTTGCAAAGTAAATGTAAATTAGACTTTCAATGTGTTTTATGACTTTGTGCTCAACTTTTGAAGACTAAATAAAAACACAAAGACGAAGACAGTTGCAGAAGAGTATAATCCTGTCACACATGTTTCTTTCTCATGATAAAATGAGAAAACGGCTTACAGGGAGACACATTTTTCATAATTTTGCATTATAGGGAGCTGCAATGAAAATGTGCTATTCAGAAAGCATGGAGAAAGAAAGGAAAGAAAATATGGGTGAGTAATCATAGTATCCAGTTGGATTTATTGAACAACCCAAAAAACTGGTATTAGAGAAGGCAAAAAAGAAAGAAAAATGACAAATACAGAAGTCAGACATTATTGGCATAAGGGGTGGAGTTCAAACATGCAAGTGGAGATCCCTGAAGTGACTTACCAGCATTACTAAGGTATTTTATATAGTATATAGAAAATACATTTCACTACTTATCCACCTGTAAAAACTAAGCCTGTATCTGAAGTAAAGAAGTTATATCTCAAACACTTAAGAATAAAAAAAAGTTCTCTTTCTGGTTAAGCTTACATGAACAGCGTTTCTAATATACAGATTTTGACTGGCTATTGTATACTGATTTAGGTATTCTGCATGAAAATAACCTCAGTAAAATCTGCTGAGGCACCTGTACTGACACTGAAATTGAAATCTCACTGTCACTACCCTTACAAAGAGTAGAAATTCTTTCTAACCTGTCAGTTAAATTAATTAATGAATAATTTAACATGTCATTAAATACCTTGAAACTGACATTCATTATAGAATTCATAGCATTGGACTTATTCAGACTCACAGAAACAAAACAGTGGACTCCACCAGCCTCACCAGCCGATGGTCAATGGAGGCCAAAACATTTATAATGTCAACTTATTCAATTGTTGATATTCATGGTGCTTGAATTCCTCGCCTTTATCTATCATCATTTTTACTCTTCAGCCCTCCAGTCTTTCCACATCCTTTGTGCTCCACCCAATGGCTTTGGGGAAGTCCTCTTTCATGTTGTCATTCTTCAGGGAACCACCATCCCTCCGAGGCTCTCATTATCCTAGGAAAGGAGATTGCTACTCAGTATGGCGTACAATGAGTCAGTCAAACTGTGTTTACGGACTTTGCAAAGATAGCATTTTTTTTCCTGTAGAACAACAATGTGTTCAAGTCAGTCTCATTCCTCATTTTCTCTCCTCCCAGTCCTCTCCCTTCCCATCCCCAGGGCTTGAAAGGCTGAGCAAGCCATACAGGAGACTGCCTGATAATAATGAAAAAAATAACTACAGAGAAATTAGAGGATGGATAACAAGAGTAAAAGAGGAACGTGAGGGAAGTACTGAATGGATAGCTGGGAAAGAAATTCAGAACGGAGAGAAGAAGGAATGAATGAGTAGAGGAAATAAGGAAACAAGATTGGGTAAGAAGTAAAAGAAAATAATGAAATAAACCAAGAATACGGCAAAGAATACATAAATATGAAAATAATTAGGAAGCAGCAAAAATGAACCAAAGAAAAATAAAGCTACATTGAAATGCCAGCTTTAAAAAAAAATGTTTTCTTTTCAGTGCTGGAGAAGAAATAAATACTGCTTTGAGAAATGTCACTGCATCAGCTAGGGGCATCATTCACAAAAAGAGAGAGATGAAAACAAAGAGTAAATCTGCAAAGGGTACCCCCCATAAAAGTGAAGGTAAAATGGAAGGTAGAGGAGGAGGGGCAGCTTAGGCCTTTTTAAAGTTTGTTCTCGCCTCCTTTCCTTAGTAAGAAGCAGTCACTCCCTGAGCAGGGAGTGTTTGGCTAATGGAGTCTCAGCCCCAGGGCAGACAGGAGTGCCTCGCCTCGCCTCACCCGGTATCCAGAACCTCTCCCCATTTTGGGAGTGGTATTCACAGGCTGGAGAGAGGCTCCAGGAGAATCCCAGAGCACGGCCAGCAAGGAGAAGGTGGACAACTCCTTACCAAAACTCATGCCCCTTTCCTCTTTCAAAAAAGAAAAAAAAAAGGTGGTTTAGTGTTGGTGGTACAGATCAAAAAGCTCCCAGCCCTTCTCTCCTGTGTGTGTTTAATATAGGCTCCTGAAGCTTTGTTATAACTGGAATGGGAAGGCCCATTTTTCTTCATCAGCTGTGCTGTTTTCAGCTGGTGTAAAACTACTGGCTTTGTGGCAGTGACTGCCTTTTTGCCTTATTGGAAATTACAAGTGGATTGAGTTCCTCTGTTGGCTAACGGGGCACCACGGAATTAGGCCAACACAGTGGTTGTGCATTATTCAGCAGTCCGACTGATTTAGACTTAAGCAGTTTCCAGTCTGTAGGCAGGTAAGTAGACCCTGAGGAAAGGCTAGACTTGTTGGCTTGTCTACAGAAGGGAAATTCAAGGGTCTGTACCTCTGGTACATGCAGATTTTTTACGAATTTGGCTAGGTAAAAAAAACAAAATGGAAAAAAAACACCCTAAAAAAAAAAAAAGAAGAAGAAGACATGATTCTACATAGGTTTTCTCATTTTCTTGCTTGATCTTCATGTGAAAGTTTAGTCATGTGACAGTGCCAAACTCCCCACGTACCTCAGGCATATGGATTCAAGAGAAACTGTTGTCTCACACTAGAACCAGACAAATATAAATTGGTGGTTCCCATAGGCTTCCCTTCTTTTTGAATGTGCTGTACCACATCTGAATATTCCGCTCCTTAACAGCAGAACACCTTGACAATATTTTATAAGTGTACAGTATCATTTATTCAAATGAATTCTAAAACATATAATTTTAAAACTCTAGGATATATTGTGTACAAATACATTTGATTGGTGAAGAGCTGTTGTGAACCAATTTAAGAAACTTGCAGCAAGTGATACCATTTCTGATGAGTTCAGCAAGGCAAGCTCACTCATACTGGTTTGGTGAGAAAGCTGAACCTCACCCAGCGGTGAGATTTTGTGCTGGAACCTCAAAGCATCGTGAGCAATTAGGTTTGAATGTGGGCAATGATTATAGCTAAAATAGCAAAATACTTGGTATGGGTGAAAAGTAAAGTTAGCTTAAGTGTTGTGGTTGAGCTTTTTTTTTTTTTTCCCCCCCGAGCAAGTAATTTCTGTGTATGTGAAACATTCCCAGTCTTTGCTTGGGTGTACAAGAGGGGGTGGGGGCTGCTCTCCCACTTCAGAGCCACCCTGGCTGGCCCTGCCTGGGGAGGCAGCGGAGGGCCAGCACAGCTTGCGGCGATGGAGCCAAACACAACTGTGGTGGAAGAACAGCACCAACTGCTTTCAAGAGATCCTGCTTGCATGTAAACACAGTCTGCGCCACTAAGAGTTTTTAAGAGCTAGCCTTCTACAAAAGCAGTAAGAAGGCAGAGCTGCCAAGTTTCCCTGTTTTCAAGGCTGACTGATGTGGTGCAGTGGTAAAGTGTTCCTCCAGAAAACAGATGAAACTTCCAGTGCTGGTGTTTCTGGCACTTAGAAGTAACGTTTAGAAGAGACTTCCTGCAAATGCAGAGTAATGTGACAAAAGCAGATCTTTGAGGGCTGCCACATTTCCAGTGATTAATGATTTCAATCGAGTGATTACCTACCATGACCAACGAAGTCTTTCCTTCAAGGTGCAGCTAGAATATTTGTGGGATATTCCCTAACACCTGTAATATACTGGGCTCTTTGCCAGGGCAATCATGTAGGTACATAAGAGAAATGTTTACAGGTCAGCATCACCCAAGTAATCAAATAATGGTAATAAGAAAAGTAAGAGAAAAGTAGTTATGATTTTGACTTGTATAGTTATAAAGAGTAGACAGAATTAAAAACCCTGGCTCAATGCATACTTCATTTATGAAACTCTCTTATCTTTCACTTCTTTGGGTCATCTTTCACATCTTTGGGTCATCACCTTTTCTTTCTTGTTCTCTGTGCCAAAAACTAATATGCAGACATATCTGTCTGAAAATGAAGTCCATATATTTGTAATAAGAAAAATTCAT
Source organism: Dromas ardeola (assembly GCA_013398915.1). Taxonomy (NCBI): domain Eukaryota; kingdom Metazoa; phylum Chordata; class Aves; order Charadriiformes; family Dromadidae; genus Dromas; species Dromas ardeola. The sequence goes on along the minus strand of VYZM01007301.1, from coordinate 8,189 downwards.
TACAGCTTAAAGTGAGTCAAATTCCTATGAAATGTGGAACTGCTCAGTGTAGGTTCATTTCAATGCCTTACTAATATGAGCAATATCAACTATCATAGTATTTTCACAAATGAGATAAAAACACAACTGGTAGACTCCAGTTATACATAAAAATCTTAAATGTCACTTCACAATAATAGACTATTTCCATGGTTTTAGTTGCAGAAAGAAGGTGATTGCAAATGCTTAATGATCAGAATTATAACAAAAAAAAAATTTGTAAACAACTCATGTTATATTTCATTATTTATTTCTTTTTTCCACCACTGCCATTATTTTAAAGTGCTGCTGTTATGCAGTATTATTTTGTGGTAATATGTTTCAGTATAAAAGCTAGACTTCCCAGTACAGATTTTTGGATGAAGCCTTCTATGTTCCATTAGGTATCATTATAATATTCATGCAATTTTTGACACTTCGGCTTAAGTGTAGATAGTTGCTTCTTTTATGAAATTATAAATGACCTTTCAGTGAAAGGAAACATTACACATCCATGTTAGCATATGTATAGAAAAGGAATAGTTAAAATCTGACATTGAATAGAAAATATATCGATTATATATTCACAACAGATATACCACTTGCCTTCCAACCCCCATCTCTTCAACAACTTCCTTCCTGTCAACTCTTCATCACAGAATAGCTTTCCAGTGCAACAAAAGTTTCAAAAAAATTTCTAACTGAAAAAATATGTAAACATTATTTTTCCCAAAAAAACCCTCTACAGATGCATCAGTATTTGTAAGAAAAATGTAGTCATTAATATTGTACATGTTCAATATTAAAAGAGCATATTTAGACTGTCGATAGAGTAATAAAGCAGAAGAGCAGATTACATACATTTGGTAAATCTTTTCCCAAAAAAAGAAAAGTCAGTATTATTATTCTTCCTATTGTCTATCGTGGTATATACATAATTTTTTTTTTTNTTGTCTATCGTGGGATATACAAAATTTTTTTTTTTTTTTTTTGTGTTGTGGTTATGGTATTAGGGACTATTTACCTGAACAGAAATCTGCGTGCTATAATATTTCATGATATAGGGGTGATAAGAAGGACATGGACTTGTTGGAGCGGGTCCAGAGGAGGGCCATGAAGATGATCAGAGGGCTGGAGCACCTCTCCTATGAGGACAGGCTGAGAGAGTTGGGGTTGTTCAGCCTGGAGAAGAGGAGGCTCCGGGCAGACCTTACTGCAGCCTTCCAGTACCTGAAGGAGGCCTACAGGAAAGTTGGGGAGGGGCTGTTTGCAAGGGTATGTAGCGACAGGGCGAGGGGCAATGGTTTTAAACTAGAGCAGGGTAGGTTTAGATTAGACATTAGGAAGAAGTTCTTTACAATGAGGGTGGTGAGGAACTGGAACAGGTTCCCAGAGAGGTGGTGGAGGCCCCATCCCTGGAGACATCCAAGGCCAGGCTTGATGAGGCTCTGAGCAACCTGATCTAGTTAAAGATGTCCCTGCTTACTGCAGGGGGGGTTGGACTAGATGACCTTTAAAGGTGCCTCCCAACCCAACACATTCTATGATTCTATGATTTCATCACATAATGTGAACTTCTAATTAATTTTTTATTATATTAATAGGTAATTCAGTACCAGCTTCCTCCAAATACCTTTTGTTTATGTCTGTAAATTGACTTACCTTTAATATTCTCAAAATACTCTTGAAAATAATTTATATCAGTACTAAACTATTACTTTTGCGTGCCCTTAGGAGTGCTTTCTATTTAAACAGAATAAAATAATAAAAAAATACTGTTTCTTATATTCAGTATTTTCTGAAAACAAAACGATGAATTATTAGACTCTCAGTCACCAGTTCAAAACATTCATAACAAGCCATAGCTAAAGTTGATGACTATGTAATAAATTTCAAGAAGTACACGCCTTCTGAAGACACAGTCTAGCTTTGAAAGGTGACATACAACTTTACTTTTTACAAGGCAATATTTTTCAATTTTGTATCAAAGATAGTAAAAAAATTTGCCATGGAGTGTTTGAAAAATTAATGTTGACCTATAACATTTCTAAAGACAAAGGATTTCAAAAATATCAATTCTTGCTAGTCTAAATTTGATAGATGAACATTGAACTTGTTCTTTTTCAGAGGTGCCCAAGCCCACCATGCCAAGCTGAACTTGGGAGGAGACACATTAACTTCTCTGTGGAAGACCTGAGCAGGGCTGACCACACGCAGTGCCCACAGTAGAAGACCAAGGCAAGCAGGCGTATACTTAACTAAAATAGTAGTAGTAGATCATAAATCAATACCTTGCCTAGCCTTAGCAGAATTAAGGCCACATATTTTTTATTTCCTCTGCAACTGCCATAAATATCAGATTAATTGGGGTGGAGCCACCTTTCCTATTGAGGCTGGGCTCTACTTGGGCAGGAATGGGCAACGTAAGGAATCAAGAAGGAGCTTAATGCCCTAGTCCTAATAGCCAGCAACTTCTATGCTTTTAATTTAAGGATTATTTGACACTAATTTATTTCAAATAGTAGCTATGGGCTTGATGCAGATTACAGAGCTTGACCTTTGTGAGATAATGGTCCCTTCTGATGTTAAAATCTATGATAGGTTGATGCCTTTGAATGAGAGTCATATTCCTAAATGTAGCGTAATAATTCAAGTTTTAATTAACAAGCCATGTTGCTGGGACTGTACTTGATTTAAGTGAATCTGCTATCAAAGATCGATTGCTGCTTTCTTCCTCTTTATTTGAGGTTTTAAATTGCAATGTAAATAAACTGAAATTGAGACAGAGTTTTAGAAATTTTTTGCTGTCGTCAGCAAAAGCCCTATTTCTAATATATTCCTTTTTTTGAAAGAAATGTGCACAGCAACTGGGTTTACGTAGTGAATCTATCATTGCAATACATTTTTAGCTAATATTTATGTTCATGAAGACTTCATAGAGTAATACTTCTGATAGAGTATAAAAGTTCATTAAACTTTTGTAGAACTGAGGTTTCTTCAGTATTCTGTGGGTTTATTGTTGAGGGGCAGAAGTGTAGACTCTATGTAAAAGACCTGATTGAAAAAATATGCATTTTATTGGCCATAAAGAAGCTTGATTCTGTAATTACTTGCTTGTACATACTACCTTCTTGCTTTGAAAGTTTGTTCCAGTGTCAGGTGTATAGTTACAAGAATCACGGTAAATTGAAGCTGTTTTCTTGCAAGGAACTAGCCATATGGTATGGAAATAAGTTTGTTATTGATGTTTCACATGGGCTGCAAGCCTGCACACATGCAAGCTCATACATAGTCCATTTTATAATTTATACTTTTTGTATATTATATGCCATGAATATTAATGTAATTTAAATTCAAGCACACTGTTGTCCTCTAGCTTTGAAAACATTTCTTCACATGCTGAACTGTAAGTCATTGAGATTACTAGTAGTTGTTATGCACATCATTAAGTGTTTTCGAGATTAGGACAATTTTTTTGGTTAGGGAATTCAAAACCATTATTTACATATGCTTAACAAATGTTCCTATATTGCATAACATACAAAGCTGCATAAGATATTAGCAGAACATGCGTACCTAGCGACAGAGAGAATCACTGCTGAAATATCTCCCTTTCTCATCATTCCCTGAATCAAAAAATGAGTAGTGTTGAAAAAATAAATGTTTTTTTTGGAGCACACAACCAGAGTACCTGCAAGTCACAGAGAAACTCTGAGGAATTTTGAAAATAACTGTATTTCGCATTTGTATGACTGGTATAACAAAAGTTAAGGAATGAGAAATAATTCTGAAGTACCTTGAAATTAGGCACATACAACTCTAGGCTCTGCCTCTTTCTTTGTATTTCTTTTCTCACTGTTAGAGAAATGTGAATATGTGAAGAAGTTTATGGGTATCTGCCATGTTATAGTCACTTGTAAATTAGAGATTACAGGCAAGAAGTTACAAATGTTAATAGGTTTTCCATTAAAAATAGGCAAGTGGTTACAATTTCAAAGTAATACTGGGGGGATTATTTGATCAATAAACTAGCCGCTTTATTGGATAGGCAAGAGCTTTCTTTTTAGAAAACTTGTGTCACATCATCCAAGTATTGTAAATTAAGCAGACAGTTTTACTGTTAATGTAAATCAGGTCATTGGAGACATTATGCACAAGGCAAAACTTAGAACGTCATTTTATCTAAGGATAAATGGGAAAATTTGTAATGGGAAAATTATCTCTTTCTACCATACAAACCCACACCTGCATAGTATTTAATTGAAGTGCTGCAGTTCAGAAACTGAAGTCAGATTACAGTTATGCTCTTGCTCTTTATAACATTTATCTACTTGTATACTTGATTGTAAGTTAGCAGTTACTAGTATACTTAAATTTGTACCTTTTTTCAAAAAGGACATCTATTCTTATACAAAAGTAGTCTCATGCACTCCCTGATCTTGGCATGATAGGAAGTAAAAATGGCCTTCGCATTCTTCACCCACCAAGGGAGGGGAAGAAATGCATGTGCCCAGTACTGAAATTAGGGGACAATACATCGTATGTTAAAAGTTTTGGGGATAACAATTTTGGGGACATGGTGACCTCAGACATGAGATAGAACAAGACGTGAATATCTGCCCTGTCCCCTGGGAAAATGTTAATTGCACTCTGTCTTTGAAACAACATTGGAGTTATTTCTTATCAATCTAGGTTACATATCAAACATTTAAATGTATGTCATCACATTATATAGCTGTATTTCAGGATCAGATTATCGTCCATCCCAGCAGGTGTACAGCAATTGGCTATATCTAACACCTTTGAGAAAAGTGTCCTGTCCTTGAAAAAGACAACCTTCAAGACGATAGAAATCTCCACCTGTGACCCTCATGATATATTCCCACTGCAACTGTTTATCTTGGCAAGTAAAAAAGTATGGTAACAGTAGTCTATACTAGTCCATTTATGTTAACACTCCCATATGCACATCAACATACCCACGCACACTGAATTTACTTGCACATATGCAACAGAGTGGTTGGAAATTGGTATATGGAGGTATGCCTGTTACATTATACATCGATATGTATATTAGGCCTTTTCAAAACACAGGTGTAGTTTGTGGCACATCCACCAGGATTTCTAAATGTCCATTTCATCCAATTTTTTACAAACCCTTATGAGAAGTGCACAATGGTTTTAAATAAGTTTTGGGTAGCAATTACCTCAGATTGCTAGAAAAACAGTCTTCTGAATTTTGAATCTTAGGGATAATGAATAAAGTTTTTTTTGCTTTTGTTGTACTGGCCAAGTCTGATAGATATTCAACAAGAATTTTGCCTAAAAAAGAGATAAAAGTAAAATTTCAGGATTTGCCCTGTTTCTTGACTTTGTGGTTAGTGGTTGGTTTCCATATACGTTCTGCTAGTCATACATTTATCTGTACATAAGTGTGCAAATCTACTGTCTAGTCCAGAACTGGGATTTTTCAAAGGAACAATGATTGTGACATTAAATTCAGAAAACATAGTCCATTCCTTCAGTCATACTAACAGTGGCTGTTAAAGTTTTAGATTAAAAAAAATATCTTCTCATCTGCTTGAAAGTATACAATTCCCAGTCTCCTTTCCCCCACTTCTCTCTTATTCCCCATTTCCACACTGATTTTGTTACACTTCTTACTGCTTCATATAAGCTCTAGTATGCTTGGTGCTCAGTCCCCTTGGAGGTATAAATCTGTAAGCAGTAGACTCATAGCCACTCTCTTTTTTAATAAATTTAACCTGGCACCAATGGAAAGCAGATACAAGGCTAAGACAATTTAAAGGCTGAACTATTCTAGCAGACACTTTGAACCTCTAAATTGGTGGGGAAAGGTTGCTTTTCACAGTGCAGAGTCTGTCAGTGGACTTGTGCTTTGTCCAGGAGATGCTCTGTGAGGATGTCTCAGAGGTTAGCAGGGAGCCAGTCCTCTCTTCGCTGAAGTTTATTGGTGTTCTCTTTGAAGTCAGGAAGACTTCGGCCACCTTTGTCCAGAGAAGGGACATTCGAGTCCTCCTTCTGCATGATAGCAGATGTGAATTTTCCTTTCACTGGAAAATTGGGATGCTGCTTCTGCAGCCATTCTGTCCCCAACCACCTTCCCTAGCACAGGACCAGAGCTGTGTGCCAGCTCAATGCATTCATGCCACACATTTCAGGGAGACTAATTATAGCTCCAATAAGCTGTTGGGGAATGCTCTTGTGATATCTTGGAATACAATTCTGTACTATTCCCCCAAAGGAATTTTCAGCCAGAGGTCTGATCTAGTTATAACTGAGCTCATTAATTAAATCAGACCGCATCAATGCTTTTATTTTGTGAAAAATGAAGACAGCAGACACACCTTCCCCTGGGTAGCAGTGCATCTCCTAGAGCCTCCATCCCAGGGAACAGGCAGTCAGGTGAAACCTTAACATGACTCACGTGCTCTTGCAATTGGATTATTCATTGTAGGTGTAGTCACTGTACAGAAGCTTGCCTTGCCTCTCACTTCTGCAAGACCAGATTTTGAAATGGTAATAGTAGTATGTACATGCCAGAAATACTTTATCAGATATTTCAGCTTCATGAGGAAATTTCATCTGTTGTAGTATGTCCTAATTATGTTTAATACTTTAAAGCTTTTGATCTTTTTATTTCATATCAAGGTTCAGAAAAAATAATTAGTAAACTCCTGTATGGTTTCAAATATCAGTTCTGCAAACTCTCACATATGTCTACTAAAAGGAACAACAGACAAAGCAGGATCAGTGACTCCTGTATTACTTTATTTATCTCTTGCAGATCCAATTTTGTTCACAGATCAGTAGGGTCTACCTAGACCTACTCATATAGAACTACCAGTATATGTTTTCCTGTTGATTATGACTAACAATTTTGGACCAACTACAAACAATATATGCATGAGATCAAGATAGATACATACTTTGGAAAAACTGTCATGAAATTCCCATTTAAATAGCAGTCTTATTTCCCAGTTCTACTACTCACTAATCAATAGAAGTAAACAACCTGGTAAACAGGTCTACGTAAACAACTTCTTTGCGAGAAAACATACCTTCAGGCAACAGCTTCTTTAAGATAGAAATAATTTTTAAAAATCTGGGTTATACATTTTCTTACTAAACTAAGACACTTAAAGCACCTTTAAGTCATGCCCATTGAAGTGCAATACTTTGAAAATAACAGATGAGTTTTCTTCTAATTGTTACAATTCTAGCCATTTTCAAGGGAAGGTGAGGAAGTATTTTCTAAAATATTAAAATATTTACTTCTAAGATGCTTGCTAGCTTCAATCTCCCATTGCCTTACTGCTTCAATGTCAGAGCTTCTAGTTCTAGTTACACATCAGACTTGAAGGTATGTCTTTATTCCTTTGGCTTTTTGAAGAAGTCTCACAGTTAGCTTCAGACTGAGTCACATATTAAATACATTTCATAGGTACCCTTAAGAAGACATAGTAAGACAACTTTCCTTAAAAAGGCTTCTGATATATGTTCTGTTATTGCCATAATTTTCCAGGCATAGGTTGTTTTTCAAATTTTACATTCACAGACACACAAGTCGCCGCCAAACCTAAACCCAGCTTTCCCACGTTGTCACAAAATTGCACACAGAAAATACAGTAACAGAAATCTCGAAGTTTCTTTCTGTAACACTGGCAACAGTCCACTGTCTCTTTGTCCCTCATCTTCCTCCCAGCTTGCAGGGTTTTGTGTTCACCCTGTGTCCCCACCTACCCTGGAAGTCCACCTTGAAATCCCCGTTTTGACTGGAATCAGACTCCCCTCTAGTGAGCCAGAAAAGAGGTGACAGAAAGTGATGCCATCTCCTGGCTTTCACCTATAGGGTTTATCCCTGTTCGCTGGGTCACTGTGTCAGAAATTCTGCATCTCTCTCTCCCTACTTGCTGGGTGTGTTAAAAAACAAAGGCTCAGCGTGGGAAAAACAGAGAGCAACATGGGTATACGGGAAAGTCCTGGAAGTGTGGAGGGTCACCATGTTCACTTTTTTGCTTTACTGGAGGAAGCCCAGCATTGCAGGGCTTATTCAGGCCTGTAGGGATGGACCCCAACTATGGAGATTTGGTGCCTTTCCATTGTCAAAGAAACAGTCCCTCTTCCAGCCTCACAGAATCACAGAATCA
>VYZM01007300.1:237742-252783 GCA_013398915.1 Dromas ardeola | reverse complement strand
ACTCAGCACAGTAATGTATTGGGTCATGGGGAGCATGCCCATGATCTGTGACAGCTGAAAGAGTCACAGTAACCACCCACCTCTCCCAGATAAACATATTAGTCAACCTCTGACTGTGGAAAACCTAGACTTTCAAATAATAAAAGATATGTCTCTCCCTTAAAGATCTTTACCTGTCATCTCAAAATACATATGCCAGAACATGAGTTTGCCAACACGCTCTTTTGCCTGCAAGGAATGGTGTCACCGTTTGTCCAACTGCCATCATATGGGTTTCAGTTTTAAATTATTAGATCATCCCCCTGAAGACAGGGCAATTACAAAGTAGACGCAGTTTAACATTTTATTGTACAATTCTTATCTTCAGTATTAATGATGAACAAATGCTCAGTGCTTAAATATTAGCAGATTACAGTTGCCACAGGCCACTGTGGCCATGTGACCTTCATTCTTGCTAAGAACCAGAAAGTTGACACTGTCGAAGAGGGTACTTGGAAATAATTTGCAGTTTCATGTGGGAATATCAAATAATCCAATGAAGACCTAAATCATTTATGTCAGGCAGTGACTGCTATACTAAAGGTTTATCTGCCAGTGACTTGCTGCACCTCAGTGAAAATTGTTAAAGAGTTCACAATAACTCTCTATAATTTGCAGAAGTTGTAAGATACCTGACAACAATAATTAAAAACTTCTCATCTCCTTAAGAAACTGCGGAAACATTTCCAGAATTTTAATACATTTTAATTAGAAACTATTCTGATTTTAGCTTGAATAATTTTGGCTTCTTATCTGTGAGCCTATTTTATTACATATATTTGCATAAAGCAATAACTGTTCCATTAAAACACTAAATTTACTTCTGCTGCATAGCTCTTGGAATATTTTTTATGAGGTCGTTTGGTTGCAGTGGAAACGATGATGATATCCTCAAACCAGGACACCAACTAAGCATTCTGATTTAAAGATAGGTATGAAAAAAAAAATCCTAAAATTACTTTCAGGGAGGTATGTTCAGCAGAGAGGAAAAGAGAATCAAATCATTTTTATTTGCCAAGAAAAGGATTTCCAACTTCTCTGAGGGCACTACAGTTAAACTAAAATCTAAAAATGCCAGATTAACCAAACACAGAGCTGATTTTAAGATACTAGAGAAATTCTAGCACTATTCTTTAAATGTCTCATTAACCAGGAGTCATTTCATTTTGTTCCCTGGACACTTGGGTAGATGTCCGCACTCTGACATCCCCCCGTGAATTCAGAGCACTACATCTAACATCCCACAGTATGCTACTGGTATCAGCTGACAACGTAATTCCCTTTTTGTCATCAACTGTCAAAAACACAGTAAAATTCCAAAACCTTCTTTCTGACCAGTTGATTCACCCCTTGGACATTTTAAAAATTAATGCTTTACCTCGTGAAAATGCTGGGTGATCAATGAGTGGTTACTCCTCACAGCTTTCACAACTTGTGCCAGCCCAGGAAGCCTTCAAACAGTGAACAGAAAAGCCAGGAGACCTCATACTAGTTTTCATTATATATCCCTTTGTTTAATCAAACTGTGGGTCACACATAACACAAAGTACCCCCAGGCTTTCAAAGCCACAAAAGAATTGTAAACACATATTCTGTGTAAAACTTTCTTAAAACACTGAAGGAAAATAGTGTATTTGACAGAGTCTTTTGTGCACGCTTTGCTAAGCTCCTTCGATGATTTTCAAAAGTTCAGTGTCCTCTTTCCCTCCTTCCCTCTCCACGCATCCACAAGAAAAAGGGAAAAAGCTGGTTTACCATCCTTAATTTGTCAATGGCACACAGAATAAGGAACTATTAAGTAAGTGCTATTTTAATTATATAGTATTTGGGTTGAATGATTATACACTTGAGAATTAAGTATTCTGGTTTGGGCTAGTCTCATAACTGAGATACTGAATCTACAGGTTACACCAAAAGCAAAGTGCAAGAGGTTTACAGTCACTATTATTTTCTTCACTGTGAGAAGAAAAGAGAAGCCTAAAACTTTTGTAGTACAACGTTCACAATGCAGAAAAGACTGAACTCACTGCTTCACACCAGTCAGTCTTGAAAGAAAAGATGCAGACCAAGTAACTGATTTGGGCGTGTGAACAGAGTAAAAGCAATTGTAGAAAGTTTGTTGTTGCCATGTTTTTCTTCCTTTTGAACAGCATCAACATGGGACTAATTCATGATCTTTACAAAGTAGTTTCCAGTTAGACTGACACACAATGGCAAGCAGCGTTAGACAGGTGAAGTGACAGGAAGGAGGAAGGCTGACTTGATGTCAGTGACAAAAACTATTTTAATGGAAATGTGAAATTATTCAAAAATTTCTTCCCCTAAACACGTGAAGATTTCTCTAGTCAGATTCAGACTGCACAATGGGCTGAGAGCAGGAATCAGCCAGACACGGTATTTTTACATACCGCGTTTTTTCTAATGGCTTTTCATACTCAGTGCCTCACTTAAAGGTTTCTTCTGCCAAAGATCTGTTAAATCACTGATGTTCCATCAAACAGTAGTTGTCAAACATGATAAAGACCTACAATAATAAAATACGTGACCAAGAGGTTTTAGTAGCCAAGGATCCAGGGAAGAGTGGAAATAGGTCGTATTTCCAAGGCACAGAAAGATAACAATAATAGCTAATAGCCTGCTGTTTGTTCAGTAATATTAATTTTCAGACCTCTTTTCTTCTATCCTAAAATCAGACCTAGTATCAGGTCATGCGATGGATGAATGTGACAGGGAAGTCACGTAACAAAGGATAGATGATAATGTTCGACTTCCTACTGCAGAACATACCTTTCAATTAAGTCCTTTAAGTAGGGAGCCTCCCACCCTGCTACTGATACAGGACAACATCCCAGTCTCTCCCCCACACCGTAACATCACACACCAGACCAGAGACTCGACTAAGAACCTGTATTGGGTACCTGGCGTAAAAGAACTGCAGAAACACCGCAAAGCAACACCACAAACATGCAAAAGAAGGAAGAAGCATTAAGGCAGGAGATCTCCTTTCTCGCTGTAGGAAACCATGTGTGCACACGTTTGAACACAGACCTCCAAACCAGAGTTGCGTGCACAGACATGGAATTTTTGTGTCATGATCCTGCTGACGGCCTTTTATGTTTTGGAGATGTTACCTGCATTTTGATTAACACCTATCAGTCTTTGATGAAAGATGTAGTCAGATGCCGCTCAAGCTACTCCAACACTGAATAATTTGCTCTAATTTATTCCTTAAAAACTACTCTAATTTACTGCTTTGCTTAGATGAAGTGGGCACATTTGCTGACTTCCCAGAATTAAATATCCATTGACTGAGGCAAAACCCCAAAACCCCGAATAAGTGATGGTTCTATTGGCTGAGAGTGTTCAGGGAAGTTGGGATAAGAAACAGCAACTTAAATATGAAGAAAATTAAAATTTCTTCCTCCTACTGGCTGGATGATTGGTATTTGGCTCAGGATCATCCCTGTGAAAGCATCCTCCCCTGTTGACTAAGTGCACTTTTAGGCAGTATGCAAACACTATCAGGAAGAAGGTAGAGAAAAGTGTGCCCTTCTATGACTCCATATTCTGAAATCTACAGACATTTTTCCCAGTACACAACACCAGAAAGAAAAACAAAGAACAGAGAGTGCTAGTTGTTGTTCTCTCCTCATGTCCTTGCAAAGTCAGCACTAAAAAAAGACTCCAACCTGCCAAGGAACCTTCTTTGAACCTTCCATTTTCTGATAAGTTTAAACTTATCTTCTTAGATAGAAATGAAGCTCGGCTCCAGGAAAGAACATTTTTAAATCTTCAGTGAATAAAGATCAGGTAGTATTCACCTACAGAAACTGAAATATGTGAAAAGATAAACAGAAAATTGTACATGAAGCTGAAAAAATCTGTGGTCAATGGCATTTTACACAACAATTTGAACTCCAGTAAATCAATTTCAATTATGAAGGAAGTATCAACAAGATCACAGTGACACAAATGGAGAGAGAGAAAGAATAAACTCTATTGAGGAAGTAACGAATGGAATTCAAATACATCAAATCACTGTTCTTGACCTTTTTCTAAAGTTTTCAGTTTAAGAAAAAATTGTTCAACTATATCAGAAATATTCTGACTTTGATCCCCTACACTTCCCTCCCTGTGCAGTTCCACAACTGCTCAGAAATGTTATGTTTGAAATTTGCTAAACAGCTGTTTAGCTGAACAGCCAAAGTTTTAATACTCCATAACACTAACCACGTAACGGCATCTGAAGGAATAAGGAAAAAAATGTCTGCTTCTACCTATTTATAAGGTTGGCTAATAACTATGGTCATCCAGCTACACACCTTCTTCCGTATTCTAGCTCTGGAATTAGGGTTGCTCTTTGCAATTCTTCAATTGCCCTAATCATCAAGGACATAAAAATCATGGTTGTAAAAAGCGCATGTATTACTCTTCTGATAGGTCCCCATAATTTCAAAAATAGCCTTTAAAAGCCATGAAATGTTTGTACTGATGACAACATTATTAAAAACTAGACTTCAAGAGTCTGAAGGTCTTTTATCTTCACATGCTATTGATTTACGGTAGGACCTGAAGGTTGGAAAAAAATTAAAGACTACATGTTAATACCCTTCAAGTAAAACTATTTTCTTAATATTTTTGTTTAGAACAGAAGACACAAGCAAGTTCCAGCTATATAATTTGTGAGTAAATCTCAGTATAACCTAACGATAGTTCTACAGGTAACTACAGCTCTAGGATTATCCTTGCTGGTTTACCAAAACTTAGACCTTAGCAGGTGAATTTAATTCTGTATTCTGGCAACTTTTAGAAAATAAGATATGCTAGGTCAAAAAGCATTTAACGTGCTTTAAAAAGGTCAGTTTCTGAAAGACTTTTCTTCAATTTACAACATATCATTAACCATTTGGCTCCCTGATCAGTCTGTTTTGCTGTCAGACATTCCTGACCCAGATACTTGAAAGAGATGCTAGAGCAGTACATGCTTTATCTGCTTTCTGTGAAGCACTGCACTTAACAAAAACAGTGATCCTACATATCTCAATAAAGACACGTCTCTGCGTTTCTTTCCACATTACATCAAATTTAATTAATCTAGCAGTATGCAGTAAGATGAAGTATTACCATCTTTTTTTCACTATTTGAATCTATTTTTAATCAAAGAGGAGTAGTAATAATTCAAACAGCACTAATATGGCTGGGAAGTCTGCACCTGTCATAAGGAGAGCTTGTGGAGCAAGAATTAACAGTTTCAAGAATGGTTATCCGTCCTATTCATTGCAATCACAGCCACCTAAAATATTAACAGTAAGAATGCCAAAAATGTGGAAACACTAAGGAGACAAGACAGGCTCATAGGAAAATCCACCACATCTACTGAAAACAAGAGGCTATTTGGACATTAGTTGACTGAGAGCTTGGGTGACAACCAAAATTCTTACCTTCTCAGCTTCCACAGCAAACACTGTGGTGTAACTATGCCCTACCTAAAACTAAATGAAGCTCTAACTGATGGCAAGTCCCAGATCCTCCAGAAAGCCCACATTTAAATTCAGTAAACTCAAGCAATGGTGCTTGAGAAGGAACACAAACTGTCAGGCATAAGAAAGGCTGCTGTGGGGACAAAAAGACTACCCCACAGACAGGAGATGTGGAGAGTAAAGAAAAATTTCTCACTTAAGAATGGAAACATTTTAGAATAACTAAAGCAATCACAAGTTGCAGTAGTACTACTTAATACAATAAACTCAAACTGGGTAAGTTTTCCAAATATGACATCTGGGTTAAAAACCAAAACACAATGATGACTCCCATAAAAGGTCCCAGATGCCAGTGCCCAGAGGGATATAAACCTCCCTCCACCTCTGGTCCAAAGCCTTTGAGGTTGGGTCTCCTGCTGAAGCAGGATAAACAAAGCACCAACATTATTTATGTTGACATGTATTGGCTGGTAGGGAACAAGACTGAGGTGTTGTGGAGGTCATAGTCATAAAGGTAACAGTAACTTAAAACACAAATGCGTGAAACTTCCTTGTAGCTAGGTTTTTCATTTTGACCTTTATACATTTTAATACGGGCAACTAATAAAATGCCATAGTGCTTAACAATTCACATGTCTATCAATAATTCAAAAACTACCAAGCTAAGAAAAAAATCATGAGGATTATTGCATCGCGTGCAAGGTTCCATCATCTTCATCATGAAGGTCACTCCCCTTTATTCTCACACATTTCTAAAGGGAGAAAAAAACCTCAGAGAGCTATGGTTTCACCAGCTGTCTGACTCCTGCAGGCTAAGACTGTGTGGTGTTGAGCTACAGTTGATCAGCCCTATTAGAAAAACGTGTAGAAACCAGTTAGGCTAATTAAGGCAAATACAACTATAAACTTGTAAAACAAGAGGCAGGTATTCCTTCTACAGCAAAGGCAGCTCACATTTGAATACATAAATAAGCCAATCAAGTCATATATTTTAAAAAACAAAAACAACACAACACTAAACCATTTGCAAGGGCAGTCTAATTTTTTATTTCTGCTTCTATGGAAAATTCACATCAAAGTTTTCCTTTTAAAAATGTTCCTATTGGCCTGGGCTACATAGAGAAAATGGAACAAAAGACTTTCAAAGTGGTTAGTATAGATGTTTAAGAGGAAAATTGTGGCAAAGTTTTCTTGGTGTTTCAGTTTCATTTTTTACTTTTCCTCTCCTCAACATTTAAACTGACTATTGCCCACTGTCATTTAAATAACTGGTGGGTACATTCGTTCATTAGTCAATTAGTACATTGACTAATTAGTTATATGACAATCTCACAATTTTGCCTATGCAAAACTTACAGTGACATCCCCATAGCTACATTCTTGCACCATGCCTCTTACATTTAGGGAAGAAGCCCTAGCACCTCTATGGTTACCCCATCATGAGCCAAGCAGGAAGGGCTGTCAATGAATGAACCACCCAGTCCACAAAATCCAGCACAGACCTAATTTTGGTAAAAAACAATTCCTTCTCATTTCTCTGCTGAGCAGTGGAAAATGCAAAAAATACCTATAAACGCAAGGCAGTAAATAGTCCTATGGTTGTCATACAAGACAACCCTTCATGGGTTTCCAGCTTAAGGTATTTCTGTGCTCAGCGCTACATTACAGAACGCCATCCACATAACTCTTCATGCTGCTTTGCTGTGAACCATATTAGGGAACTGATCCGATTTAAAGCAAACAAAACAAATTCATATAGATATATAATTATATATAAAAGCTGTGCTACTTTTTGCCAGGTCAGTTACCCACTCTAATTCACCCCAGCACCATTATATTACCCTAGTATTGCTACTGAATGTCTAGTATTAGCCAAATTGAATCACTGCTTCATGGCTACCACTGGCTTTTAAAGACGCAGTGAGCTGGCGGTTCAGGACACAAGCAGGTACCTCCCCACGCCAATCCAACCAACAGAACAGCTACATGAGTTCAGTCCTGGCATCATAGCAAGGAGACAGTATTAGGAAGGCAAAACAGGCAAAGAACCAGTCCCAGAAGCCTGGTCCAGCCTAGCCTCGGACTCCAAAAATGAACCAGTAACCTCTTAAAACTATGGAAGTAGTGATGATACTAAGAAGATTTAAAAATTATGTTTAAAAGGTTTGGCCATCTAGGCACAAGTCTGCCAATCTCAGTGCGCTCTTTCCAAATAAACCATGTGGTTTTGTACTTGCAAACTCCACTTTGCTTGGCCTCTGAGGGTCAGATCCATTAGCACGCTCCACTACCTCAGTCACAGCATGATGCAAAACCCAATCCATCTACAAGCAGAAAGGCACATGCAGTTTAAGATTTTTAGGATTCCAGAAGTTCCACCAAGGTGCACATCCAGAACTGCCGCAGCCCTGGCTGATCACATACAGACATTTCAGACACACTGAGCAGCCCTCCCGGCTCCAGCCCAGCAACCATGCGTGCAACCCATCCAATGTCGTTGGCAGAGCTGGATTAAGCATCAAGCACAGCAACCCTCTGAAACCGTGGCAGGCGAAGGTATCATTCATGCAAAATGCACTCCACTGGCAACAGAGAATCCAGACCTTCCCCCCACTTAGCTGGCTGCCCTAATCGCTAGCAACTGCATTGGGTTCTGGCCCACTCCCCTGTCCCCAGCATCCCTGCCTGAAATAGTGATGCTGTTTGAAGATCCTCCTGGGAGAACCCTATCTTTTTATTTCCCAGTGTCTGACTTAGATGCTCCCTAGACAGCACGCTGGCTGTCGCGATGCCTGTTCCTGGACACCTCAGATAGGCTTCCTAAATCTA
This sequence comes from Dromas ardeola, assembly GCA_013398915.1. NCBI lineage: Eukaryota > Metazoa > Chordata > Aves > Charadriiformes > Dromadidae > Dromas > Dromas ardeola. The sequence continues at coordinate 244,435 of VYZM01007300.1, read as the reverse complement.
CTTCCAAAGCCAAGTAGATAAAATTTTGGCATGGAGATGTTGATCTTGAGAACAACAAAAAGTCGTCTTAGCCTACATTCCAGGCTCCAGTTTTCACATGGCCAAGAGTAAGTCAGTGAGTAAGGCAGATCTTCAAGGAGACCCCAGGAGTGAGCTTACTGGTGGGCACAGGAACAGTTCTTGCAGGCTGCCCAGGCATGCATGACATCACAAGCACATGAATCCAGCAGCTGAGGTTAAGAACTTCACAAGTATCCAACAAGAGGAATATGATCAGGCTTCCTACAAGCTCTGTCTTCTGTTTCTTCTCTTACTGTATACAGTTTGGTGTACATGTGTGCACTTCTCCCCTCTCTCTCAAATGTTTCCTTTTTTCCGTCTTTAGAGAAAACGAAAAATGCCAACAACCCACTCCTTATGAGCAATTTCATCCTTTAACGCACTGGGTTTTGTGCAGGCCAAGTAACATTTTTGGTAAAGAATATAATTGCAATTGCACGTTTCTGAGGTATTGTAAATAGCATGAAATTATTTTAAAATGTTATGAAAAATGCATTTGCAGTGTTCCTTTAAGTGTTTTAACAAAGCTTCAGTTGAAATTGCTTTATTCCAAAGCAATTGAAGATAGCATATTTTTATAAGGACCTCTTTATCTCCCTGCAAATGACTGAGATACAGATACTTTCCAGAAAGAGAATGCACCAGAAACTACGCAACCTTACGTTTTACTAGCCATAGTTATCTAGCACCATAAAACATCAGCTGCTCTGTTTCTGAAGATTGGGTTGTAGCTGAAGCAAACCAGCATGATTAGCAGAGTCACAGTAGTGCCCAGAGGCCTTATCCAAGTCTAGGTTTGGCGCCATACAAACATACAGGCTCTATTCAGTACCGTCAAGCCATTCTATAGCCAAAGCAGCAGCAATTCCACAGATCAAAAGCAAAAATGAAGCTAAAATTAGGCAGCAAATTCATGCCATCTTCCAGGAAATACAGTATCACATACCTCCTTGTCAAACTCCTTGGACAACATAGATAAATAAAATAGATATTGGCCTAAACAAGCTGATCAGAAGACACATTATTATCATTCAGGGCTGTAAGCTTCTCTACATTACAGGATCAGGAGGAATGTCTTTAATGTATCATTTGAAGCACGCTTGGAAGAGCTTCTCTAACCTCCTGGGACACAAAGCTGCATAGAAAGAGGAATTCATTTCCCGATGTGGTAAGATCCAGGTAACTCTAAATACTTTTCAGTGGATATCACAACAGATGAAACGCACATAAGGATGTACACATAACTGTTGGGTCCCGTAACACTCTCCCACAACTATATACGAAGGGAGGTCACCCTGCAATTCCTCTTACAGGGACACCATAATGGTAAAGAGCAAGTTTCAGAAACTTGTTAAAACCACTGGCAGTTGCAACATGTGATCCCATCAGTACCTCCTTAACGTATTAAAGACACATCAACCTCTTTCACCACCTCCTCTTGCCCCCACCTTGCTCCAATAAAGAAAGCCAGGGGTGGGGGTGAAGGGGAATAGTAGCACAAAGGAACGGATAAACTCAATTGAGACAAAATCCCCAGTGTAATAAAGCTCCTTTTCAGGGTAACTTGGCATTCACTGCAGAAGAGAGCTTTATGGACTTTTTCCACATGAGAGTGGCTCCACGAGTGCCTTCCCTGGAATTATTCTTGCCAGTGGGCCCCGTAACTCACTGTGCACCTTGTGGGATTAGGACTCAAGCAGTCCTCCTAAGGGTAAATGTCATAAGCAAAGACTTGTGCAGTAAAAGAAACCAAATGAAACTAAACACATAAACAATGGCAGGGAAGGAGAGTAAATGATTTGCTTTCTCCTCTGTTTCAGCTGCAGTCATCATGCATGCTACTTTGGACTTAGAAAAGGTTTGAAGTTATCAGCACTCCTACAAATTCAGTGTCCCTTTTTCAGGTAAATTCTGGTCTCTTAAGAAGTCACGATGCAGTAATAAGTCATAAGAAGCATAAATACATGTTTTTTTCTGAAGAGGAAAGTGGAAAGAAAAGTCTCATTATATACAATATGTTTAAGAATTGACACACTTAGGGGCAGTTCCAAAATGTAACTACACATTCAGCAAGCACTGCTGGACCTGTACCGACCAGCAATAGGACTTTCCACATGGATTTTACATGGTGCAATCACATCCAAAAAAATTACCATGGTGCCATTAAGCGTCATGACACTGTTGAGTCTATAGTACACAAACTCAGTGATACTTCAGGGAAAAGAGTTTCCTCTCTCCTTACTCACCAACCACTTTCCCCACACAGTTTTGATCTGAGTGACTGGAGCCTGTCCATAAGGGACTCCATTCCTTTCATGGACACAGTAGCCTATCGTGATGCTAGGACCCCTCACCTGTTCCTTTCTGAGGGCCCATTGAATCCACATGCAGTGCAATGCAATTCTTCTCTTCCATTTTGCTGGAGGAAGGGAAGAATGGCATCACTGAGGGCAAGAACAGTGAATTCAGCCTGTTCCCAGGCACATCCCACCCTACTGCTAGCACAGGGGAGAGGAGCACAGGAGAAGGACTGAACGAAAGGCACGATGGAGCTGTACGATGCACCATAAGGACACACCCGGTATACATGAAAGCTAATGAATCAACACGGCATGGTTGCACCAGCATCTAATAGTTTCGGCATTGTTTGGAATGACGTTCATTTAGAATTGCATTGCCATGGTGTTTCTATTTCACCTATTGCTTATACAGACATCATTAATTCACATCGCCCAGCGCAGGCATTGGATCATTTCCGCACACAAAAAGGCTCATAGGGCCAGGGCCAGCGGCATCAGTCCCTCACAGAACTTCAATTAATTCAGTCAAGGTGATGGATCTTGCAAGACTGGGGTGTTCAGTGGGAAATGTCTGGCTATATTAACACCAAGACATACAAGGAGCCTGTGATGAGGACTAACCATTTTTGATATGACAAGGTTTATGATTTTAAAGGTAAATATTGCAGTTACTGGAAAGAACATGTAACTCCACTGACACAGCTCCCATAGTAAACAGTTCCAGAAAAACACAGGCAGAAAGAGAATAAAAAAATTGTTAAATATACGAAAACTGCGTAACAGATTTTCTTTACCTTGTATCAGAAACATTCTAAAGATTCTCATGTTAAGTAAAGTCAGCAACAAATCTCTTTGTGTTACCTTATTGATATATTTCTGATAGTAAGACACTTATTTTTCAAAAGACTTAATGCATGCACTTAAAAATAAGCATGCAAGTAGTCCCACCAGGTACTGATGTAAGGTTCATGCCTTTACTCAAACAGCTTTTTTAGCATGTGATATTTGTGTTTACTCAAACAGCTTTTTTAGCATGTGATATTTGTGTTCACTTTGTTCATAAAACAATAATTTTAAATAACATACATTCTAAGTAATGGAGAAAACCAGTACATGCCCAGTGAATAGAAGTTCACACATGCATCAAGAAACAATTACATTAGAAAAAGACAGATATACGACAGTATTTAGAAATCATATCCTGTATCACTACTGTGCAGTTCAATACAAATATCAAAATTTATTCACATGCTATCCATAGCAGAGCTGAAGGTAGAAGGGTACAATAAGGTACAAAGGCTTCTGTGCTAAGCCCACAGTTTTTACACAGTTTCTAAGCTTTAATTTATCTACTGGAATTAATCAGTTTTGGAATTTGCTTAATGCAACTTTTAACTGCTTTGAGTGTAGCTTAGTGGTTATGAAATACAAAGTTTAAAAATATTATATCTACTAGCTCCCATCATAAATATCAGTTTCCGACCTTATGTTGAACAGACAAAGTAGCACAGTGACAAAGGCAAAATCAGACATGGGAAAAGGTCTCATTGAGAAATACCTTAGAACTTTCCACTGAAAATAAGTTTACATTTTACCAAGCAGTAGGACTTAAAAAAGGTAGCAAGTAACACGTTGCACATGCAATACAACACAATACGATACAATAGGTATGCCCAGAACAGTGTAGCAGCATCTGGACGAAGGGCAGCTTACATTCACTCAATAGGCACAGTTAATTTTGCTGTAAAATACACACTGGGCGAATGGTAAGCTAATGGCATGATCTAGACTACGTAACTTCTCTTTAGAAGTATCTGGCTAAAGGGCAGAAAAAACATTGCATTGTTAAACACTCAAAATGAAGAAATAAAGCATGACACGCTAGATAAAATGTCATTATTGCTCTGCACATGCGTTACCATAAAGACTTTCCAAATGGCCTGTTTTCTGTGCAATTCAGAAAAAGAAGCCAGTAGCTATGATGGTAATGTAGTTACCAATGGGGTAAAAATCTACTGAAACATCTCACCTGCAGTTTTTATTGGCAATTTGTGCAAATAAAATTTACAGTGCAATTTTCACAAAGCACTTTCAGAAAATGTTTTCAAAGATTCAGAAGAGACACTGATGTGCAACATACATTGTTTAAAACGTTGTATAAATTGTAAGACACCGAGTAACATACAGTGAAGAAAATTAAATGGCACTATAACGGACATTAAAGATTCCATGCATAAAAGCTTTGCCCATTTCTTGATACCTGAGTGCTTAACTATGCAGCCTTAACAGTATCCTATTTGGGTTTTCCTTTTGACAGACTGAATTCCTAGAGTCTGCTTAAAATGTCAACATTTGAAATCTTGCAAGCGAAGAACAATTACATTCAATCCCAAAGACTCATATGCCTAAAAGGGTGTAATTAAAAAATTAAATGAAGCGGTCATGCAGGATACTGGCAAGGAAAAGGTACTGAAGGGATTTTAGAAAAATCATTCGACTCACCAGTCCATTGTTTGGCTGAGGTGAAAAAGGCAAACATTACTGAGATGCATCAGTGAGGAAGTTAGAACACAAATCAAGGCCCGTGCCTGCAAGCACATGTGAATAACTTCAGGCCCAGAAGCTCTTTACGTGGCAAAGTCATTCATATGTGTGCTTGCAGAACCTGAGCTCAGACGTTACCGTTAAAGTACAAAACGCTACTTATATTTTACCATTGACTTCAATAAAAATAGAAATTCACCTGTGTTTAACAGCAACTATTTCACCTCAGGAAGATAAAAACCCTTCAAGTCTCACAAGGTAACTTAATAATTAATCCATTCTAGCTGCTACCAGCTCTATTTTTTATTTTTTTTTTAAATGTACGTCCCAAAACACATTCAAGCCTGCAGAAGCTACGTGAGGGCTGTAAACCCTGCAATACACAGTGGTGTAGCTCTGTCGTGCAATGCACCAAGGATGCTTATGACACTAGTGACAAGCCATTATTCTTTTTATCAGGTATCTCTCTGCCAAGCTTGACGTAATTGGAAACATACTACATTCAGTTCAATTTCTCCTTAAGTGTTGAGCCTTTTCAACGTATGCTTGTAAAGGTTTTGATGATTTGAACTGTGTAATAAGCCAAGCCAAAAGAAAAAAGGACCCCATGGAAACATGTAGCATAGAGCACACATGTATACCAGATCAGAGAAACACTAACAACATATGCAACATTTTTAAAGTGTATTTGAGCAGCTCAGGTTCAGGGGCATTGCAGATTAAGAACTCCTGCTTGGAGAGGAAAGGTAAGTCGATGGTTCATAAATTCAGTGAATGGAAGACTTTTAGGTCTTTTAATACCAAGAGTCTGGTAAGATACAGATGATGTGCTGTGCATATGGATCAGTGGGCAATCAAAGAAAAAAAAAGCTAGGCAGGACAGCTAAGATTTATAAATAATAAACAAAACATTTAGGGATAACTGTTTCATATACCCCAGCAGAGGAATCATATGTTGCCCAATCCATTAAAACAGTATGCATTTCAGATAACTAAGTTCTTAATGAGGAAGGTGTTGGCAGGAGCAGCTCTGTCATAGACTAAGTTAAATAAAGGAACTCACAATTCCAGCCAGACTGAGCACATGTGCTGCTTTGTGTTGTTTGGGGAAGTTTTGTTTTCTTGATAGTCAGTTTCATCACTGACTTCAAAAAAAGCAGAATGTGGCCCTTTTTTTTTTTTTTAAATCTCAGTATTCAAAAAAGAAACTTAATGAAAACCTACTAGTAAGTTTTGAAACACCATTACTACACATAAATTCATCTGCCGTTAGAAGTGGAATACCTATTTTTATATGGCCTTGATCCAGCTAACGGCTAATTTATTTTTTTTTTTTATTCTGGGATGGAAGTGTGTTATTAAACAATTGATAAAAGCATTTCAATCCATTTATCCTTCTGAAAAGCCTAACTAACAGGTATCAATCTGACAGGAGAGCAGAGAGACGTGAAACCGGTTGGAAATTACAATCAAAAGCGAAAACAGAAGGTAAAAAACAGGTATGTAGAGAAAATGGGAGGAAAAGCAAANNNNATGTAGAGAAAATGGGAGCAAAAGCAAAAAAGGGACTGTCCCGCTCAGGCCTGCAAGTGGGTCAGGGCCAACACCAGTGTCCGCTCTGGGCATGGCGAGCCCAAGGTCCTGGCCTGCCAGCTGCTGTCCCACAGGCCCACAGCGTTCTCTCATCCAAAAATAAGTGTACATATAACATGTATGTATGTTTTTACGCATCTATACGTTGTGTGTGTGTGGCGGGGTGCTGAATGAGGCACGGCTGGGCCTAACACCG
>VYZM01007300.1:217043-236985 GCA_013398915.1 Dromas ardeola | reverse complement strand
CCAGCGAGGGGCCCGGTTTACCTCAGGGTTTCCCCTCAGTTTATCTCAGGTGGTCTAGCGGCCTCCGAGTCGCCTCAGAGGGACCCCGGGCCCTCAGGGGGCCTGCAGCCCCCTCCGACCGCGCCAGCCATTGCTGACTGGTGCTGTTAACCCGGGGAGCGGCAGAAGGATGCCCAACGCCTTCACAGCAACCATACCGGTGTGGTGCCTCGCAGCAAACCCTGCGCTCTTGCCCAGAGCTGTTTTCATCCCCGCAAGTGTTTGAGGGATGTTTCATCCAGCAGCTGTACCCCAAGGCATCATTCTGGCATGTCCCGAGAACGAGCCGTGCTTTCAACCACATTTTGTGGATGCCGTTTTAGTTCCTAAGTCGGCATGAACCTGACACGTAAGCAGCCCCGCTCGAGCCCACAGCTGTACCCAGGATGACCACAAGTATGGCACACTCGGCCTCACAGACAGTTCGCAGACTGTCTACAGACAGCCTGTCTGGGCATGTTTGGCAGCGTACCATTTGGCATGCAGGCCAGCGGCTGCCACCAGGGCCATCGCCAGCCCTGCCGATGCCCGCTCTGGCTGGCTTCAGGGCTTCTGGCTCCTGGGGGGAGGATTTTAGGCTGGCCTGAGGTTGGTGGTGCAGACAGGGAACTTGTGACACGCATCTAGCTAAAGGTTACTTGTAAGAGTAGCTCAGGGGTGAGGTTTTGCATTTATAATTGGGTATCAAGTTCAGCGTAGCTTTGAGATGGATCTTCCAGCACTTTCCCTAAAGTGAGTTTTGTAAAGATGCTAAAAAGCCAGAGGATCTCAAAGCCAGATTTATTACAATATAAACCAGAACAATGAACTAATTAATTGTCTTTAATTGTCTTAAAGGGAGACAGTAGATAAATTAAAAGGATTCATAAATGCATCTGCCCTTTCCTACTATACATCTTTGCAGGATGGCTCTTTTTCATGTTTGTTTTCAGTCCAATGAATTAATGACTTTCTGGTTGTCAGCAAGTTATGCACAGTCTCCCCTGTGTCCCTCAGAAGTTTCTTCCATCGCCTGTGAGGCCTGGCAGCAGTGAATCTACCTCCTTCCCTTCTCAGCAGTCTTCCAGTCTCTGCCTCTTGTAAAACCCTCCCAACTTGCTGGATTGCTGGATTCTCTTCCTTTTCTACCTGTCCTGCGTCTGTGTGCCCACTGCATGTGCTCGGCGCATCTGAGAGACGGAACAGCCTTTCTCCTCTTGCTGCACCTCCCTGACCTAGAAAACAGCAGTTAGAGCAAAGCAGACTTGGTGCCTTCATCCAGCCACAGCTTTTCAAATGAACACAAAAACAGATTATGTAGTGCCTATCTGCAAACTAGATCAGTAAACACTGTCACCTTGTCATAAATGAATAGATAATAGCAGTCCATTTATAAACAACAAAAAACAATCTCAGATTATTTTAATAATACCACTAAGAAGAGAAAAATTACAGAGAGAAAATAGCATAACAATTGTCTTAGAACACAAATACAACATTCTGTGAATATACAGAAGCCAGGATATTTAGATGTGAGGCTAAAAGTCTGTCCTATTGAGCTTTATTTTTGTGAAAACAGGCTTGAATGGGTTTTTTTCCCCCATATTAAGACTGCTAAGAAAATTACTACAGTTCTCACGTTATACTGCCACATGGTCTTGAGCCAATTGCCAAGGAAAAACACAAGCAAAAAACCTATGTTTCAAGTAGACTGGTGATGAAATTCAGAGAGGTAAATGAAAAAGGATGACCCTAGGAAGCCTCACTCAACTGCTCCCTAAGTGCGACAGCACCTGAGCTCTTCTAGCACTTCATTTCACAGCCACCAAGACCTCCAAGTGCCTCAAGTCCTGAACGTGCCTTCAGAAGTGCCTTGGTCCCGACAAGGCTGGAAGGTCATTGCCCAGCTTACATGAAAGCCTGAGTGCAATCAGCATAAATGGTTTGGGCTGGCAGGCCTCTGACCATGTCCAATGCATACATACAGGCCCAAGCTCCTTATCTTCATAGAAAAGGCAGTGAAGGCTAATGTTCACTTTTAAAATGGCATGCAATATGACTGTAGTAGATTACAGTGCTTTCTTTGGCTACATAAGCAACTTGTTTTCAAAGCCCGCTGTTGGCTGAGGTTAGATTCAGGCCCTTGTGTCATACTCCTTTCAGTATGTTTTAACCAAAAAGCCATAGACTGCTCTGGGGGATAGAGGAGGAACATTTTTCATTCTTTCTAGTGAAGCTGTGTCACTGTGTGTGGAGGAGAATCCAAGATTAGCTGGACTGCAGAGAACCATGACTGTCACGTATGATAAAATGTAATGGGATGAGGTTAAAATGGTGAGTCAGTTTTCATTACAAAACATATAAGCACTTCTTGGAGAAGTTAGGAGATTGTGTCTCCTCAACCAATGGCTTTTTATGTGTTTTACATATAACACCCACAAGACAGAGCACACAGTCGTTCCAGGGCTCCCCTCTGCAATGAGAAACGACCTAGAGTTATGCTCCTACTTGTGCCTTCTTCTGATACAGGGCGTCTTTAGTTTGTTTATACATATGGGGACTGGTTTTGCAGGAAGAGCTGTAGCTTGTTTCCAAAATAAGCCACAACGTAGTGTCTGGACACTGTCCTTGAGGTGAAAAATTAGGCTTTGATTCTTTTCATGTGGAATAGAGAATGAGAGATGATTCGCTGCTTGGTGTTTTAACTATTAGGGTATTGTATAGCAGGGCAACCGTATCTCAGTAGGCCCATATATCTTTGCGGAGCTTATTAAAGATTACCCTGAGGAGACTGACAGCCTGGGGCTCGCAGGACTTTTTAGTCTTGATAAAGGACTGATAAAGGATCAACATTTTCCTATTGACTAGCATAAGGCAGAGCTCACTGTGCTGGCTATTTTGGATCTTATTCTGACATTCATTCCTCTTTCTAGGATGTCTCTTACAATGTTCTGGATTTTGCACTGGCAACCAGATGCCTAAAATGTAGGCATCACAGTATGTAGCTTAAAGGCAAGAAAATATCTTCTTGGATCTGGAAAGATCTGAGTGCATCTGGAGAGATCTGGAAAGGACTGGATCTGGAAAGATCTGGGCGCACTGAGTACCTTGGTGAAAGGCTGAGGTAAAGCAAAGACTGACCCAAGGCCCTCAAGACCTATGATACTATCTGAATTATTGAGCTGTTTTCCTCAGTATACCTTCTGTCTGCCCCACAACATAGTAATTGTCTTCCAGGCGGCTTCTTTTGTGTTCTATTATACATACAGCAGCATGCAGAGCGTGCTGTATGTTAACTTACCACAAAACTTGGACCAAGTATGTCTTCATGTAAGTATAGCTTATAGTAGAAATAAGCGAGTGGCCTCATTCTTAGTGGAAAGAGCAGAATGTTCTAAAGAAAGTAGCACAAGGTTTTCCTGAGCAGATTTTGTTTAAATCGTTCTTAAAACTCTTTATCGACTCCTCTCCCACAATGACAGTTCAAGGAAAGGCATGAAGTAGTGTCCCCTTCCTTAGGTCAAGGGGTTGGTTGGAGTTTTTCATTGTTTCTGTGGGTTTGTGTTTTGGGTTTTTTTTCTAAATAAAGGATGTCTGGCTGATGTGAGTTAGCACTTCAGTTTTAGTGAATCTTAGCCAAGAATTTGTGCTCACATAGTAGGCCTAACCCTGAGAATTTCTCTAATAAAATCAAGTATGACTCAGTCTGAATGAATCATTCACAATTCTTCTTTCTCTGTTTGAAGAATATTTACAGCAGATCATGATTTCCTCAAACCTATTTGCTGTTTTTCTCGTTATTTTATAACACTGTCTGACAATTGTCAATGTTTCTTCTTTGCTGTTATTTTTTTAACATATCACACATATTTGTAATGTAAACCCTGTTGTTTATCTGTGATTGCTGAGGTCAGCCAAACATGATCTTGTTTCCTGTTCCTTAGAACATAAGATTTTCAAATACTTTCACATGCATGTCTAAAATTCATCGTCTATCAGAGTTTCTGCCAGTGAAAAACCAAACCAGTTGTTTAAATAGTTCAAGGAAAAGTGAGCATAAAAGCAGCACATGGAAGTATGAATTCATTTAAAAATCCATGCAAATGGTTGTATATTTTCATTTCAAAATACGACACTATCCCCCACTCTGTGTGTTGCATCTACCAGGAGAGAGTGGAATTCACAAAGCTGGAAGAAGACAGCTATGATTCTTTCTTACGGCTGATGATGGCATTTACACAGACGTTAACTGTTAAAATGGAACAGTCGAAAATGCTTTACCAGGGCTAGGTTTTAGAAACGTATCTGAAATAACTCAGGAAACATTGATGCTGATTATGAATAGAGGGCTAATTCTTCTGTTGGTGTAAATCAGCATAGCTGGTAGATTTGTGCTGATTTACATTGGTAAAGCCCAGAAAATAGGGGGGATATATGACAAACAAAAGATGCTATATTTATTTCATAAGTGAAAAATACTTCATAACTCAGGCACACCATTGGCATGAATAAGTTATGAAAAATCTTCACAGCCAAAAGAACATAATCATCCTTCATGTATAACAGATTTGTTTATTCTGTAAAGATTCATTTCAGTTGATTAATTATCAGTATCTGCTGATGGTGGAGGTAACAAGCTATCTCTGATGAGAGAATCATTTTAGGACATGCTTAGAATATTTTATCACCTAGCACAAGTTGTGTATGCTTAGAATATTTATCATACTGTGTACTAATAGTATCACATTTTTAAAGCTAAGTACTGAATATAAATTATATTACAGATATAGGAGTTATCTATATTTTTCTTGGCTGTTTTTTTTATTGTTTTTTTTTTAATAAGGGGGATATAAAAAAATATTAAAACACAATAACAGTCGTGTTTGCATGTCAAGTGCTGAACTGTGCTGCTGGATTAAATCATTGTTATTCTGAACCAGTAAAAAATTTGCATAAGTGCAAATGCCAGCTCCTAACAATACCATCAGAATTGTTTCTGCTTACACCAAACCCAGTCTGTACCAGCCACATTGCATGCTCACTGGCCATTATTCACAGACGGAAGTTAACAAGATGTAGGTTTATCAAGAGGTAAATTACCTTCTTTTTCTCGCAATTTTATTTATTAAGTAAACAAAATTGCAACAGCAAGTTAAAAATGCCAAAAGAGGGATTAGATCTTCTCAATTCTGAAGCATTGATGAAGAGGAAAAAATTATAATAAATCCGTCAATCACTGCAAAATAAAGAGCAAAAGTAGATCAGATTTTCAGCACAGTATATTAATTTGTTATTTATAAAGTTAACCTGGTCACCAAAATACATAAAATGTAAAGCATTCTCCATAACAAGACAGACTGAAATCTGTTGACGAATCCATTTGCCAAAACGTTGGTCATATTTGAATAGACACACTACTTCAACCAGACTTTACTCGCAGAAGAGATTAGGCATCATTTAATAGAACACGTGTATGTCTATAAAGTGTATGTATGAATGTCTGCACACACTGAACGTACATTGTGTGCAAGAGGACAGATGGGTTTTGGTTAGCCAAGACTTTGCAGAAAGTAATAGGACCTCTGCAAAGTTTTATACAAAGCACTGAGTTTCTCTTAGCTTCAACAAACTTACATGTTTGAAAATATAAACATTTGGTCATCTTGAAACTCAGTATTTTCTTTCATTCTCCAGCCAAAACCCATTATTTTTTATTTTCCATGGAGATACAACATTTATTAATTGTTAGTACACATTTCCAGAGGACCCACTATGAGCTAGTCTTTTTCCATAGCTGAAGAAAGATGGTCTAGCTCAAAGTCCATTGAAGCCAGCTGGAGCTTTTCCATTAGTTTCAGTGCTTTGACTCTAAGAGTATCACCCACCTAGGTATTTACAGCTCTCTGCCAGCTTTTGGTATTTGTTTGGTTAAAACGAGCTGGATAAAGATAAAAGTTCAAAAGGTTTTGAATGACTTACAGGACTGCAAGCACTGATAGCAAGAGTGTTTACCTAGGGAAGATGATAACTTCATAGAATCATAGAATCATAGGGTTGGAAGGGACCTCTGGAGATCATCTAGTCCAACCCCCCAACTTCTTATTATTTGGAGCACTTGTTTTTAGTTTCATTACCAAGAAAAGCAGGTCACATTGCTTTCTTGGTCAAAAGTCAGCTGTTAGCCAGTTTCAACCAAGCCTAAGAGGAAAGCAGCAGTCCCAGAGGTGTTACACTCCTCCAGATTTTCTGAAAAACAGCAGCCTGATAAAGAATAAAGATTTCTTATTGCTTCCACTGAAGATCAGACTACACTGTAAATTCATTTCTTAATAGACTCCAAAGAATCCATATCCAAAAAGAGATTAGAAAAGCCTAACCAGAGGGAAGACATCAGCCTGGCTACTAATCTCTTTGAACTCCGGAACAATCCATGGGAAATCAGACTTTCTGGGTTGTTCTGCTCACATAGCCGTGTGTTTGGTAGATTGTTTCTCTCTTATCTTTTTGTTTTCTTTGTTGCTATTTTCAGTTTTGTTGGAACCAGCCTTGGAGAGGTGGGAAGGAGCCATCTGGATCTAGAGTTTCATGCTTCAGAAGCAGGCATGATATTTCAGGATGAGTTGTACGATCGGCGGTGACTCAGTAAAAATGTTTCATGCAGCTCTTGTGTCTCAGAGCTTTTCCAGCCAGATGTCCACAGTTTACATATCAAAAAGAGATTTCAGGGGCTTTCAGCTAAGTTCCTGAAAACTGAACTGCAACAGATGTTTTTATTGTTTAGTCCAGTATTTCTGTGGGTAAGAAGATTTAAACAATAAATACAGAAAATCCCCTGCTATGCTTACTGGAATCAATAGGAAAATTCCCATCTGAGAATATGATTTATGCTCTATTAGATTTTGTGGGTGGATAGTGATGTATGAGGCAGAAAAGAATCCAGCTCTTTTCTCCCTTTCCACTGCTACTACAGTAAAAAGGCTAATCAGATGTGAGTCAGCAAAGTGTCTTTTCCAGGGAGGGAGAGGAAAACTAGCAAAATGGAAAAAAATGTTCATCTCTACCATGGTGGAGAGAACCACTTTGTCATGTACTGCTTTGCTTGTTTATATTAACACGAGTGACTAAAAGTGCACATCGTTGATATGTTCATCGCCTGGTGAGGGAATCCATTAACTTAGCCTTCTGTAGGAGCATCAGAGAAGTAGTCATAAAATGCACTCCAGTCCTCTGTACTTTCCTCCTCTTCTGGTATTCCCCTGTCGGTGCAGAGCATGTGCAATCACCGTGAGGCTCATTCTAGATTCAGCCAGATAACGCAAACAGGTAGGCTATATTGATTGAGAGAATACGTGCAACTTTTGCTACTGAGACTTGAAACCAATAGCTTTCTTGAATCCTCAGCCACAATTCAAACGCTAAGATGGTAACTAGCACTGAAAACTGCAGGTCAGTTGTTCTTCCATAAAGGACTGGGATTTTCTTTGAGTACGGATCCACTTGCTTCCATTTTGCCTCTCTGAGACTGGGTTTGATGAGGTCCACAAAGAAGCTGAACCTGAAGAACATTTGGAACTTCAGAAGAGTATTGCTGTCTACTTAATAGTATGGCTTGTTGGGGCAATTGTACCTTTAAGGGACTCCTGAAGGATCCTGCTAGTATTGTTCTATTGTTCGGAAACTCATACAGAATAGCACTTAGCAGCTGGAGCTCTTACAGTGAATGAGACACATCTGTCAGACTTCTTGACTCTGGGCAGTTGCAAAACGCAACGCTTGTCTCCCACTCTGTCAGGCTTGTATTGACTCCCAAAGAGTTCCCAGGTATATAGTGGAGATTCTGGTCTTGGTTTATTTGCCCTTAAAAACTAAGCAAACTAACAGCCTTCTCTCTATTGCCTTGTTGTACTTGATATCAAGTAGCAGAATATCCTCCGAAGGCTGGGCATGAGCGGAAATCACCCTCAGCTCCAGAACATGCTCTCCTTTTTGTTCTGAAAGGCCTGAGTTTTCTGACCTGCAGTGCCTGTTGCAGAGCCTGTTGTGCAGTGCTTTTTGGACAAGAACCAAGGAGATGAGGTCTGATTAGTTTTTGTGGGATTGCCTGTGTCACTTTGCATTGGCACATTTTAAGTGAAGCTTAACGAATCAGATCTTTTGAGAGTCGTCTTAGTCTAAGTCAGAGCATGATATCCGGAGGAAATAAAATATTCCATGGGTGATTATGTAGAAACAAGCTGAGCCTGAGCATCTAAGGTACCATTGTATATTTCAGGTAGGAACTTTAGATACTTGTGTCAAGTATGACAATAGCTGAGCTTTCAGTTTCCCTTCAGACAGATCTTCTATATTCTTGCTGCTAAAATGAAAGATACTCAGTTTGGTGCCACAGATTTGAAATGCTTATGTAAATCATTAACATGAGCCATTTACTCTGACCACAGCTACACGGTCTAAAGTTGATATTTGGGATCTGTTAATCATTACTCGTCAGCTACTTGCTGCATATCAGAAGGTAATTCCAAACGCTCTTGCCAGCTTTTCAGAGGTCAGGACCTCTGGCTCTTTTTGCATAACTAACCTGCACCCAACTTCTGTTAGAGGGTCTCAAGTGCTTAGTCAGGTCTTTTTCGTAATCTGGCTAGTGCTACCTAAAGAGATAGCCTAAATTCTCTGCGTCAGATCCGTGGAAAGATGGTGAAATGGTTGGGAATGTGATCCCAAAGCTGTGTTTTTTCTTGAATAGAGTCTGGCAGCACCAGAGCCCCAGAGAAGCCTCCCTGTACAGCTCTGTAGGTGCCCAGATGATGTTTCCACTCAGGTCCTCACCCTGCCCATTCCTGTTAGAGCTGAGCAGCTTAGTTCACAGCTCAGCCGAGGTTTTAAGGGCCAGGAACTGGCATTGCCTTAGAGGGCTTGATCCAGCAAGGACTTCAGATACTGAACAGGTTTTCACACAGTGTGGCTCGCAGTGGGTACATGACAGCCAGTGGAAGCTTCAGAAATACCCACAGAAGAAAATGGCGGTGCCCCACCCAGTTGCTTGGTGGCTGCTGATTTTAATTATTCCTATCACATTTTGCTCTGGTGCAGAAAATATCTTGGTCTTTCCCCGGCAGCTGCTCCTCATGAAGCACCTTACCTGAGCAATCGCCTTTCTCTCCTTGGTCCTTATTTCATTCTTTCTTCCACTGAGCAGCCTTCCCCATTCTGACTCATTTCTAATCCTGGCATCGGCAACCTCATCCCTCTTCAGCTGATCTGATTTCCCTCTTAGCCCAGTGCTTGAAGCCCTTTGCCACTCCCTTCACATTTCTTCAGGGGCTCCTCTTCCTCAGTCTCAGTTTTCTTACCTCAAACTCTGCTGCAGTTTCCCAACGCATCCGTTCTGACATGTTTCTTTTGTGCCCTAAGTGAGCCATTTTGTCCTCTTTTGTGCACTGGAAGCAGAAAAGAAATTTCTTAATTTTAGTTTGGATCGAAAGTACTGCATTAGCCAACAATAGCAACGAGTACTCAGTCATTCCATGGAAATGTGGAGAGCCTACATCCTTCAGCTGCTGGCTTAATGTAGAACAAATATTTGAAGAATTTAGGTACCAACCCTGAGCAAACCATTACTGAGAATCTGCAGATTTCAAATTTTCCAAAGTTTTCATCTTGTCCAAATTAAATCATTTTACTGGCATGAGGTAATAAAAAAGCACATCCCTAAAACAAGCATTAGCTGTCTATTAGTTTTCATCCGTCTGTGCCAAAGTATGGTGGATGCCACAGCTAACTTTCTGAAAACTTTTCTAGCATTGAAAAAACATTCTTTTCATCTTGTTCTTCAAAATGACTGCATCGGTTTTGCTAAAACTTTCAAAAAAATGTCACTGTGAGCCAACCAGCTAGAGAGGAATATTCTGGCCCGGAGTGATGGGTTAATATGTAAGCAATTGAAAATAAGATCTTATAATGGAAAATGCTGAAAAATTGTACGATGGATAAATTATTTGTATAATGCCTTTTTTTTTTCTTTATTGCATTCTTTTCCTTTTTTGAGCCATAGAATGTAAGTAGGTACAATTAGAAACAGTACAACAGGAGGAAAATAAATTCCTTGTTGTATCAAAATGCTAGATGAGAGATTCCACTTGCTTTGAGGAAAAGGAACAGGATACAAAAAATAGCTCAGAGAAAAAACAATAATTTTGGGCAGAATTAAAATGCTTTGTATGTTCAGTCTTCTAGAAAGGTAAATGGCTGTCCCAGAACGGGCTGTATAGACAGTCTTGACATCCCTTGAAATAATCATTGATCAGACACTGTAAAGCCTCAGAGGTACATTGGTCCTTAGAGAATGGCAGAAAAACAGAACAGATTAAGAATATTTGCTTTGGCAAGACAGAAACAAAGTTTCTGAAGCAAAATGGGCATTGACACAGTTGTAGAAGTAATCATGTAACAGTATAAAGCATTCCAACCTGAAATGGGATTTGTACAAATCACTGATTTCTTTGTTGTCTTGTGTTTCAGCTGGTATCCAATTTTATTACTGTTCTGTACTATTCTTTAATTTAGAACTAATTGTAGATGTAGAGGGCAAACAGATTACAAATTTGTATTTCCAAACGCAAAAGAAATATTAATTCTACACTACTGGGAAAAATAAAAATGTTTCCTTGAGTAGAACTTTTGATGTAAAAGTTCTGATCCTAGATTTTAAAGCAAGATTGTGTAGATTACAGATATGGTTTCAACACTCATGGTTTAACAGTGTTCTGTAGAGATACACTGTTTCTTAATGGTTTTCTCAGAGAATTCAAAGCATACCTTAAAGCATAATTACTTTCATGGGGGAGAGTGGTGCCCCCCCTGAATTTAGAAGTTAGGGTTAATAAGGATCACAGACCTCACCTTTAGTTTTGCACAGTCATTTTGCTGAACCAGTCAAGGGAAATAGATTGCATTGACAATATGCACCACTCATTTGTAGTGGGAACTGAAGTTTCAACGTACTGCAGTGCATTCTTACAGCTCTCCAGACTGGAAATCGCATATATGTGGCTGTTTTCATCTGATGCCTGGGGGATATTCTGAGTTCGGGCTGCAGCAGTCATGCTGGATTAGCTGGAAATTGAGGGAAAAAGATTTTTAATAGAGCCACAGAAAAAAAATGGCTGAAGGCTACTGCTGTTGAAGAATATATTGAGCCAAGAATAAATCAAAGGCTGAACTGAGAGGTTTAATTGGTTAATTATAGATTAATTAATTATAAAATGTGTAATGTTCACTACTCCTTAAGAAACAAAACAAAACAATTTTAACGTGAAGTCTTTGTCATTAACTATAAATCCTAGTTCTCGTTAACGCAAAGCAAATACAAACAGTATTCCTCCATTACAGAGATGTGTTGGTTGTTCTGAGAAATTCAGCTTATCTTCAGTGTATCCCATTTTGCAAAAGACCATTTTTTGAGCTGAAGGACGTTCCTGAAAACTTGTCTTTTTCTTCTGAATGTTTTTCTGCAGTCCTTCCTGCACCGCTGTGACATTTTTAAGCTGCAGATCTCCAGTGTTGTTTTCCAAGGGAAGCTATTTCCATGGCCCGAGCGAGCAAACTGTGCACAACAGGCCACAAAGCAGGAAAAGGAGAATGAGCGTCCAGAGGAAAACAACCACAACTATGAACAACAATTGCAATGAATGAACCGGGGGAGGCTGAGGTTTTGCGACTCTCTCAAACTAGCCTTTAGAAAGCAAAAGTAGATTCAGGTCACAAACATGTTTACTTGCTGGGACAGTTTTGTGATGTGTATTTTCCTTAAGGCCCCAGGCAGGCAATTTCTGCCAAGGGGAGTATGACAGCATAAACAATGCCTTAGAATTCAGATTACAATTAAGGATACTCACAATAAGATTTTGCTAAGGAAACTAATCCCGTTCTCCAGAGCAGATCTAGTGGCCTTGATTCATGTGAGTTAAAATCCTTCTGAAGTCAACAGGATTATTTGTTGGACTGGAGTAGACTCTAAAGAAAAATGGGCCATTGATCCAAACCCTGTATACAGTTTACAGCTTTAGTTAAAGCTGATTATTTGCCCGCACTGTATGTTCTGGCATTTATCGTAGTTGACCACTGGCGATGAGAATGCAGTCACAGGAGGATCCTCTTCTTCTTCACTCACGTCATGCCATGGTCCTAACTGATTCAGGGACCAACTTACAGAAGTGTGTGTCTTCAGCTGAATAACTGTGACCTCCAGCAGCTCTCTGGTGACTTGCTCTGAGCTTCGCAGACACAGATCCACATTCAAATATAAGATCACATCTACTTGTCTAAAAACTGTTGTAAATCCTAGAGAGTGGAAGTAAGAGTAGTATTTAAACCATTTTCATCCCAAGGATAGGGCCATCTTATTCAGTTTCTTAGTGGTTTGTCCAGTCCAGCTGGAATGGATTCAGGTGATACAGACTTCAACATTTTCCTTAGAAACTGCTAAGAAATTCTGCTATGAGGAGAACTTTCATAATATTACACCTAAATTTTGTTTTAGTTATGTCTGCATTTCTTTTCCCTGTTTCCAGCTATGGCTATCTGAAACTTGGCATCTGTAGGGATTACTTTTTGAGGTAGAACAAAAAGGAGGGAGAGGATATGTGCACGGAGGGAAGGGTGAGGAAATCCCTTCCAAAGTTTATGAACTTGACTCTTTTGGGTTTATGGGAAAAAGCAGTGATGGTGAGCAGGAGGGATGTATTTTAAATGCTTGGTCCGTCTTCTTCCTCTCTCCATACAGGCTGGTGGATAGCACTTTGTGAGACGGTTAAAAGAAATTGTTGCAAAAGGGTACCTGTTCCTTTTAGCCCATTCCATCTCACCTACATTCCTTAGACTGCTTTCAGCATCCTTCTAAAAACATCAAAGTCCACCAGGGAGAAAACAGAAAGCAGGAACAAACAATATGGTAGGTTACTAAGAATGAAAGCAGGTAATACTCCTTATAATATAACTGGAATAATATCAGAAATGGTGACATTTCTTATACAGTTGTGTTTGTGGATATCTAACTGTGGATATCACATTTTATTTCCATCATGTTAATATCAAAACAATGATCAAGCGAAAGTAAGCAAAAGTCAAGGTGTTAGAGGACAGAAAAGAGAAAAATTTGAGGGAACGCTGAAAACTGAAGGCGTTTGCTTCACAAAGGAGATAGTAGTTATGTTGTAAGCAAAGGCTTGTTCCAGGAAAAAAAAATGAGCTTGGTAGTCTCTGTTCTCTCAAAAATGCAAGAGCAGAATGACTTTCAAAGAAATTCAAAGGCAATAAATCTAAAACTGCAAAAAGAGATGCCCTTTTCCACTGCACATAATTATATTTTAGAACACACCACTACAAAACGCTTCTGCATTAAGGTACTCAGTAAAAGTCCAAAAGGATTATTATTTTTTGTTATGAATACTAAGGATCCCATCCTGCTACATTTACTAGAATAAAACTGCATTGAGCCCACAATTTGTGTTTGAATTTTAGAAAATGCTGATGGAGCCAAGAGAAGATAACTTCTCTCCAGTGATTTTTTCTTTCTGGGCTTTTTTTTTTTTTTTAACTTAAAACTGTGTTCTGTGGGTAATTTTTATTATGATTTGAAAGAATGACTGCTTTTGAGTGATAAGAATGCTGTATTGCCTGAGATGGAAAGACTCTATTGCTGTGCATACATCCTGAAATAAGTTCTCTTTTTATATTGCTTCATCATTTTTTCCCCTTTTTCGGATGCTTTGTTCATCAGATAGTTACCTCTTTAGATTTGGGATTGATTACAAACATTTTTATTACTTCAAAACAGCTTTTAACTTTATGATCTCTTTGGTTCTGCTTTTTCCTAAAGCCCATGGCTTTCTAGCCTTTGAATACTCTGGTCTAGATCTTCAGTTGTTCTTTGTTATTGGTGTTATTGTTCATTCATTTTATATTAGTAGCAGTGACTCTGGCAGAGATCAGGTCTTCACTGTGTTAGGTGTAATATAACCAAACAGTAGGATTTTTAAATGTATTTTTTTTTTATTTATATAGAAGGGAAAATTATAAATTTAATTTCTAAATTATCATTTTTGTCTACTCTACAAAATATTAACCATCTGCTTGTTGTTTTCTTTGTCTTTGAAAATCCTTCTGAAATAGCTTCTGTGGAGTGGTTGGGCCCTTTGGTCACACTTTTTGTTCTATTCAGGTTGGGTTTGAGCCACGCTGATGAGACAGAGGTGTTGTATCACTAGCATCAGCATTTGAAAATACGATTGCATTCCTTCTGGCGCATGAGTTGGTTTGTTCGGAAGAAGCAGGGATCTCTCTGCCTGGTAGTAGATTACACTGTGTAAGAATAACCTTTATACTGGTATAAAAGGGATTTCATTCTATGGAATTATCAGTAGGTACTTATTAGCCATGTTCAGTAATGAGGAACTGTTGTGATATGCCCATTTTAGGCACACATGGTTTGGCTCGTTGCCTCCCTGGCCTCAAGAAGCCTCAGCTTCTGTTTTTCTCTATTTACAAGGTGCACTCAGTTTTCATAAGTGCTCAGCTTCATGAAATGTCAGGCTGGTTTCTCAGCACAGTCCAGCTAGCCTTTCACACATAAGGTCTTGAAGGCAGTGACAAACTGTCTCCAGCAGGGCCAGAAGAACCCACATACGCAGTCCACTGAGGTCTGCAGAGGTCATTCAGGATCGGATCTCTATATAGGAGTGACAGAGCTTTTTATAAACTTCAGAAGAAAGAATTAAGGTTTCCACAAAAGCCCAGAAGCCACTTTCACTGTAAACTAAAAAAAGTATATTATATAGCTGACATTTTAATTGGCTTACTATTTTGGACACGAGGATGAAAATGATGCAGTTCTTCCATTTTCCCTTTTTCTAGCCTTGCATTGGTTACAGTGTGGTAACCAGTAGACCAGAGCCTTTTCTGTGTAAAGTGGTGAACATTCAAAGACCTACCACATGAAGTCCCAGTCCTGCAATCAGACAAGCAGGGAGAGCTTCCCATGTGTCCAGAGGCCCATTACAGCCAACAGAAACATCAAAGATGACTTTTGAAGGTATAAGCTCAGAAAGTGAGACAGATTTACTTTGATATTTTCCTTCCGTCAAAATGCAGACATATTTTATATTTCTTTTTTCCGTTCATCTCTTTAATTGTTAGTATTGTTAATTATCTAAAATGTACAAAAGCTTCTAAAATATGACACAAGAGAAGCGATATAAAAATGTGTTTTAATTCCTAATATAGAGGATTATAATTATGTGATTCTATGATTTTTTTTCCTTCCCTGATGTTTTCCAGAATGTGCTATAAAAATAAAAACTTACCACTGTCTCCTGGCATGTGGTAACATGGTACTGGCTTGCTTTATTTTTCTTTTCCGGCCAATTCAAAGTCACTATTTTGAAAAATCAAAGTCTTTTTATTTATCTTCCTCTGGATCACTTTGTCCGGAGTAAGTGTCCAATATCAACAAAGAAGAGACGTAGTAACTTAGCGTGTCCCTTTGTTCCCCTGTGAAAAACGGCAGCGCTATACATCTTTGCTCCCACTGGCTGCATGACTGCCAGACAGCAGCATAGCAGCGTTTTTGGAGTCACTTTCTCAAGCGCGGTTCGTATTTATACAGACTAATTTATGTGTAACAGAGGACTCTTACAGCAAAGGAAGTGGAGCTCCTGACTAAACCAGCATCTCCTCTCCTACGGAAAGCTGGAAATAGGACTTAGCGGAGGCCTTTTTTATCAGTGGTAGCTTACAGAAAACAACATAAACCTAAACCTAACTGCTTGTTTTTATTGATATCTTCCTGCTGGTAAGGTGTGGAAAATCATGCCATTTCAGAAATATGTCATTTCAGGCACTTAAAAAATGTACCTATGCTATGATAAATAACTTCACAAAAGGAAGAAAAAATAAAGTCAGCGAAAAATGAGATGGTATAAATGTTATACCTTGCAATATACATTACAGTAAGCTGTTACATACTGTGTGACCCCTTATGAGATGAGACCTTCTTCATCATCCCGAATGCCTAAGAGGTCTCATCTTAATGGCTGTTCCCATTACTGAGATACCCTGAGCACAGAGATTTAGGTGGGACAGTGCAACGCCGTACACATGCCCATTCTCAAAAATAGATGCCTGCCCCAAAGAGCTTCCAGTTTCAAGAGGTCTTAATTTGCTGTCATGGAGAGGGCTTGAAATTCAAACACTTGATTAAGTCATTAGCAATTATACATTAAGAGGTTTTGTAGTAATCGTAACATACAAATAAGCCTTTAGGCTCTAAGTATATGTTGTTTTTATTTTACTGTAACTAATTTACCATTATATTTCCTTGTGACAGATTGCTTTCTTCCCTGAGGGACACAGCCATCACTAGTATTTCCATTACGCTAATATTCTAAGGGCCAATTATTGATACTGACATCACAACCTTTTTGAAAAAAATAGCATTCATGAGTCCATGCCATTCATTTTCCTAGAATGAGTTAATTTTTTTTTACCATTAACATGTCAATTACTTGAGTCTCCATTGATTACCCAGTTCCTGTGGATACTGCTGTCTGTCATCGCTGCTGAACACTGATTACTATTCAAGAGCCTGTCATACCATAGAATATTTTTGTAAAACCAAACTGGTTCGCTGCAGACACACAAGACCTAGGAATTCAAATGGCCAGCCCCAGTCTCCAAGAACTAAACAAACCACACAGCTGAGCTCAGATATGGAAAACCCTGCAAACCAAACAACCAACTCAGTATACACAGCAAGACGAAAAGTCTCCCAGACCCAGAGCCAGGAGAGCCAGCTGAGAGCAGCTATTGCTAAACAGGAGAGTGTGCAGGCAGGAGCTGCTCAAGCTAGTGAATAGTAGGCAAAATTATTTATGATAAAATGGGGCTTAGCATGGCAATGACGTAGTCTGAATGACTTGCTCTGTAGAATATTGCACATTGTCGAGATGCTGCTTCTTTTGGGCTCAGTGCTCGTGGAGCAGGAGCTCTGCAGAAAGTGTGCAGAGAGGTCGTCGTGAGGACAGCAAGAAGTCTCAGGTGGAGGTGTCCCCCAGGCATATGCCAGTGCAGTCAGGAAGAGCCCCGCTTCTCTTGGCTGTAGCACCAGCATCTCACAGCAACAGTAAAGTTTACCAGCTTCCTCAAGTACCTGGCCTGGAGATGAGCTCCAGGATCATCTCACAGTATTTTCTGGTATTGGTGGTCACCTGGGGCTAGAAAACCTGGGGAGCAAATGAAGAATAAAATGGTTAGCATGTGTGAGTGATTGCGGAGGAGGCCAAAGGAGGAGGGCAGAGGGCTGGATTAAGTGCTGCCTGTTACCTTGAAAAGCCTCGGAAGGGAATAGTTGCAAGGATTAAAAATTAATGTGATTATTTTAACAAATGACGTTTTGGGGAAGAATAACAGGAATAAGTTCGCAGCAGAAATGTCTATGAGACTGTGAAACAATTTCAAAGTAAAATGGTTCCCAAAGATCCCTTGTTAAGAGTTATTTTAAACTTGTTTGGACAAGACACATGTAAACAGGGAAGAAATAATCTATAAAATAATGAAAATAGTTTCTTACCTAGTAAAACAACTGCCCAGAAGACAAAACAAAAAAACAACCTTATGTCAGATTGAAAAGAAATATTCCAGTTTTAGGATCTTGTTTGTGCCAGAGGTGAATATCTCTTTACATCGGTAACATTTAGATTCCCATTCCTTGTGCAGATTCTGCAGACGAGCAAGTCACTGTGAGACATTTTGCAAAATGCAGTAAGTGCCTAAAAACTACAGTGTGCATCATTTCTTGTGACCAGCACATAACTTTGCACAAATAACTGTCACATTAGCACAACAAACATACTCTGTCAGATGTTGAATGACTCTTAAGGACCTGATCTCTTTTGAGATGTGGTATTTCTTTGCTCTACTTTTTTTACAAATTTGATTTAACAGCTTAAGAAAAAAGGCAATACTCATGTCCAGATTCCTTTAGAATTTCAGAGAAGGACCAGAATATTAAGGTAGCTGTTTCATGGAAATGCCAGCACTTCTCGTTGTGTAACTTTAATTCCTAACCCTTCCTGGGGCTGTTCTGCACTTTAAATTATTTTTAATGTAACAGGAATTTTAACTGGGTAGAATTCAGCCAAAACTAATCTGGAATAGGTTTCCTTTAGTGCCTAGGAGCTACAGGTTTTTTAATGTACTTACCTAGCATAACATCTTCGTTAGCAGGGAAGCTCCTTCAAGCCCCTTTCTCAGATTAATAACTGAGGTCCAGAAATATCACAAGTAACATTAGGCCTGGGAATATCTGAATATCATAACCTTGTTAATTGAAAGTCACTAATATTATCACTTACAATCCCAGAATGAGAAGAAAACCGGCTCCCAGCTCCTATAGTCAAACCATTAGGCCTTTCATTAGGCATTTATTTTCCATATACACTGCTAAAGGACGTTTGTGAGCCTTGTAATGGGTGTCTTCGTGCCTTTTGCAGTACCTTATGCCTCTAAAGCATTTTAAGAAAAGGTAAAAATTCAGGCCCATATGTTCCTTAGGTGCCTCCGAGGTTAAGCTGTAGTTGAGCAGGAATTGGCAGGATTGCAGTCTCGGTCACAGGTACTTAAAACCTCCCTAAGTTCCATTTTAATCACATAAGCCCTTTTCTAGATCTAGGCTTAATGTCCAAATCCCTCTTGGAAATTTTATCCTAAGAGAATGTCCTGAGGTCATGCAGAAAAACTATGAGAGAAGGAACTGAAATTAGGTAATGTCCTTAGATAATGCCGTGCTTCTCTGAATAGCCTCTCAAAAAAAGTTGCTTTGTCTTGTAATATGCTCATGGTGATTTTTGGTGCTCTAAAATATATCAGAAAATCATTAGGAAGCTACCTATTTTCAGAGAAGATAAAAGATGCCTTTCAAAAAAGGGTAAATATTTACATCCAAAGGCTTTTTTTTTTTTTTTTTTCTGTAGGGAAGACAGGAAAATGCACAATTCCAGATCATTTAGGGCACATTTACTTCTCATGAAAATCACGCATAGAAGGTCGGATGGCATCAGGAGCGGTGGATTTAGGATGTCTCAGCATGAGATATTCACTGTGGCTTTCACAGAGCAGGGTGGCAACTGTGAATGAAAGGGAAGGTGAGAGGACTATCTGGAGCTGGACAGCAATATTAAAAAGGTTGATGGCTTCCATGGTGAACACAGCAAAGGGAGTATAGAGCAACATTGTTCCCCTTGCCCTGAATAGGAGGCATGGCTGAGCACAGAGAATGAGCAAAGTCACTTGCCATAATTACAAAATATATTAGATGTGGTTTATGTCTCCTTTCAACTAAATTAGTGTGGCATTCTTAATACTATATGGTAAGAATACATAAATTATATAGTTCTTCATTGAAGACAATATAGAGATGGCACTTTGTAGTTTTATGGGTAAGCAAGCTGAAAAGAAAGCCCTGGGACTTTGCTGATGTAAATTGCTCCTGCCTTAGTGAGGTCAACGACACTAAGTGATGACACTGGTGACAATTACAATGCTTGAAGATTTTCCTTCTCTTTCTAAATAATCTGAGTTTATGAAAACAGACAGCACCATAAATCTGACAGTAGTTATCCCATTACCTATCCCACTTAATGCTAAGAAATTAGAATCAATTCATTTCAATGCTGTATCTTGGTAAAGTTGGTTAGTCCTCTAGTTAAATGTGAAATTGTTTCTAAAACTTATAATTTGCTGTTGTAAACTCAATTAATGTGGAAAATGCATTAGTATATTTAGGTTTTGCCAAACCTTCATTAGATTCAGATAAAAGCTGATGCCAAGTAATAACATTATATAAGGGGGGGGGGGGGGGGGGGGAAGGGAG
>VYZM01007300.1:125958-217034 GCA_013398915.1 Dromas ardeola | reverse complement strand
GGGGGGGGAGGGGAGAAGGAAGTCGCAATAGTTTGGTTTAAACAAAAAGGGGAATGAATTGATTTTCATATTATTTATTGAATAAAGCTTCTCAAAATTACTTTTAAATGTAGCCTGGGGATTTTGTACCTTTAAT
This sequence comes from Dromas ardeola, assembly GCA_013398915.1. NCBI lineage: Eukaryota > Metazoa > Chordata > Aves > Charadriiformes > Dromadidae > Dromas > Dromas ardeola. The sequence continues at coordinate 216,898 of VYZM01007300.1, read as the reverse complement.
CTTTCTTACTCACATCCTTTTCTTTCCAGTCCTGTGTATGAAGCCATAAACACTCTTTTATTAGAGAGGGGGGAAAAAGTAAAAAAAGGTGCAGTTAAAGAAGCCTTTACATGCTTGTTTGCTCTCAGATCTCTGAAAAGTAACTTTTAAAATAAAGCAGAAAAGATGCCTGTCTGACACGCAGGGAAGATTTATCATTCTTCAAATACGTTTTAATGAATGTGAAGGGTTTAAAACTTTCTCTCTCTCTGACTCTACAGCTTGCTATTCCCTTTGAACGTAGTTTAATTTCTATAAGCATACAGAAGCTGCTGAGACTCTGAGACTGCTAAAACAATTACAAACATACCCTGACTTGTGATACTAGAGGGGGGGGGGAAATCTAATTTTATAAGGAAATCTGTTCCAGTATCTAAATTTTGTCTTTATTAGTTGCTTATTGGATGAGATCACAGGTCAATAGACTCAGGGACCAAAGCAAAGGCTCCCCGCTCCACGCTTCGCCTGATAGACTATTTGAAACTTCAAAAAGTTGCATGCTGAACACATCAAAGATTTTTTTTTTTAATACAGTAAAGGTATATAATAGAGCTTTTGTGTTTTCTCCCAAAAGTTAATAAGCATCCTGAACTTTTAACATAAACAAAATCCTGACATTAATTCAGTTGGGCAAATTGAGCAAATCCAATGTTGTGACATGAAACAATCTCTTGTTCTCATCAGATGGAAATGAATATCCTGGTATTTTATGTGCGGGAGTCTGAAAATGTCAGAGCAGTTTATGCACATGGAAAGGTATCGGGAGGAAATATCATCAATAAAGAAAATCAGTGGATCGATTTCTTAATACACTCAGTTTTATCGTTTCATCTTGCTTTCAGATACGCAGCAGTTCCTACGTTGTGCAGGCCGGCATCCCGAGCAGTGCACGCTTCCACCTGCAAAGTCAGACCGGGGAGTTAGGAATGGTGGAGAGTATCTTATTGCACTGCCTCAGGTTCGGTGGTGGCACTTTATTATCCAGCTGACACGACATGTCATCATGACACGACGTGTACATGGCTTGAGTGAGCAAATATGAAGAGACTTCCCTGAGAGACCGAGGAAGTGCCACAGCTCTGCATCTGCCACTCCCCCACTCCTCCTCCCGGCGACTATGGGCCTGGGGAGTTGAAAGCTTGAAGGCTGCTGAAAGACAGGATTCATGTGGATGGCTTACGGTGAAAAAGGGACAGTGTGAAATTATTCGAACTAGTGATATACAGGAGCAGAAGTGCCTCTGCTTCAGCCTTGGCTAGCCTTTTAGTTTGAGGGGGAAAAGTTAAGAAATACTTCATGCTGAAGTTCACAGATACTGTGAGCCTGACTTACCCCTACTACTCTGGCAATGCCAGAGGGCCTTACGATTATCTACTTGCTGTACAGTGCATTAGTGCAAAAAAGAACCATCTCAGTACTGGACTTAGCACCCAACAGCCCTAGCTGTAGGACCAAGCCAGGTGTCTAAGACCACAGTAACACAAATACATAGGAGTAACAAAATAGACATCAGGTTACTCAGCGTGTTGGATCATTCTGGATGAGAGTAACTATAGGAGCAGTCAGAGAGAGGGAATCTAGCCTTCAGCCTCAATGGTAATAATCCTTTCACATTTTGGGTCAAGGACTGTACAAGCTATTGGCAAGAATAATTGAAAAATTGGTCAAAATAAGGAGGTAAATAAAAAATAAAAATTTAAAAAAAAAAAAGCAGGAAAGGAATGAGTCATCCACTGACTGATGTTCCATAAATATTTCTCTGTGTCTCTCTCTTCTTCCTGCAAGGTGATACAAAGGAGACTCTTTAAAATTAAGTCCCTCTTTCTCCTCACCCTGGCTGTGTCTTTCTTGTCCCCCATGAATTTACAAGAGCGCTTGTGAAACAATGAACTGGGTGGTGGCTGGTGTGCTTCGAGGTGGACATCTCTTCTGAATATTTGGGTTTAACCTAAGTAATTCCCAGACCTTCCTGCAAAGGCAAGAGTTGGAAAGAGGATTTGCATCTCCAAGCAGACAAAAAGGCAGAACTTCTCCTTTTGCCTGAAAGTTCTAGGGAAACTAGGAGCCTGTTACTAAAGTTACCCTGATGCCAAAAATTTAACAAGATTAACAATGCAAAGAAATGAGGATTGTACATTTACATGAACAATATATTTCTGTAAAATTTTAATGGCACGAAAACACTTTTTAATTAAGTAGCGAGAACTTCATAGTTGCTGACCCTTTACACGCCATCACACGAGCCATCCTTAACAAGAAAAATTGAGAAGTGAACTACCTTATGGAAAAACTATCCTGTAAATATTTTTTGCAAGGCTTTGTACATCTTCTTTTGAAGCAGCTGGTACTGGTCAGTACTGTAGAGCAAACCAGTTGATCCCATATGGCCATTCTGCAATTTCCAGCTACAAAGCCCAGCTGCCATAGATGTTGGGATGGCAAATGTTATATGGCATGTGCCCATGTGCTAGAAATTCTCCACGTGTGTATTCAAATGTCACACCTCCGGTGCACTCAGAATTAAGTACGTCTACAAGTGAGCATCTCAGAGAAATTTAACTGCAAATCTGGCAAGAAGAGTGGTGATCACACTGTCAAAAGGGAGGCTGTGTACCTCCTTTTTCTCCCTGTAAAGGGAAATGTGGTGCCCCCACAAATGCTTGTCAACTCACCTCCCATTTCCAGCCCAAAAGCTCAGTTGTCCTTCACCAGTGTTGAGCTTTAATAAAGCAGATTTCCCTTGCAACATGTAGAAATGTGTTTTCGTGACCCCAGGAAGAACTTTGTGACACACACAGATGTTCGGGGAGAATTTGACTGACGTTGTTGGCAGATTTTACAGAAATTTGGGGTTCCTGGACCTGCTGACACAAATATTCACTGCTTCCTGATGGCCTCCATATGTAGATTTCCCTCTGAATTGTTTAATCAAAAAATTCCCAACTATTAAAAGAAAGGAGAAAAAGAAGCAAAGAAAAAAGAAAATGCAGTACAGTGATAAAAGCAAATGAAGAACAGGCTTGTGCAGTGAAATGGTTAATTAGGAAATAGTTACAAAAAAAGATCTCTGAAGTTATAGCGAGCTCAAGAATGACTTCTTTCTGAAGGATGAAATTAAGTTGTGTTAGACCATCACTTTGATTTTACCGATCTAACTAAGGCAGAGGTATTATTATTTTCATAGTAGGGGTTGATCTACTGAATTACACATTGCTGATCTGTCACTCAAAATGACAACACAGACAAGGGATCTTCTTTGATCTCGAGACAGTTGAGGTTTCAGACAGGAGTCCACAGGGAAGACAAAGTTAATTTTTCAGGCCCTGAACCTCAGAATATCCATGGCAAAGGGAAGAGGATGTTACAGAGCGTATTTGTAAGTCATCAGTGAAGGCCATTGATTTGCCTCCTAATAGCTATTATGATAAGAATCTGGTAAAGCTTAGAAGCCAATTACCAATTGCGTTACTACAATTACACCACAGTTTAACTTAATTTACCAACAGTTTAAAAATAAAACAGCTAGTTCTTCACACAGGTTAGGCTGGCCAGGTCTTCAGCACATTTAAGCCAAGATCTCTCCTCTAAGTTCACTCTAGTTATTCGGATTTGCAATGTTTGAGGATGCAGCTCTCTAACAGATCACTATACAACATTGCAGATGATACTTGGAAATATAGGGGCTTATTCAAAATTGGAAGTAAACACTTTTCCCACAAATATTTGGATGATAAAGAGTAAATGAGATTGTTTGGAAATGAGGCAGCAGATTTACCAAGGCGGTCCATTTAAAACAGTTGGTCAATTTAGCCTTGGATCCTGATTCAAAGCATCGGGAGTCACTATGTAGTTTTCCATTCTGCTGGCATTTGCAAGCAAATATTTATACGAGAGCTGCTTGAAGTGTGAATGTATTACTGACAGCACATAAAATAAAATAGAAACCACCTGAACTCTTGACAGTTGTTTTTTTTCAGCTAAGTTTGCTGAATATTTTTAACCTCTGGCATCTGAACTGTCAATTTGATTTTCATAATGTAAATAGCAAACAATGGAGGAAGCGCACAGCCCCAGCTTTCCACACAGGATGTGTAAACCTGCTTATTCCCTGACCACTGATGTTTCTGTTTACCTACTAGCACAAATTAGTAATTGTAAGCATGTACAATCACTCGCATTTACATGTAAGTTTTTACAATTGCAATATCCAAACAGGTTTTCCGTAGCCCAGTGCTTACTCACGGAGACTTTCAGCCACGGTCCGGCTCCCAGAGGTGAGCAGCTGGGGCTCAGTCAACACAAAATCAGTGTTTCTATTCACCTGGTGTTAAACGGTAGGACATCAGTGCTTGGAGAAAAGGGACATCTCCAAAAGGAAGAGGAGCAGCTGTGGCTGGGGCAGGGGAGGTGTGGAAGAGGAAGGGGCAGTGGAGGTGCACACGCCGTGCATGGGGCTGTGGCACCGGTCCAGGCTCTCAGCAGCATCCCTGCCCCGGTCCACCTTCTCACCATGATGTGGGCTGGTGGTCACTGTAAAGCAAAGGAGGTTCTGCTGAAAAGCCACTTTTCAGAAACAAGGAGGAGAGGAAATCTGTGCAGAAAATCCATGCAAGAGAAACTGTGAAAAACATTTAAATGGGATAAAAAAGCAAAATAGTGGAATGATGATGCCTGTTTCTGAGCCCTTATTATTTCCTGTCACTCTTCTACCACAAGACTAGAAGGATATAATATTTTGAAGCGGTGTTATTAGCCTGTGTTTGAGTAAATGAACGAACGTTCTCTTAATTCCAGCATGCACATCACTAAGCCATCGCTGCACACATTCAGTGTGAGAAACGAAGAAACTCTGCACGAGCACAGGAGTAGCCTTTTCATGCAAACTGTGCCCCGGCTATCCCAAAGGGTGGAGAACTTTTCAAAAGGACAGATGCTGATTTCCCTAAGCTCCCACTCATTTTCTGTTGCATTTTTATATTGTATTTTTAAGACCCCTTGCTTGAAATGAACATCAGGCTGAGCTCTGCACTTCGCAGCCTTGGTCTCACACACCTGATCAGCACCAACATCTCCCACCCATCCCTTTTGTCCCCCAGTGGATATAACCCTCTGCTCTATTTTCTCCTCGTCTCTTGTGCTGTCAATAGCTGAACCCAAACCCTTTACCTGGATTGTCAGTCATCCCATTAAAGTGATCTAACTGTACCGTAGATGCAGGGATTTCTGTTCTTGGGGAGGTTATCAAACATCCCTCCTGCTGCTCTGAGCCAACCAGAGAGTATGAGCACCCCACATCAGGAGGACTATGGGCCGCGGACCTTTTCCACTTCATATTTCTGCAAAATAAAGAGCCCCTTCACACACGCTGGCGAAAACTCTTGATGACTGGATGCAAAACGTGTTTTGTTTTTCTCTCAGAGGAGTTCAGTCTCGAATGTACTAAGACAACATTCACATTTCTTCTGAGCTTTAAGCGGGATAAAAGGCAGTATTTACAACTTTTGCCATGGAGCCAGTGAAAGGCAGGAAAAAAATAAACAGCCTCTGGTGGGTGATGATGCCTGGATGGATCCAGCAACTGCCTGTGGATGGGGTCAAGCAACCAAAGGCCTTCTTTACCACTGCCCTGTTTCGCTGGAAGCCAAAACCCACTGTCCAGGTGGGAGGCCGTGGCCCGAGGTGAGCAAGGGCACCCACGCAGAGTGCAAGGACAAGGTGGAGCGTCCCCGGGAGGGGGTCATGGCTGCACACCCCTGAGACCGTCCCCTGCCAGCTCATCCACAGAGCGGCTTTGGCAGCGGGCTCATGGGAGGTTATTTAGGTGCATTTCTGCCCGGGGTAAAGATGTTACCGTGACAAAAAACAAACTTTGCTTTGGTAATGATGTGAAGAGGATATAGGAAAACACAGGACAAAATAGTAAGCGTTGCTTTGGCAGAAGGAAGAAATAGAGCGCAGAGCACTCCACCTTGCATGGCTAATGTCCTTCGTCATCCCAAAAAGAAAATTCTCTCCCCTTTCCAGTTTATTGTTCTCTAGTCTGAACAAAAAAGATATTTGTGCCTGTTATGTTATATGATAGTGCACAAGTAGCCAATAAGGCTGGGCCTGGTTTGAAAATACTGTTGATGGGATTTTCAAAAGCACTTGTTTTTTGCTAATGCTCTTCCCTCTGATGCCAATGAGATCTGTCATTGCAACGGGAAGGTCCCCCTTTACTTCTGTGGGAGAACTGTTAAAGCAGGAGTGAATACATTAGCAAATCCCAGCTGCTGGTTCTCCATGCCCGTCAGTTCTTTATTCAGCAGTGAAGAGACATAAATACCTCTGCTGGAACTGCCTAATCATTTTTCCCTGCTCATCTGGCTGATTTTTGTGGGAAGACTACCCAGATTTGTGTTGGTGGGTGAGGGAGACTTCTGTGTTCTTTGCATTCAAGCCAAGAGGCAAGGCTTAGAGCATGTGAAATGCTGCATTAAATAAGAAAAAACAGTGTAATAAACAGCATCTAAAACTCCTTACATCTTGATTCATCTCCCTACTGGAGTGTGATGTTTAACCTCCCTGGTTACGCCCAACATCCTTCATAATAAAAACAGCTGATACTGCACAGCTCCCAGATAGGTATAAGCCTGCTATGTGCTGTTTTAACCTACTATGGCCAAGGGTGAAGGATTCAGTGAGTTACATCCTCAAACAAAACGAGATTTTAATTTGCTGTGAGATTCAGGATAATCTTTAAAAAATGAAACTCAAAGACCTGTGTTATCATTTGACTCCCGAGGTTGATGCTTTTTAAAGTAGTTAAAAATCCATGATAAAATTGAAAGACTTAGGAACATTATTAGCCCTCTTTTAATGTGAAGATTTCTGTGCTAACATATTGAAAACACAAGCAACTACATAGAAGGTATGCTTTTAGTTCTCCCATTGTGCAGTTTTGCATTTCTGAACATTTTTATGTTTGAGCTTAAATTTACTACTTTTTACAGCTCTTCTTTTTGTAATAGATTACATCAAGCTTGAGTTAAATTACCTTTGGTCTTTATATGCATTTTGGATATATGCTGGGATACCTTGCAGGTATTTGAGAAAAGAGACATTTAGCAAATATATTTCACTGGTGTGACCCAGCAGACCTATGCGTTTGCTTCACCTGCCGTACCTTCTCAAGACTTGCAATGAGATCTAATGAGACGCTTCCTTCGATCCGACACTGCAGTGCAGTGGGTGAGGTATTTCTGAGTGCTTGTTGTTGACTGGGCTATGATATATCCACTTAGAAGATGAGATGGTACCTTTTCCAGGGAGAAGTCCCAGCTCTGTGGTTCTCCTATTGTTCTTCCACCTCGCCTGAGTGCTCCTGAACTTCAGACCACGCTACAAACACATGGGTTTGGTTCAACACTTGTTTGAGTTCGCAGCTCATTGATGAATAAAATTTTCTATCAGTGCTTAACAGCACAAAAAGATCTTGTACAGAGACTGATTTCTCTTTGCTTCCTTTTAAAACCCGCAGGCAATCATTAGTTGAGCTAGGTTGGATGGAAATCCTCATTTCACGTGCTGGGAGTACTCAGCAGTAGAAGCCTGCTAGCACCGTGGTGGCCTGCTGCTTGGGGAAAGCCAGAATGAGAAGCCCCAGGAAAGAGACAAAACAATAATATTGCACAACGCAGAACTGGCAGAGAGGTTGAGAAGAACAGATGAAAGAAAGAGAGCAGAAAAGGTCCCGTGTGGTGGTGGGTAACACAGGCCTCCATCAAGGACCCTGCTCAGGGACACAGGGAGCTGTGGTAGTCCTCAAGCAAGAAGCTCCTAACGCTTGTGAAGGGAAGAGGTACGAGGACAGTGACAGAGCTGAGGGACATCTTTGTACGCACCAAAAAGTTGCCAAGGCTGATTCAGGCAGGGAATTGGCAGGACAGGAGGAGGCTGCACTTTTCAAGGACTTGAAGGCAGGTCAAGTGTGATCACACTAAGCTTGTAAAACTGTTCAGCCCTTAGGTGCGATGAAGGGGCACTTTCTGCAGAAATGTTCCTTCTAACGGGTGCAGGTATGCAGCCCCAGGCATGACATGGTGTGCATTCCCAGGCCAAGAACCATTTCCCCCCGAAGGTCCCCCCTTCGGTGCATAACCTCTGCACTTGCATGCGTGGAGCCGTCATCTTCTGAGGGCCCCTTGGAGGCTGCTTAGCGAGGCCAGAATTTTTGAGGGGGGTTTGAGCCAGTGCTATTCACTTACTCTAGGAGAAGCCTGGAGACTTTTGAATGCCACATTTGTTGCTTCCTACAATGGCTGGCAATGGGGTACAACTGAATAGATGAATAGAATTATATTTGATGAAATACGATATGACTTCTCATCACTGAATTGATCTACTGTCCGAGTGGTTCTCTATGCATTTTTATAATCCCTGCACAGTGTTTAGATATTACTGTGACAGACACTTTGAAACATTTCTCTCTAGATCACAACTGGGAGTCATGGCACCATAGTTCTGCTTAATGAAGTGCCTATTCTTATTCATGAGAGCCTATTCTTGAGATTAGCAGATTTTAAAAAAACTTTGCAGACGCAACATTTACTGACCAGAAAGTTTCCTCTGAAAAATCTCGTGACCCTCAGACATCACCTTGAAAGGATCCTACTTACTTTGGAAAAATCTCATTATCTTCTATTTGTATGTCCAGTTGGTTGGAACTAGGAAGTGGCAATGGGGCGTCAGACAAGTCCTTTCTCAAAGACACCTTCTAAGGTCTTACGGGGCAGTCTTGTGGCCCTGGGCTGAGAGGTGTCTGCTGGAGAATCTGTAAGTTAATGCATTCTAGGATGCTGTGGCCGGGCTTCATATTTCAGTAGAAGGCTAAAGAAGACAAGTGACACCAAGATCCTTTGTATGTCACCCCCAGCAACTTGCTTAGGGAGCAACGTCCGCATCCACTTTGAAATAAAGTTTTTCTGTTCCATTTCTGGCTAATAAGAACAGGAATTAACACTGTGCTTTCATCTTGAACAATCCTGGACGGGCTTGTTGAAACATCAGTGAAATATAGCCACACATATCATTTAAATATAGCAGAGTTTTGCTCCAGCAGCACTATATGAGAGTCCTTAGGAGAGGAAAAGAAGAGAGGAAACGAGAAATGACTTCCCATTTTGGAAGCAAAGGGTGAATCATTTGACGTGGGAAGAGTATCATTAACCAGTTTGGGATACGTCCAGGACTATGTGTATGCAGTAAGTCACTGCACAGAGGCAAACTACGAGCAGGAGGAAAAAAGAGGAAGAAAAAAAGAAACTGCTGGCTGAAATATGGACTCAAATTATTGTTTTCAAAATAATAAACCCGAGATCAACTTGGTACACGGGAGCAGGAAGTATTTGGCACAGAGAAGAGAACAAATACTGACTTGTGGACATAAAGCCAACTCCCAGCTTGCCTTCTGAGAAAAATCTTATGTAAGCTGAGCTCAGCACCTACAGGACTTCCAGCTGTTCCAGGGAAAACCAATCTCTCCCTGCACATACAAACCCTTTCTTTACTCAAACATCCAAAAATGCAATCATCATGCTGTTGTCAGGAAAATGCAGTGCTGCTACCATAGTAGCTAGCAAAACCTTTATCCCCTGTGACACACATCAGCAGCATATACACTGTCTTTGTATTATCATATATTTGAGTCAAATTCGTTAAATTGTATAGTCATTTAGACTGTGTGTCAGCTATGCCTGTTTAACGAATCCCACAGTCAGACAGTTGTGCGCATGGGCGATGGCAGAATGCCACTGCCTTCCCACAAAGGGAAAAGCAGCTATTTTTAAAATGTGTGAGATTAAAAACTCTGCATTGTAATTTTTGGCAACATTTTATTTATAAACTTTTTAAGTACAATGAGTTCAACTGCAAGAAAGGAATCCATATTGATAGAAAACTGATGAATACATTTAGAACCCTTCTAAAATAAATATCTTCATGTATGTATACACAGACATTCCCCGACATCTATTATATAAATGAATAAATATAAGCATAGCTATTTCTCAGATTAAAGGCATCTGTGACAAAGACTCTGTCTGCCTTCAAATTTCTTAGTCACTTGAATTTTTTTCCATGGCAAAGTGTTCTTCAGGTAGCTAGAGTCTAATAAAGGTATTTTCTAAACAAAAGGAGTAGCTTTGCAAAGCCTGTAAGGCCACAGCAAACAGGTAACTCATGCAAGTATTTTGAATAGCCAAAGAGAATTGTAACATCTCTGACATTAAAGAAATTCAGTTCACAATTTGGAAATCCCTTCACTGAGTTAAAGAGGTGGTTTTTTTTTAAGGCCACCATTCCTCTTTCAGAGTCAATATGGCTGCGGTGAAGAATGTAGCTCAAATGCGTTCCTGAAATGTCCAGGAATGCAAATAGAGGAGGGTGGATGAGTGGCTGCAGTGTTACTGGGGGCACTGCTGAACCAGCACTAACCCAAGTCGCCAGCGCAGCAGCGTGTGCTGTTTGGCAGCTCAGGCCTTCTGAAGTGAGCCCAGAGCGGGGCAGCATCAGACGTTGAGGTCTATCCATTAATGATAATTACGTTCTGTAGAAGATAACAAGCAAGTGAAATCTCAATATGCATTGAGAAATGGACTCTGGCTGCCTATGAGTAGAAATACTGAGGGTTTTCATCTTGGCGTGCCTACAAGCTACAGCTGGCAGCGCAGCCTATATGTTTTTTCGTTTTCATGTGCATCGCTAAATACAGGCTTAAGCAATGCTGCAGTGTCGTTTCCAAGGTAGGGCACCCACTGAAGACGAATGCTCTGTGTCTCTCTTTGTCCTACTACTGCCATCTAGGGCAGGATTCAGGTGCCTAAGCCCAGTGCCAGGGAGATGCCATAAGGTAGTCAAGACACCTGCCTAGGACGAGGAAAATCACATCGCAAATCTGCAGGAAGTTCCTACTAGTGACATTTTGTTTCTACTGGGACAGAGTGGCTCTTTGCAACAAGGGGAAGAGAGAACTTGGGACAGAAACCTAATTTTGGAGAGAACTTACAGCTAGCTTGCTCCTACACCTTGTAGTACCACTATCTGACTCCCTTCTGCTCTGCAGGACCCTGCAGCCAGTATATGCTGGTGCGTTCCTCGGCATCCCCCGTCCCCTCTGTGACCCACAGTCCAAGGCCTCAATCGCTTCTTTCTGGTTCAGCCAAGGGGCCTAGCCAGAGATGAGCAGATTCCAGTCTCACCCAAGAACATCATCAGCTATTTGGGAAGAGGAGGGAGGACATTTCTGGGATTTATGGAGTGACGTGAACCCTTCTTCAGATGAGGCATATGTAATCTTGCAGCAGGTGGTTATCACTGAGAGCCAAAAATAAAGTTTTCTTCAGACATAAAAACTGTTGGTGCACTGTGAATCCAGTGTGGGATTGATGCCCTGAGGTGGAGAAAGCCATCTTTCTAGTGGAAGCAGGGATGGTAGGACATATGCGTGGTCAATCCAGCAGACAAGAGGGCTGGGTTCCCTGCCTGTACCACAGAAACCGAAGAACTATGCTGTGTCTGGGAGCAAATACTTAGTGTAAGGGCATGGAGGCGTAGGCTCAGATGTGCTATCACAGGAGGTGCGTGCCGGTGGGTGGAGGTGGCTGCAGGCGGGGAGGCTCGTAGCCGCTGGATCAGGGAGCACCTGGAGGCACCGTGGGCCTGGTGTGCATGCAAGGATGCAAAGGAGCATTGCTTGTTGTGGATAATCTCTACCTCCTGTACCTCTGTTTGTGTGGGGCTGCTTTTATGATCTCTGCTAAGGCGGAGGAGACATGTAGCCAGGGAGTATGTCCTTAACTGTGCTCTAGAGGTTCAGAACAGCAGGGCTGCAGACACAAGTCTCCTTCCCTCATAATCAGTGGTGCAACCAGCTCTCAGCTGCATGGAGGTCAGAGACAAGGCTCCTGTGTAATCTTAGTCTAACGAGGTGCTGATTAGCCCGTGCTAGCTGGGAAAGCCTGCAAGTTTGGATGGAAGTGGTGAATTCCCTGAATAACCTCTAAGAGAAAAAAAACCAAAGTGAAGTGCAGCAGCTGTTCCCAGAGCAATGAGAATAGAGATGCCAGCAGGTATCTGTCACGGACAAATTCAGAATTATAATTAGTTAGTAGAGAGAATGCTCATCAGAGAAATAACTTGGAGATGCAAATGAAATATGGACTTATCGTAATATTTCTGCAGAAGCAAAATTTAAAAAAAATACAAAATGTATCATTCCTAGAATACCAGAACACTCTTACAAATTATGGGAATAAAATTATTCTCTCAGCATAGTAATGGATATGTATTTCTATAGTAGTATTTCGAAACAGCAACCCGCCAGCCCACTGTCTACAACAGTGCTGTGATCTATGTGTGGTGCACTTGATGACACAAAAGACCTTTTCTCTTTATGGGAAATCCTGGGAATACTACTGTGTTATCTATTCCACCAGAGCCATGCCCAACTGAGATTTCCATTGACAGCTGGCATATTGACATGCAGAAACTGCTTCCCCAGGCATGTGTGCTCCCATGTGCTGTAAAAGGGGGCACTGAAATGCCATCACTTTGTACAGCGTGCAGTTCAGTGAGCATTCCCGACGGGCGCAGGGTGAGTCAGTATGCCTGTGAAATGTGGTTACCTCCGATACCACCTGATCTCTAACCCAGAACCCCCTCATTCCCTAAAACTGCAACTCGAGAGACTCACGGATGGTCAACCAAAGGATTGCTGTGCACTAAAAATAGAAAAATATCCCACGGGGCTGACGGTCCGTGCTGCCTACCAGCTTCAACAGCTGGTGCTGCTGGAGGGAAGTATGGGAATCCGTGTATGAGAAGGTACCAGTGTTACAGGGAACCGTACCTTTGGGAAGATGTCCTTTGGGGAGAGGTCAGTGTGCATTAGCTTGATCAGATAAGAGTCTTGTTGCTGAATGAAGCCTTTGACAGCCTGCTTGGCCCGGAGTAATAGTGAAGAAATTCCAGAAAAGATTTTTCACTAAAAGCAAAATCTCATCTCATTCAAAGCCAGGGATCCACAAGAAGAAAGATGTGACCCAGAAGACGGTATAAACCGCCACCGTGCAAGATCATAGCAGCGTTCTGAATTATTTAACACTGAAGCTGCCACCGGGTTTAAGCATTGTATGAAAGTGCAGTAAATAACGGATCCAGTCTCAAAGACATTACTGTTGTTTGTATTGTGTCTTAATGCGTGCACAGTGGTTACCAGACAAATAAAACTGATACCGTTTCAGCCTGAAGGAGTTTTTTTATTAGACATAGCGCACGGCATTAAATCACAAGTCAGCAGGGGCCTGGGAGAGACAAGGGTTTCACTAGACTCTGTGAGTAGCGGTAGCTTTATTCCCCCTGTCTAATACAATCAGCTGAGCGCTCCAAAATAATAATCCGGGAAATTTGTAAGGCTTCAGGACATCTGTCCTCATAACTTCCATTTCAGAGAATGCCTTCTGAAGAGATGGGAACTCAGGAAATTATTTGTCTCAACCGGAGGAAAAAGTAAAATTAGCAATTGCTGACCTGCCGGATGATAAAATAGCCATAAACTACAAAGCTGACAGGTCAAACTGCCATGGTGTAGTGAATGGGAAATTTTAAAATGAAGAAGAGGAACTAACACTTTGGGAAAAAAGACCTAAAATGTAAGGATTTTTTTTTCTTTAATTCCCATTAAGTAAAATCCCATTGAAACAATTTTCTGATACATAAAACAGTCTCCAATACATTTTCCTAAAAACCACTCCCCTTAATGTTCTTTATCACCTAAAATCTACAAGATTTCTTTACAGATAAAATCTATAAGAGTTCTTTACAGGTGTAAGCGTATGTTATTGTCTAGGTTTGGAGAAGAAAATGTAATTTATTTTAAAAAAAAGCAAAATTTCATGACTGGGTTTAATGTTCTGGACTTTAAAGAGTATCAGCAGAGACGGGGCTCTTGTGAGAAAAAAAGTCTGCTAGAAAAACCAAAACAGAGGATGGTTTTCTAAGAAAGTGATTTGCTAAAAATACGTGTCAAACAAGTATTTTTAAAAACATACCTAGATGTTTTTTATTTCTCCTCAGAATTTGATTCTAGTAGCATCATTTTTCCTGAGAAAGCTTAACAGTCACACACGGGTTTCATCTATTCATATTGCTAGCTCTACCAGAATACAAATATATTAAAATGGCTGTAAGGTTAGGAATATATACCAGTAACCTAAGGGTAAATAAAGAAAGTGCAGCTATATCAACATTATCTGAACCTCAAGTATTGCGCACACAGAAGTTTACTAAATAAAAACACCCTTAAAAATAAATTTGAGCAACTCAAGGTTAAAAAATTGCTCAGGGAAATGTCTAAAGAAGCTGAACTGTCCTTACAGACACCCCATGCAATCAGCATACTATTAAAATATTTTAGTAGTTATCGCTCCTGCTTCAGTGACTTCGATTTTTAAAGATACCGTCCTTCAGAAAAATGACTCACCTTCCTGATGCACTTACTCTGCTGTAAGAATTATTTTCCCTTCCTATTTAGAAATACAAATTTATAAACAAGTAACAAATCCCATCCTTATTTATTCCTCAAATATAACCACTACATGAAGCTGGTTTGTGAAGCCCTTCACTACAAAAATGCTGATTAACTTTTACTACAAAGGAACCTCTTTGCAATCTAATAATGTCTTAATAGTTTTGCAGGGAAGTAACAGAAGCTCAATTGTTTTAGGAAAAAAACCCACCCACAATGTCTTATTTTTAGTGAACCTATTTTTAGCATTCTAAAATTAGTGTTAGAATAACAAAGTAGTAAACCAAGGTCCTAGACTACTTCATTATCTTAGTTATTAGCCTGACAGCCTAAGTGACTCGATTAAACATCAATGACAGAAGAGCTGAAGAGTTTAAAGGTCAATAAATACGGTGATAGGAATCCTTCTATGTAGCCTTTTGTACAGACTTCTGGGGCTTAAATGTTGACAAGCTAATTACTCTTCTTCCCTAATTAAGTGAGCCTTTCTTGATCAGCTGGTCAGTGAACAGCTGATCACAATTGCTCATTTTGAAGTTTGTAGAGGTCTAACCCAACCTAAATTAAACTAGTAAACAGCAGAAATGAAAGCCAGATCCCAACTAGTTGACATTCTTAATTGAACTCTTGTTGAAGAAAATTCTGTTCCTAAGTTGTAAAAGCAATTATGTTATTGAGCCAAATTCTAGTTCACATTCACATGGGAATTAGCCACCTCACCCATCTCCATCCAGGTGGATGAGTCTTGAGAGTATGGAGACTTAATATGGAAAGCATCAAAGGAAACAGACTGTAACTTTCTCTGTTGCCTTCTTCCGTCTCTCTTAATCTCTCTGTTCTCCCCATCGAGTGATCTCTACAATTACCCTGAAGGATATAATCTAAATCCTCTATGAAATCAGAGGGCTGCAGGTAGGAGAGGGCAGATAAAGGTAGTTCCACCATCTCCATGGTCAATGCATAACATATTCATTGGCCGGGTTAGGAAACACTGATCCTTGCAGCATCCTACTTTGGCCATGGTGTACCAAAGAAATGACTAGGGTGGAAGAAATCTCCCAGTCCTCTCATCCCTTTCCTGTCAGGGAAGGATTTGAATAAAATCCTAAAAGCTTTCATGGGAAGCGTGAAGCCCCTTCAGTTCCCCACTAGTCTATTATTAACACTGTTTGTCTCCTATTCCTGCCATTAATGACCTTGCAACTACCGGTATCAAAAAGCAGTGTATTCTTTCACATAGATGTATGTCCTGTGGTGGCTTTTCAATAGCTCTGCTGGCCATTTCTGCTAGCTGCCCCTCTTTTATATAAAGGGAATTTGAAATGATATTTACATACAAATACAGATAAGAAGTAGCAAATGCAGCAGTCATAGAAAGAAAATGAGCCACATGTAATGGAAAAAGAATTTTACATCCATTTCTCTAAGCTATGAGGATTGGTAAGCACAGGGAAAATAGAAAAGCAAAGAATATGCTGTGTGAAGAGTGGGACAGGACATTCAGGCACTGACAGAGAAAAAGGGATCCTGGGGATGCAAGGACAAAGCAGTGCAGGGGATAAGACATAAAATAGAGCAAAAACCAGACAAGAAGATCCTGGAAGGAAAGAGAGAGAGAAAATTTCCCCCCCGGTCTCAACCAGAATTATTCCTTCCTCTTTGCAGTTCCTCTTTGAATGCTTCCTATGCTTTTTCTGGCCCTGGCCATTTTGTGGACCACTTTCACCATGCCTGTAGGTGGTGGCTTGGGTGGAAGAGCTTCCAGCTGAGTACTACAAGGGAGAATCAGACTAGAAAATGGCATATGTGCATGATAAGAAGAGTCCAGCCCAAAGAGACCAGCCCAAATAAAAGAAAAACTGGGGTGTGGGGAAAGTGGGGAAAGGCTGGAGGACGCAACTGGGACTGCTGAAAAATGATTTCCTAATGGGGAGAGCTGTATGCTAGGGTTTGATGGCGTTGTCATCAGATGTTTGTTGGTAAACTGCACTCCATCGTCATGAATTCTCCCTTCTGTTGGTTAAAACACGTATCAGTCAGAACTGCATGCTGTAAAATTAATATATAGCTGGGGACAAGTGGTTTTTCCACATTTTTCAACTGACTTAGTAACTGAAATGGAAAATTTCTCCCTGTTGTCGCATGGATTTATTCCCAAATCTATGCAGCAATAACCTAGTGCTTGGAGGTGTGGGTGGGTGGCTGTAAGCATCTACTTAAATATTATAGGCTCAGTCTCTATCCCATGAAAGGAACCCAGAAACCTGATGACATGGCTGAGTGCTCACAGATGGCAATATGTCTCCACTCACGACGAGTGAGTCCAAAAGAAGAAAGCAAAATTTTCCTGGGACTGGGGACAGCAAACACAGAAAAACAGCAATATGGTAGTCAATTGGAGGAACACTTCTGATCTCCCTGTCCTTGCCTCCTGGCTGTGGGTGGCTGACGGTGCTCCCCCTCCACAGCTGGACTGCAGCTCCTTGTCTGGACTTGGTTGTTAGTCAGTTCACATTGACTCTGTCCGTACTAATAAATTAAATAGTACTGAAGAATGTTTCCAGGCCTGAGAAATCAATCATTCATCCTTTTAAATTGGCTGGGGGGACAGACAGTTTAATAGCACGGACACAGGCCATCCCATGCCATCCAGCCTCAGCGCCAGAACAGCCCTGGGCACATTGACTAGAGGTCCCCAGCCACTGCCCCTTGTCCCCTGTGGACACGCTGAAACCGAAGCAGTGCCGGTGTGGAGCCTGAGGAGAGAGGTTGTCCCAGCCCTTCCTGCTGAACTGTGCCTCCTGCTGCATTTGGTGTTATTTGAACCATCAGGGTGGTGTCCTATTTACCCTAATTGGGACATTAAGGGTCAAAACTGATGCCAGGAGGTCCCAGGGACCCCCCAGCTCCCCAGCAACAGGTACCAGCTCCGCAGTCTATTAATGTTTCAGAGCACTTGCAGTCCCATTCACACACACATATTTACTGCTGCACAAACATGAAACGCTTTTTGCACGTGGAGAGTCTCCGCAAGATGCTCTTGGCATTTACCCACCTGGGAATGAGGAGCCGTGGCTGCCCCATGGCCAGCTGCACTCCATTGCCTTCTGCTGCTCTTTCCACCCTGCTTTGTCTCCAAGCCTCAGGCACAACTTGTTAGGAAACTGAAATAAACCTGCAGTAGACAAAGAAAATGGTAATTTCTCGCTTAAAATGTAAGAAAGGTCATAGACTGGTGGAATTAGTGGCTTGCTAAGGAATATTTGGTAGACGTCCTCTTCAGTTCTCATACAAGGAAAATTCTGGTTTGTTGACTGTCCTAAATCACAATGAAACTGTGGTCAACCAACCTACCTAAGCAAATGCAAATATGCCAATAAGAAGCCATCTCTGAACGTAGACGTCATTCTACTCATCTTTTGCAGTGTTCAGAGATGCAGATGTGCAAATCTACCTTATCAGAAAGAATTTTTGCCCCACGTTTATCTGCTCTGTAGACAGGGGAGTAAGGCAGTGACCCTCCCTATCGGAACTGCCTCTTCCTTGCGTGTAGCACAGTACAGTTGTGTTCGGATCAGGACCCTGTTCCCTCTTGCATCAGCTGGACCAGTGTATCACAGCTTCTCAGGTGCAGGACCCGAGTCAGCAAGCTGCCAGCAGTGTAATTTTAGTGCTGTTTATTTGTTTGGCTCAAAGATCAACAGCTGTTTTATTTCTTTCCTCTCCTTGGCCGTTCAAGCACTGCTGAGCTGCTACGGCTGCGATTCCCATTAAGTGCATTATCGTAACTTCCACAGCGCAGCGGGAGCAATTATTCTACCCAAAGTTGCATCTCCTTCCACCCGGATAGTTGTTAAATACATGGCCAGAGGGGACCACCCCCAGCAGAAAGATAGTTCTAATCTGAATATCGGATGCCTAAACCTCATCCCCTGACACTTTATGAAGTGTTTCAGTTTAACTGAAAATTGAGATGGGAACAGCAGTGTTGGTAGAAGCTTAGCTCGCGTTGATACTGTAATTACTTTTACTGATCATTTCATTCACATGTGGTCTGCACTCGAGGATGGAAGCGCTATTCCCCTGGCAAAGATGGGAAAGGTGGAGAAGGTGTCAGAATCATCTCCAGAAAGAAGCTGTATGAGGAAAACCTAGACTGTTTCAACTAAACCCATCAAGCCACTAACCCTGCCAGAACTTGGCCAGATTTTCCTGCTGCACGTTTATGATAAACATGGTGAGTAAAACCATTCACTGCTAATAACTCCTATTGGCTTTGCAAAGAGAAAAGAATAATTTTTGCTGTCATAGCCACTCAGCGGTGCAAATTGCAAGTCTTTAAGTGTTAAAAAAAAAATAAAATTAAAAAGGGACCTCCATACACAGTTTTTTCCAGAAATAATATCACATGCAGAATCACAGACCAAGTTTAAAAAGAATCAGGTCCATTGCAAAAGAGTAGTGCACCAATTTTTTTCTCTATAGTGTTTTGGAATTGGTAGTTTGTAAGCAACAAACTCTATTATTGTTTTGACAGCGTAAGGACATTTAAACGGTAGGCACTGTTGTGCTATTGAAAATTGTATATTAACGCTTATTTTTTGGTTTGAATGGGAATTGCCAGCCAAAGTCTGATTGAGGTCTCACTGAGAATCAGTTAATCAGACTCTGTGTTTTGCCTGCTGAAAGGGTACAAAAACTTTCAAACAAAATGTCGCTTCATGTTCTCAAACCTGGATGTAAAAAAAATCATTTCATTTAGCTGTATATAATCAAACAAAAACTCAGTCCGTTTTCTTCAAGAGCTGTTGCAAAAGAGTACATGCAGCTGTACTAATAGTGACTAAAATTTTATTTGACAACCAATAGGGTAATTAGTAAATTAAAGCTTGTTTGTTTTGATGTCTGATTTATTTGAGTGACATCAGGATTTTCACTCTAACCTAACTTTTTTTTATAATTCGTCACCCACCGGATTTTATTCTTTCAAGTATATTCCTCTGGAACACAGCTCTGCTTCCTCCTGCTGCAGAAGACCAGCAAATGTAAATCAGATCTCAGTGGGTTTTTTTCATTTCTCAAACAAATCTTGTATTTGTCAGTTTGCTTAACACTAAAGACTTCAATGCAAAACCTGACTACAATATGTCAAGGGAAAGTCTACTTACGGAGGAAGTAAAGTTACATAATCTAATTTTCAATTACGTTTCATTTAGGGCATATTCTCATCATCACCCACTATTAAATACAAAGATTCTTGACAAGGAACTCCTTGAGGAAAACATGTCATGTTTAAGGATATATAGCACACATGTTTTGTGAAGGGCCAGAAACCTTGTTTAAAAAATCCTAACAGCTCAGTGCTTTAATTATCCTGGGAGGAGCTTCTGCAAATCCATGACCTGCATATAGCTCCCTTTAGGGAAAGTCTGGTGATTACTGCTTGGATGCAACCTCCTCGTCAGCGTGTCATGCTTTCACACCACATGTTAATGGCAACTTCAGGGTAGACATTCTCAAGTCAAATGTCCTCCTAAGAGATGGATGTATTATATTCAAGATTAATGAAGCTAAAGGACACTTCAGACAATCCAAGTTTCTGATGTTTTTTAAATGTTATGGGTTAAATTAGTCTCTGATGTGGTACAGGGAGTTATTGCTAAGATGAACTTGACACGGTTTAATTTTGCTATACACAAATGCACCCTTGCACGTGTGGCGATGAAAAACTGTGCTAAATGGATGGATATAAGAGCCATCACGTTGTTATTCAAAACAAACTCGGCTTCCTTGAAGGAGGTGTAATCTCAGAAAATTCCTGCCCAAGGCCGGAGACAAACTTTCCTGCTAGACAGGACAGGTTGTTATCATAGCCAGGCTGGTGTCACATTTTCTGCAGAAGAGGACACCTGAGGAAGGAGAATGGATTGGAGATAGCTTTCAAGCACCTCCCTCTGCGCTCTGCCAAGGGACAGCAAGGACAAGCCCCGCTGGATGGGGCTGAGGGGGGCACTCAGCAGCGGCACCCTGTCCTGGGGGAGAAGGCAGCGAGGAAAGCGCAGGGACTGACGGCTTCAAAGCCAAGCTGAAACATGTATAAAATAAGCAAGATTTTAAAGCACTTTGGGCTAAATTAGTCTCTGGTGGAACGTCACTGGTGTTTGTGGAGTTACGCCCTGGATGAATCCGGTTCTCTGGCATGAGAAATGAATGCTGCCTGACTTTAAATAGAGCGTGAGCTGTTTGCAGTTGAGCCAGCCTTGTTTCCTCCTGGAAAAAATTTTCCTTGCAACCTTTGTACCCGGTGATTTTGCGTCCTTATAAATGGGCTGACTGAATGAGACAAAAAGTAGTGGGGTACCATACTGCGTATATATGACAGGCAGACTAATTTAAAGTCCTAACTTATGAGCTGGGTTTTTCCAAGGCCATAGATTTTCATTAGCTATTTGCTGTGCTAATAAGAGACAACCACAGCAACAAGTGGTAGAAATGTTAGCTTTGAAATACAGAGCACCTCTTAAACCAACAGAACCGGCAATAAATGGTGTGTGTATATTTGCTCATTTGGCAAAGGTAGAAGTTCAAATTATGTCTTACGGCCAGTTGACATATACTGGACCAAATTCATCCCCAGGGCAACTCCACCAGCTTCAGAGGAGCTACTCGGGGAACGAATTTGCAATTTTTCTCTTAAAGCCACTTTATTCCAAACATAATTATTTTTTCATGGGCTATTCAATGTGGTCCAGCTGATATGGCACAGAAATGGGACTGCAAAGACCTGTGTATTGTTTCTGGTTCTTCCTTTGTGCCTCTGTTGCAATTACTATTTCTAATGTGTAGCCATTTGCTCCACACACTTTTTGGGGAGCAGGAACTGTTTCTTATCATGTGTTTTATACTGCACAAGAAAGCACATTTTTGCTTAATTAAAGCTAATCATATAAAAAATTGCAAGACATTAACAATTCCTGTTCATTGAAAGGTTAATAAGATAACCTGAGGAACGGTCAGCAGAATTAGTCCAATCTGCTCTCCTGTGTTGGGTTTTGCTGAGGTTGAGGTAGCTGGCCCTTCTCCGCATCTATTGCCACATGACATCAGAGGATACAGATGAAACTGGTATGTAATTCCACAATTTTATTCTGGTCTTGCTTTCTTGCTTTAAAAAGTTGGACACATCTCGGCAGGCATGGCAAAGTCCCATCTGGCTAAATCCTCCCTCATTCATTTTTCCTTTTGGCTCGGACAGAAAATGTACACATATAAACCTGAATACACAAATATAACCTTACTGTAAAGCCCCAGGAGGGCATTCATTTATGCACTACCACTTTCTTTGATCATACTCTGCTGGGAGCCAGTATAATACAGCTGCTTATGAGCAAGGAGCAATTTGGTGAGCTGAGGCTCCATTAGAAGATGGCTACTGAGACCCGAGCCGTTGGAGGAGAGGTCTCTCTGCATCTCTGCAGATGCAGTGAGATCCATGGATCTCCCCATCAGCTGGACTGGTAAAGGATGCTAGGAGTTGGATGGTTGTTCTTATTCACCTGTCCTGCAGAACATGTCAAGGAGGTGTGCTGGTGACCCAGCCAGAAGCATAGACTGGCCAGTGAAATCATCTCCATCTTCTGCGGATCTCACCTGAAACTGAAAAATCTGGCGCCTATTGGTGTAATCAGAGAGAGAATAAAATTTCAACCAAGAAACACCCTCCCTTTCTGGGAAGAGCTCCGGCACCGCCCTTTCCCTGTAGGCGCTTCCTCCTGCCATTGTCTATTGGGATACAAAAGGTCTAGTTGAGCTGCTGGTGCATGAAGGTGGGTCATTCCTTTGTGCCCCGTGTTCTGTGCACAATGCCACTGTCACAGCTCTACCTCCTGCCTGCACGGCAATGTTATTTCTCAAATGAGGTCCTTGGACTGTGATTGGTGAAGACCATTGAATAAATCCACTGAATTTAATGAAACAGCTCTGCAAGAAATTTGAAGGGTTTAAAATTAAAAAATTTGCTATCAAAATTGTTTAATTTATCCAATTTCCATTACAATATAATGCATAAAAGCACAACAAAAAATGAAATTTTCAATTTCTCTGTTATATATTCAGTCCTGCGTGTTCAGTAAATGTGATCCCCGTGGTTCTTCTTTAGCTCTGGTGTCACGCCACTCAGTCCGGCAGGATATGAATCCGCTTGGGTTTTTTCCCGAGGCATTTTTCTGGCTTCGTGTATTCAGAATTTACATCAGGTGACTGATTTTCTGCCTGTTTTCCACCCCTGTGGGACTGCAGAGTTCAAGTGCTTCCCTCCAAGTTCTGCAGCTCTCGGGGGACTCCCCCAGCCATGTTGAAGCTTATTTGCCTCGGCCAAACTGCCTGAAAGGTGGGGGACAGGGGCAGCACGTCTGTTCAGACTGATACACTTGTCTTTTAAAACATCATAGCTCTGGTGGTAATAAGGAGAGGGAATATACGGCTTGGAGCTCTCTGCCAGCCATACCCTATGTGAGTTCTCCCTTCAAAAAATATTGCATTCCTTTTTAAAATTAATTCCAAATAAAGCACATCAGTGGATGCAGTTTCTGAGGTGCTGGTAGCCGAATTTTCGTATTAGTCATGTGGATATGCTACTGGCAAAGGAGGCTTTTGCATAACCTGCTGCAAATATATGACAGACAGCTTGTCAGGAAATGCTCGGGATAGGCAATGATTTGGGACTAATTTCATGGATGCTTTCCAGTTTCTATTTTATCCCCCCAATCCTCCTTTCTCTTTCTCTGAACAAGAGGGCTCCTGAAATTTCCTGCTTAACATCTTTCACTTTGAATAAAGAATACACTAAACATCCCCCCTGCAGCTGGTCCTGCTGAAATTGCTCCTCTGGAGGGACCAGCAGATGATGTTGCTGGGTTTGAGAAGGTCCAGGCGGGAGGGTTTAGCCCCCAGCGCAGCCCACACTGAAGCCTGCAACCTGAGACCGTCGCTCCCCACCTTCCACTCGCACACGCGTGTTAACGCACGCACACACACACACACACACACACTCACTCACTCACTCACTCTCTCACATGTGGAGGCTTTAAATGAACCCAGATGGCTGGCACACAGGGAGTAGGCATCCTGGAAAAGTGCCCCGGGGCGCTCTGGTTGCTGTCATCTTGTTCTACAAACCAAGTGCCTTCAAGATGTCTGTGTTGTTTCTTAATCGGAGCTCACTCCCGTTTGGGCTCTTAGCCCCTTCCTGTTGGGAAATGTCACCGAGGCATCAGAGAGATACACAAAGATTGACTTGACTGAAATCAACCATTCCCTTAACTCAGAGGTTGTAGATTATTATCCTTAATAAAGACCATATTGTAATAAAATCCAAATCAGATCCCAATTGAGAGACTGTACTTTCCCCTCTCCGGTACGTGTCCTGTTGTCTGATTGAGTGATTTGAGTCTTGTGCAAAAGAAATTAATTGGCTTCGAGTAACATAAAATGTTGATGAAAAGTGTGAATGTAATGAATGCTGATAACCAGCTTCAATCCTTTTTTCTTTTTCTTTCTTTTTTTTTCTCTTCTCAGTTCAATCACACCGAACACATGTTTCCTTTCTTTATTTCTCTATAAAAATATGCAAACAATTACCTGGCTTTGGATACATAATTACAAAGAGGTTCATCTCTAAAAGGTTATTATTGATTTATAGAGTTCTTTAGTTTAATAGAAGACAGACAGGAATAAAAAGAAACTTTCTGCTTTCCCCACAAATAATAGATGAGCTGCAAGGGAAATGTAAGATTTAGAAGTAATTTCTACAAGATACACAAGCTGCATGGTTCAGAGGGATGGTTCTTGTACGTGCCCAGAGTCATTCAGAAACCGTAACACGGCAAGGCTGGTACGGGCATCTTCTCCTGTGAGTAATTCAGCATGAAGCATGTTGGCAGGCCCTGATAGCCAGTATCTGCAGATCACGCTAAAGATAAAGCGTATGGGATAATTTGTAACGCCAGACCTAGTGCTGCATTTTAAAAGTGAAGTACATGAGCGGAAGTGTGTCCAAGAGGAAAATCAGTCGACTTGAGGTTAGTAACTACCAGGCAGAGGCTTTGGGGTGTTTTGTTTTGTTTTTTTTAATAGGTCTAAATTTATAAATAAGTGTGTGTAGGAGGCTAGAATCAGGTTTTGGTACACATGGCCTTCCTCCAGCTCACCTTGGACTCTCAGGGAACCAGCTTGGTGGAGTGGGTGGGAACAGGACCATGCCCTCACTGAGGACACCACATCCAGCAGTCTAGGGCTTTGGGCTCTTTCTGTGATTTTTTGGTGTGAGTTGTGTCTGCTTTAGAAATCTGATGCCCCTTGGGGCAAGGGCTGCCATTTTGTCCAGCACGCACCCATAACCAGCACGCTATGGTGGGGCACTGGTGGCATCTCCCAGAGGTTTGGTCATGGGACCTCAGCAATGCCTCAGCCCTTTGACCTGCCCTCTGTCTGTGGGTACTACAGCCATACCTATAAGCAGAGTTAACTCCCCTTTTTCTGTAAGTATCCAGACAGATCAAAGTCTGGTTTATCTTATTTACTTGCCTGCAGGAAGCTGAATTTGCTCTTAAACCCACACCCTCCAACAAATGTCATATTTATGGTGTTGCAAAATTATTCACCGACGATCATTAATGCTATATATGATTGGTCCATTTGGATTTAAAGAGAGCAACACACGTCTGATTCCCATTCATGTACCATCCTCAGTGCTTTCCCCATCCCAGCGCGCACTCCGGCTCCCGGGTATGCACCCAGACAAGGCCTCAGGGCTTTTGGGAAAAGGGTGGGAGCTTTCCCAAGCCCCGAGAGCCCTGGTGGAGAGCACGCTTCGGCTGCCTCTGCTTTATAATTAGCATTGCCTGAATCTGATAAAACAGCTTGTAAACAAACGCAGTCTGAGGCAATTTTGAAAGAGAAACAGATTAAATCAATAGTGCATCGTGTGCGCTGTGGTTGTAATTGCTCTTGATGGCCAATGGGCTTGCATGGTTGTTGTTGTTTTTCTCTCCATAACATGGAAATTCTCGGAATAATGGTCTTTTGTTCAGCAGCACAGCCGAGGGAGTCAACAGCTCCCGTCTTGCCGCTCTGGGCAGCCCCGGTATGGCCACGCAAGTGCTGCTGGAGCCACTGAAAGTTACGGGGTGCCCACAACCTCTGCAGCTGCAGCCTGAAGCAGCGGGGCCAGGGCTAGATGGACACACTCTGTTTGGTTTTATTAATTTGGTTTTATTGTGGGTTCTCCTTTGGGAATGTTTTCTATGAGCCTGAATGACTGTCCTAGATGAACACCTTCCAGCTCTCTGTACAAGCAAAGGCATAAAGACCTTTCACGCTGTCCTTTTCGGCTAGCGCACATGTTTTATCTCCCTTGGTTTAACCCCCTACCTAGATATCGCTTCTCATATCGTTCTCAGCAAAACACATTTTCCTTACTGCTTTATGCCTTTTGACAACAGTAAGCAACTGCTGCTGCTGAAGATTGTCATAATTTAACTTTGGGGCTTGGAATGTAGAAATAAGAAGTGCAGGATTATGTTTCATTTTATATACAGTCTTATAATGGACCATAATATCCTCTTGGAGATTTTGCCATATGAGAAAATTAGACAAGCAAGTTTTCGTGAAGAATTCTCGTCCCTTATGTGTCTATACTGAATTACTGCTTCGCACCTGATTACACTTATTTAGTCATGATTCTCAAAGGTATTGGGCTTCCAGATCCTTTTCAGAAATGTAGAAGCCAATTGAAGTCATGGTCCATGAACAATATTTAAATACTTTAAAAAAAGTGAGGATCTGACCCATTGTCAGTGAAATAGTTACTTTTGTATCCTATAGTTCAAAAGATTCAGCTGTAAGAAGTACCAAAAAAATGGAAATATAAAAAAATTGTCTTCAATAGTTCCCAAGCTTTTTTTTGGGCCAGGTGCACCCTCAGAAGTGGCAAAAATATCAGTTATAGCAACCAACAGCAGCAGTGGCAACAGGTACCATCTGCTTAAAGCCGCTGGCAGGCCACTGATGGTGTCCATACCTCAGTACCATGGTAGGCACGCTGAGGTATGGGAACCTGAGACCTGCCTGAGCGTCACCTTAATTCTGTATCTTCAGCTCAGGCCAGGCAAGCCAGCTCTGTGTCCCTGTCCCCGCAGCTTCCCTGCTTTGCCATGCAAAGCCTCCGCAGACAGAGCTTGCACATCGTGGCCCGTGAGGTCAGCCACATACTGCTGTCAGTAATAAAAGCCCCGTTTGTTACCATCGTGTGAAACAGGGAAAATACGGGTGTTTGAGTGAATGCCTACAGGATCCCTCAGAGGGAAAAGTTACAGAGCTCCGAGTGGCCCACAGAGTCCTATTCTCTCCAACTAGAGCTGAGCTGCGTTTCTTTTTATTGTACAGCCTTAATAGCGATCATTGATCAGCACAGCTAACGTTATTTAATTTTATCTAGGGTTCATTTTCAGATGTGATTGCAGCTACCGTTTTGCAGCTTATTCATTTTGCATCTTGTAATAGTAGAGGAAAGTGACACAAAGGATGTAAGTGGTGACACTGTGCAGTTGATGCAATAAAGCGAATTAACAACAACTAATAGCTGGCAGATAGCAGCAGATTAGTTGATTAAACAGACGGCAGAAAGCTTGGCATTTGCCATCCAGAAACTCTGTATATTGCTCTCATCTGTTCTCTAGGAAATGCTTCAGGAAAACAAGAGTACTTTTTATCGCTTCAGTCTGCTAAAAAAGCAAACATGAGGAGAAGGTGGCTGGTTTCCCTCCAGAGAACTGAAGAGCTGATGTTTAGGAGGAGGACGGGAGAAAAGGCCAGATTCCCTAGCTGATATTTCTGTCGCTACGTGGAGTACCTGCAGGCTCAGCCCCAAGAGTTGGAAGGGGGAGCTTCTCCCTGGTCCTTCCTCTAGCGACTGGGTGCCTCTAAAACTGCAGAAGGAATAATACAGCTGAAAAGAATGACTCAACTATTTAACTCCTTCCTTAAATGGAAACCGTTCAAATGCTTCCTTCATTTATCTGTCCCAGTGGCGTATGAGAAAAATGGCTTGTGGGCTCTGCCTGGTGCCACAGAGATGAGAGGACGCACATGGCTCGCTGCTCCTCTCTAAGGATCTCTTTGTTCTTCCCAGTCCCCAGGGCACATGTTCCATGCGAGGCAATGACAGTTTTTGTTATCGCACAGACGTATCGGTTTCAGTGACAATCACTCCCTTTTCAAAAAAACATTATTTCTCATGATTGTCTCCCTCTTGGAAAATGTGGCCTTTAAAGCCAAAGTGGGGGGAAAGAAGAATGAAGGGGAGACAACGAATGTCCTGGCGACACAGAAGTTAAATGGTGTGTTATGGGACAATCAGTCAATCGTCTCAAAGGGGTATAAATCAACATACGTGCACGCAGAAAGGAAACACGGGGTCTTGCATTGCAAAAGAAAGAGGGACCATTTTGTCTGCCTGGGCAGGTTTAGTAGATACTGCGGAGGAAACAGCCCATGCGAGAGGAATAAAGGGAGGGAGGAGGGAGAGGGAGGTGAGGGGCTCACTAATAACAACATGTTTTTTCCTTCCTTCCTAACTCAATGGCACATGTGACCTCATGAAGCCAATAAGTTATGTGCATCTGATGTGAAAGTTCCCCCCAAAACTGCGCCTTTAGCAAAGACCACTGGGTAAACCATGTCACTACTAATTTCTGCAAATGCCTTGATTTAAGGCAGGCGCAGGACCTGAAATTCACACCAGCTCTTTGTGTGCTGGAGTCACGCAGATACCAGGCTTGGTGAGAAGAAACTGCATACTTCCTATTTTATTTCACCACCACTCGACCTGCTTTTCCTCAGACTTAAAATCATTTGCCAGGTCAAAATAAACTCTTCAGAATCCCAACGTGAAAAATGTACCTAACAATTCAATCCTTGTAAGTTGGGAATTGGAAGAGAAAGTGCAGTGGAGTCTAATTAAATTATATAATAAGCAGCTTAACTTGTGGTTTCACTTTGGTTTCTGTTATTCTTATTATCATAAGCATTGTAGCTGGCAAGGAGCTATTGAAATATGCAAAGCAGAGATGACCAAACTGGAGATTGTTTGGGTTTCGCAAGAGCTTGTCTGTCAGAGGTTGGTTTTGCAAAGTCGAATCCAGAAGGGAGGTTAGGCCAGTTCCGATTTAATTCAAAATTTTCCTCAGTTAGCAATGAGTTCTGCATTTGACCTGTCTCCATTACAGACAAAAATCAAAGGAGATTTGGATTTGCAAATCCTCACCTGTCAGATCCTGCTTTGCAAAATGAAAACCAGTGCTGGCTAAGATTTGGGTGAAGCTGCGTATATAATCCCGACTTTAGCTTTTCGCTCATTAACAAGTTAGTTGGCATTGCCCAGAAGACGGCACTTCAAAGACGAGATGATGCTCTTGGCGCCCATGCGGTGCTGTAGATGAGTTTAGCCCACCCCACTGCTGGGAGGTCGCACCGTGACTTATCAAATTTTGCCCTTTGTTTAAGCCTTCTCTAGTGCCCAACATATAGCTACAGGAGCCAGATAAGCAAAAGTGCTGATGGTACATGAAGTGGGCAAGGAAGTGCCCAGATAAGCTGCCAGCAGGGAAGGTGGGAGCTTACAGAGGTGAGCAGCTGCTGGCAGGGGACACGGCAACATCTAAACCAGCACCATTTTCTGAGTAATAATTTATGCTCTGTCTAGCACAGATATGTTGGCAGAGATTTACACCACGCTTTACCTTAGTTGTCAGTAAAGCTGACTAGTATTTACATACTGGTGGGTTCCTTCATAAAGTGAATGCTCATAAATTTGAATAGTCAAAACAGAGATCTTTCCAAAAGCTTGGTACACATCTCGGCCCGCTATGGAAACAGGTTGCACTGCCCACTGAAATCTGCATCTGGATCTAGGGCTTGGGTTTGGCAACATTTCTAGTTTTGAAGACTATCTCATGCAAGTTTCAAGTAAGAATAATTTCAGTCTGTTTGGTGGTCTATAAATCCAAGTGCCCCAAGTACAAATGAATCACTCTGTTCGCTGCCCCAGGGTTTGACTATTACAAACAATGACTGAAGTCATCAGCAAAAGACGAGGTCACAGGCTGAAAGAGGAAAATATGCTTTTTCATTTCTAGTATAAAAAAATTGAATCCATTGTTTGAAAATGTCAGTGCATGAACTAGACTAAATGGAAGCAGACTAAGTTGGGCTCTGACATCTAATGCTTCCTCCTCCACTCCTATTTTGTTTAATTTGACAGCTACTTACCAAGATACACAAGCTCAAAAATTTGAAATAAGCTACTATTAGGAAGTAATAATAAGGAAGAAGTTTACAACGTTATCCATCCTCTTTCCTGACACTGTGAAGTCTAAGGACTGAAGGTAGAGGTGAGATGGGAGAGCCCTGGACTCCAATGCAGAGGTGGCCTCCATCTGCTACTGCAAACAAGGCACTTAAACCCTCTGCCAAGGCCTTTCTGTAGCAGTTACCTGCCTTGCAGTGGGGAGGTGCTGCCTAATGAACACTTACTGCTTGGGCAGCGCTGCGAGATTCACAGAGCCAGCACCGAGCACAGGGTGAGTTGCCAAACAGCATACGGGTTCATCAAAGGTCGATGATCTCCAGAGCTTGCTGAGGAAAAACTATTTACCATCCGCAGCCAAATCCTTGGTGATTTTCAGTCTCAGGCAACCCCACAGGTTCTCAGGGTTGGTTAAGAGAAAACAGTTTAAATCTTATTTATTTATGTATTCATAGATATAATAATATTTTTATGTATATTCATATATATATGTAAAGACAATCAATCTAGTCAAGGTAAACCACTTTAAAATACTTTACACATACCGTGAAGTAAAAGCATGAGCACGGCACGCACTGCAGAGCAGGACTGACTTAAAGTAACCTACAATAACAACAGCTTTTTTTTCTCTAGTTGGCAAATCAAACGTGGCCCTTGGATCTTAAATTCCCAGAGGATACAAAAAATGTCGTCTTGAATGTAAATGCACTGTTTGCCAAAACATTCTGTCATAATTCAAGGCCAAAGGAGTTTAAAAAAAAAATCATCAGCTTAATATATGATCTCCCAACGCTACGTGCATTAAGTACTTTTAGTTTAGGCTTTATCCTATAACTAGGAAAATCCCAGACTTACTTGTCAAGCTGCGACAGAAGATGTACTATTAGAGATCGGTCTGAACTAAACCTCAGGTGAAATTTTGGTCCCAGTGAAGTGAATGTGTGTGTTTTCTCAGTGGCTTTAGAGAGGCCTGCCCTTCCAATGTCTTCCTCAACCCCAAGCCTTAAAACATGGGCCAGCTTCATATCAGTGGCCCACTGGAATATTGCTACCTCCTGTACATCCAAAGGTATAAAAAGGAAGCCTAAATCAAACACGTCCTAGTCATAATATTTCATGAGTAAAAAGTGCTTCTAACATACTTTCAGTTAATGACAGTTTCCACATCAATGCCAAGAGTTCAACCTTATTCTCTGGTATATACTCTTTGTCACATACAGCTGCAAAGGCGGGTGCCAAAGCAAAATTCGGATTTACGAAGCACATTGAACCTCATCCGGTATTCTCTCTCTAACTATATAAAAAAAACCAAACCCAACCACAAACAGAAGAAGCCACTAGTCTCAAATTAGGTTGTTTCACCAGTGTTTAGGCACTGAGAAGTTTCTGTTTGCCGCCTGTAGGTGGAAAATCCTGCTGTTACATTCTCGGTCTTGAGATTTTGGTATATGCTTTTCAAAAGTGTAAAGATCCGTTTCTCATTTGTTGCTACAATCATGCAGTTGGGCTAAAACGACTGCCGTTCTGGCTGGGAATGTTAATTCTCAGCCTTAAATTCCAGAAAGAAAAGATAGATAGATACAGAGCCATGACACTCGCCTTTAAAAGGAGAGGAGAATGTTTTCCCTCCCACTCCAATTTTTTTTCCTTAATATCCAGCAATATTAGAAATCTTGCAGAGAGGAAGATAAAGGGAAGCTGAAGAGCATTTCTGCATAGGATAGAAATTCCAGCACTTGGTTAAAGTACCTGTGGGCACAACCACATTCAAACATCCATCCTCTGTGTGTGTGTAGGCAATTAGCATGTGTACTCCTGATACTGCTCTGCTTGATAAAGTCAGCAACAATCATATCCACAGATGGTTTCCCTGCCTAAAGCTGTCAAAGGCAAAAATATTTTGCAGAAATTTCTGCCCTTTGATGAGAATCTGTTTTGAAACAGGAGAAAAAGAAATCTTTCTACCCTCTTAGAACACAGCACTTCAATTGCCCAGAAAGATGACTTTTTTTTAGAAAGTTTTCTTTGCATATTATAACAAAATAGGTTTAATGATATAAGAAAACCTAAATACTGGAACAAACACGTCTATCAACTTATACTCTGAAATTTCCATTGCTTTGGGTTTTGTTCCATTCTGGAATGATCACATTTTTTAAATTTTGAAATTTCACCTCAAAATGAAAATCTGGCTTTCCCCTCCCCCCCAAAAAACCCAAACCTCTGTGACTCTGGCTGCTTATCCTGTGCCTTTAGGACCTAGATATGCAGTTTTAAAAGACGCATCAACATTTGAAATGTGGTGGAAGAAGACAGCCGCAATTTTTTTGGGCAACCAACTGTGTCAGCAGTAGAAAAGTCAGCCTTTGGGAACGCTAATCTTTCTTTAGGCTTACTAGGTAGATGAAAACATGAGCAAGAAAATGTTTAGTTTGTCTCAAGCTTCTTCTATGTTCTGTGCTGAAAGATACAGAAAACAAAAAAAACCCAACCCCCAAACCCAAAAACGAGCCAAAATGTTCCTTTTTGGAGCTTCACTGAGCCAACACCCTTGTATTAGAGGTGAATTTGGCCCACTCTCCCCAATTGCTATAACTCTTAAACCTTAGTGCGCGTACTAAATCTTAGACTGATTTAGTATTTAAATGATATACAGTAACCATCCTGTTAAATGTAAATTAAATGCACACTTACTCTTTAAGACAATTTAAAGTGTCACCTTTATAGCTAAAAGACTGTGACATTTCATGAACTCACAGCCACATCTTCCCACTGATAACGCCAAGCTGAACTGACTGGGCTAAATTCAGCTGTGGGGTAACCAAATGCAATGTTCCTGCTGTCAAAGGAGTTATACCCATTTACACCAAGGCTGATTCCAGGCTTTCATTATCTACACTTAAACCTAGCATAATTTATTTGAAAAAGCAGCTGAGAATAGTAACATTTCAGCTGTTATTCACACTATAGGCACAACGTTCCCTAGTAACGTACATTGGCTTAACTCCTTTGACTACAGTGGAAGTACCTTGATTTATGCTGGGTGAGGACCCAGCCCTAGCTGAAAAGCAAAGACAAAGAAACTTCACCTAAACCGAGTTGTTCTTGGAGAACTAAGTGAAATCATACAGACTGATGAAACAATTAATAGCAATTAATACGCTCCAATATAAGCTAACATCACAAAGCAAAGGTGTGGGGTTCAAGAAGACACCATTGGAGAGAGATGACTGTCTTCAGCATGGTTCTGAGCAAGGCTCAGCATGAAGCATTGATCGCTGTTGGGGATCTGGGCACTAGACCACAGATTTCAGGATATTTAGGTGCCTAAAGATGCAAATTGGTACACTCAGCTTAGAGCTGTTACCTTTCTTGGTGCCTCTGAATGGGAGAGGTGCCTATGAGCATCATTCAGCCACGGGATTCCTGTGGAAATCAGACTCCACGGTAATTCAGACAAGCACAAAACCAGCACTGGGATCCACTATGGTGTGAATAAAATAACATAAGCAGTCAGTTCTCTGTGGAGTTAATCTTGTGTTATTCACCGCCTTCTCCCTCAGCAGCCCTCCGTACGCGTCTTCCTCTCTGACATAGCTTCCTTGCTCACAGGACCTCATTACAGGAATCAGAAGCTCTCCTTAAGTTTTCCTCCAGTAATCCCTCCGTTTCAAAATGGATGTCACATTTCGCCTTCTTAACTAGTACATAGAATTTATCTGAAATATTTTTTGGACATCTTCTGTACCAGCATTTAAAATTAGAAGTTAGTATGCATTATGAAGATTTACTGCGTTATTTCCCTTCACCTTGGACTCCCCAGATTGAGAAAAAAGTGCTTTTCAATGTCGAGTGTTTTAAATAAAATGCATTCATTGTTGTCAACATGTAGAGCTGGTAAATTGACAAATTCATCATCCCATTA
The DNA here is from genome assembly GCA_013398915.1 of Dromas ardeola. Lineage (NCBI taxonomy): Eukaryota > Metazoa > Chordata > Aves > Charadriiformes > Dromadidae > Dromas > Dromas ardeola. Next base: position 183,007 of record VYZM01007300.1, on the reverse strand, counting down.
TAATCCCTGCACCTGTTCCAGTTTGCGGTCTGCGGTGTGTTTTAGCTCATGTATGGTGAGTGCATCTGCTTAACAAGGACAGTTAACTGGCAGAATTTGTTTATAAACCCAGTGAAGAGCTAAATGAGGTAAACTGCATTATCTTACACGTTAATTGTATTTCATTGCAGACAAACATTTATTAAAGATGCAGACGGCACACCATACATTCTAATTGTGTTTGCATCCATTTCTGGTTTTACCCTGGTTTCCAGAATTTCTTTCACCATCATATTTTAGGGCTTTGAGAGCAGCCTGAGATATCCCTAAAAGAGCCCTTCATAGCAGTGCCCAGTAACGCACACACGCACACAGGAGCCGGGCAGATCATTTGCAGGAACAATTTATTACAAGGATGCTGCCATGCTCCACTGTCTGGCAAATGTCTGTGAAAAGACACAAATTTCTGGGAATCTGACCATCACTTTGAAATGACATTATGAATATTTTCTGGCCACGGTTTCCCCGAGGTCCCTGCCTCCCCATCCTCACCACTCTCGTGGACTCCAACATCAGTCCATGAGCAGGAATCATGCGATACCTGCTGAAGAAAGACCTGCGGGTTCCATCTCAAAAAATATGGCACGCTCTTCCTGCCAGAAATGTATTTTCTCTCAAACTTGCTATAATTTGAATAGAGAAGGTGGCACAGGGGCTCAGGAGTGGGGGAGCAGCATTGCTTGGCAATCTGGGAGCTGAGGCAGAGCTACCAACAGCACATCCAAATCAGTGGAAAGGCTTGGTATGATCTAGATAAAACCCTAAATAATACCCAGGCAACCCAAAGTCCAGCAACAGACTAAACCCAGATCTCTGAGACTGGTCCAGCAACGTGGCCACAAGAACCTTCTCCTTCCCTTGCCCTCTCTCTCTGCATGGTGTGTTATTATCTGATCCTGAGCTTGTTTTTATGGGTGAGGAAGGATGGTTGGTTCCTAAGCATGGGAGAAATCCCTCTTCCCATGTCCTTTGCTCCTCGCTGCCTGAAACCTTTCTAGAGCCAAAGTGACCTGTAGCTGAGGAAAGACTGTCTGAAGACAACTGCACAGTGGGAGGCTGCACAAGTAGAGCAGGGTGGGCTTGCTGCAGAGGTGCTGTGTGAAAACAAAGGGGCACCTGGGGGTACTTGTACTGTGCTGCAGACACATAGTTGTCTCAAAACATCGTTCACTGTTTTCCTACAGCACGCTGAGGTCTGTAGAACTGAAAGTGAGAGAGAGAAAAAAGGTTTACACTTTAGACTAAGCAAACGTGATATGGAGATGCAACAATCGTGGACCCCCTAGTGCCACAGCTCCTGAGACAGCTTCCCGGGGAGACACCACACTGCCATTCCTGCCGGGAGGGTGCTGGAGCCCACCAGCACACACCGCATTCCTGGGTGCTGCCCCATTGTAAGGCAATTAAAAACCGCGGCAATTTCAGAACTTGGGCAGGCCTCCCTGGCGCTGCCAGAGAAGATACATCTGGTCCTGGTTTGTTGACTTTCCTTGGGAATGCTTCAGAATTGAAAGGAGATGGGGAAATTATTGAAAGATGGAGTTCACCGTGCTAGTCGGTGTGTTTTGTAGGCCTGTAAATGTTTCTTTAGGCAGCAAAGTAGCCACCGCTTCCTCACTGAAGGTGCACGCAGGACTCGCCTGCTGGTGACCAAACACCCAGGTCATTTCTGAAGGTGAGGCCAAGCCCTGGCACTGGAGGTCAAGCATAAGAATAAAGGTCAGATCTCTGCAAATGTTTAAATGGGGGTCTGAATTTACAGCCGCACCTGGGAAATTAAAGAAAGACATTATTGGAGCAAGAAGGTGTTGAGAGTTAAACAGAGATTCTGGCCAGAGGGAGGGGGAATGAAAAATAAATCTGCCAGGCTGAGAAACTGCATAGCATGTGGCTCTCATCCACTCTGCTTTTTGCTTCGTATGCAAAGAGGCTGCAGAATTAGATTCCCTAATCCAAATACTTTAGGACTGATTCTCTAATTTCCCTTGGAAATTCATTAGTTTTTTTAAATGAGTGGTAATGCTGCTTGCATTTTTTGGTTATGGGGAGATTAAACGAAGGAAATCTTTGCCTAGAATAATCATCGTTACTTAACCTAAATTTATTCCATTCCTCTGAAACTTTGAAAAAGAGCAGCTCTTTGGTCCCTGAAGTTACACTGAAGTAAAACTCAACAGCTTGCTAAAATATTGCCATATGAGTAGAAATATTCAGCACTGAGGAACTGATGTGGTGGACGAATAAAAGGTTGGTTGTTAACGCTGGCTGGCACCGGGTTTTAAGCAATACCACGAGCCTGCCAACAAGAAGCTGATAACAAGACTTTCTGAATATCTTCCAAAGCTTCACAGAAATACTTGCTTGCTTAATATTTTACACTTAAGCTCTTAAAAGTTTACCAGAGAAAAGTGGCTTTAAATATGTGCAAGCACCCCATACACATATGTATGCCTGCGTAGCAGGAGGAAAACTGGCATTGAACACAAGAAAATATTAATGTTTAACGTGTGCAGATTGAGCGTAAACAATAGGAAAAATGTTTCTGTTTTGCACTCTAATTTCTCCCCCGTAGCACACAAATGGCTTAACACCTCAGTTGAATTAGGCTCCCGGTTGCCCGGCACTTATGTTTTAGCTATTTCTCAGTGCCTTAAACTAAGGGAGAACTCAGAGCACGATACTCGCTCTCTTCTTTCCCTTCTGTCCTTCCTTCCTTCCTGGTGGTACAGTTTTAACACAGAGCTAAGAGAATTTTTGTTTCTAACTGTGTGTGGGGCTTCTGTTACTTGCATAAAATGTAAGGCGAGCAACCCTCTATACAGAGCTCCTGATGACTTTCAGTCTTGAACTATAGCATCTCTTCTTGCTCTAGTCTGAGCTCTCCAGGGCAGGCAGTATGCCCCCAAAAATTGTGTCTATGGAATTAAAAGTAAATGTGTGCATGTGGGACAAGAACAAGATCTTTAGTCCTACAGCATGAATTTGAACCTGGATCTCCAGAAGTAAAAAGCTACTGTACTCAATAATCCCCAAAATTGTTCTATCATGGGCAAAATCTTAGTTCTTAAAATGTTTTATCGAAATGTGGAGTGAAATCCTGGCCCTGTCGTGTCAGTAATAAAGCTCCCATTGTTTCAACTGGTTGCTTTACTCCATACAGGAATTGATCTACCTTATCCCTCTATGGCATTTCCAGACTGCATACAGTTCAGTGCATGCACAGTAAATCTGATTCAGCGTGGCTGCTGGTTTGATAGCACTCCCAGATGTCTGGAAATCCCAGATAAACATGGGCAATTCTAAAAACCTGCCAAGACAAAATTTCTGGACAGAAAAAGAGGAGATGCTTGGAAAGCCCTGATGTATAATAATGTACCTTTTTATAGCTTGGCATAGTATTACGGAAGGTGGAGTGCCTTCCACCTTGTACCTGCTTCTGATTTGTACACAATTTAAACAGCTTACATTTTTTTTGAAGTCATGGCAGAAATGTGATGTGCTGCAAAATGCCCATATGTGCCCAGTCAAGTAAACGAAACCCCCTGATTCCAGCTGGTCCTGAAGACCATGGAAGCCGGAGTGAAGCAGCCCCAACCATCCCCAGTTTAAGGGACACCCCACCTAGGTGTTCCACGCCTCTTGTTGTTGTTCCCCAAAAGCAATGCAGTAAGAGGCATTACAAGGATCCAAAGTCTAGAAGGGAACAGGTGAAGCAAGGAGGTGCACAGAGATCAGTTTTTATTGAGAGCCAGAGCACAGTGGCACGGGATTGCTATACGGAGCCCAGTAACAGTCGGCTGCTTCAGCTGTAGGACGTGCTGCCCCAGAAGCACAGGTAAAGCTCTTCTTCCTTTCTTCTGAAGGGAATAACCTTGAAATGATGAGAATTTTTCACTGCTCAAAGAACACTTTCAAAAGTTAGTGCTCATGGGAGTGAAAAGCAGAAGTGTACGGGTTTGTTTGAGGCAGTGATGTCGTATCAGACTGCTGAAAGCAGGGAGAGCTGTTTCTTGAAGGCACCCAAGCTAATTTTTTCCTCCTCTGGCGAGGTGAGTCCTGCCAGCTGCTCAGCTCTGTGACCCGAGCCATCAAACCACCTGAGCTCAGTCAGACTACTCGCAAGTTTAAAGTGGCTCAGGACAGGGACCCAGCACCTCTGAGAGCTGAGCTGTAGGAGAGGAATTTATTTCCGTGAACTACGTGCAGAAGTGGAAATGCTAAATGAATGTAGGTGTCTGAATTGCTTGGTCAGTGAAAGCTGCTGCTCTGGAGGCGACGTGAGAAACGTTCATGTGCCTCTTCTAGAGTTGTTCCCCAATTATGTGCAGAGACAGGCATAAAACCAGATTTTGAAAGCAGCAGTTGGAGTCTTGCAGTGACTTTGAGCTGATCAAGATGCAGGAGAAGCACCTACCCTCTGCAGAAATAAGCGAGGAAGGCATTTTATGGGAGAAGGGGAAGACTGGACCCAGGCACATCAACGTCCTTCAAAAATCACTGTTCAAACTGGGATTTGTTGCTGGGCCTGGAGCAGTGCCCGGTTGCTCTCACTGTCACAGCCGGAGCAGAGGTTTGGCCCCAGCAGTCAGCACCGGCTCCAAGGTCTGCAACGGAGAGACCAAACCCCACGCCTGCACCCCCTGAATCCTGGGTCCAATTTCCACCTCTCTTGGGGACTTGTGGGCAGCACAGTCGCAAAACTCGTCTGGGAAGAGAGGGGAGAAAGGGACCATAAGCAGAAGGAATAAATGAAGTTCGCTTTCTACATCTGTTTTTTATTGAGGGAGCTATTAGTGTGAGTAAAGTCAGCTGAGACATCCCAAGTCATTGCAGCTTGAATATTTAAGCGAAGCTATAAATATCTGAATTTTTTTTTAACAGTGATTATTGTTTATGCTTTCTTCCTATTTACTCTCCTTTGATTTAGTAGCATGGGGAGGTTTGTATCACTTTAGCATGTCAATTGGAAGCAGCCGTCAGCTACGTTACAGATAACCTCTCGTGGATTACACGGTTCGGGATCGTCCTGTCCGTCTCCCCGCTGAGCTGTGACCCCAGGTGGCTCAGAAGTACTTCGGGTCAAACTTATTATATACTATTCACTATCCCAATAAACAAGTAGCGTGTTGTCACATTTGGAGTGCTGCGTATTTTTCTAGTAATTATGCCTTATTATATATTTACTATTCAGAAAATGCAGGTGTGGGCCGTTGAACTGAGGCCAATGAGAATTCGCCGAACTGGCAGCAATTCCTCGGTGAGTCATGTTTCACTGTCTGTTGGTTTTATAACTGTTTTCACTACTAATTTAGCTCTGCGATGCAATATGCAATTAGTTCTATTATGGAAGCAGCTGTATTCAGTTTTACAATGGCACTTTCCCCTTTGGCTTGTACCAGAGCCTGTTGTGGTTCTGCTGATTTGATGACTGAAGTTGTAAAGTGGTATCTGGATGAGCCACAGCGAGCCATGAGCCTCATACAAATATGATTCTTGCTTATACACCACTGCTCTAATGCTATTTCTTACAGCCCAATTAGAAATGCGGTCACAGAGAAAAGCTGTTTCTTGCTACAGTAAGTAGTATTGTCATGCCGCGATTTGTTGCCGCGCTGGTATCACCTCTGGAGCCTTGCAGCTTGTTATAAATAACATTTGGTAGCCAGAACATGGAGGGGAAAATAAAAAAAAAGGGGAAAAAAAAAAAAAGGATTCTGCTTGAAAATGAGCTTCTGCTTGGAAATTAACTTTTCCAGGCTTCAAAAATTTGTTTCCAAGCTGTAGACCCTGCACGGTGGTCCTGGGAATTAAGAAAGACCAAGTGGGGATGGTGGCTAGCTGCGGACCTCGGGAGGTTTCGGCGAGCCTGCGAAGCCCCAGTCTGTCGCAGTCGCAACAGACCGGGGCTTCGCGGGCTCACCAAAACCTCCCGGGGTCCATGCTCATCCCTAAAAAAAGCCTTGTGCCACTGGTATGGTTGTTGCTCCCTATATCCAGCTCTTGGATAGAAAGCATGAACAGCCTCTCTCCAAAAATGCAGGAGAAATCAGCCGAGAAGTAAATACAAATATCAATTACGCTAATTAGCTGCCTTTACTGTCAACAAGGACGTTACGGAAATCAAATACATATTGCTTATTAGTTTAATGTGTATTAGAGCTACCCTGCTAAAAAGAACGGGGTCTTGAGAAATCGCTGAGAACATTCACTGCATTTTTTTCTGCTGTGTTATTACCCGTTTTCACACCCATACATATGTTCTGGTTTTGTTGCGTGTCACACAAAATGGTAATTTGGTGGTGAAAAAATAAGAAATCATGACATTTCACATGTGTTTTCAGTAAAACAACAATTTTCCTCCTAAAGGGCCCCAGTTTTCTTCCTCAGAAATAGGGCTATTTACAATGAAAACGTTCCTGTTGTGGTGGAATAATGACACGAAGAAAGGCACCAGGCTGAATATTGCAAAGCAAAGATAAAACGCCAGCGTTTCCAGTGCTTTGAATGCCAGGTGAGGTGAATTGCAGGCTCTGAAACACAGCCCGTCTACCTGGCGCTTGCCAGCGGCAGAGGCGGCCCCAAGCAGAGCCCTTTCGCCCCTGGGGTTGTTTCTGACCGCCGTCGCCCCGCAGTTATCATTCTGGTCAGGCTGTTACAGTAGAAACTATTTTCCAGGAACTTTTCGCTATGAGAAACAAAGAAACTCTCTGCCCTGCAGAGAATAGCCATTTGGGAGAGCTGGACTGATGGAGAGTTGGTAGCTTGCCCAGAGCTTATCGTTTTTCTATCCAGAGGCTGGCTTTATGCTAGAGTAAACAGCTGGAGTTACGCGCCATATTTCATCGCAAGCATGTAAAACAATAATGAACTTTATGGTTCTATAAAGATTTGCAAAATTATTCCCAGGTCTAAAGTTTAATTGTTTAATGTCACCAAATGACTTTGCAATAACTGAGCACTGTGGAGTGGCAGAAGTTAATCACTCGACTGAAGTGAATTAAGATTTTCTAAAGCTACATTTATCACTGTAATTTCAGGCTAATTTCATTTTCCATTCATAAAATATGATTTCAGTTTCTGTATCTCTATGAGCTGTGGAGAAGGAACGTGCCTGTTTTATAAAACATGTTTTTGTCAAGCAATGTCAAAGGTGATGTACATATTGATAAGAGGAAAATGCTAAGCTTATCCTGGTGCCACATTGCACATGCCTCCACACTGGACTCCACGTGCTGTTTAAGACATTTCTCTATTTTAAAACTCAGCGGGGACAAATATTCAGGCTTTGCCTTGCCTTGTGTATTCTTCCTGACCTCCCATCAGGCATTGAACACACCAGCAGCCTTGCTTGAAACAAGAGTTAGCCAGGACAGAATCACTAAAAGCAAAGCCTGTGAGCCAAAAGGCCTGTTTCCAGGGGCTGCATAACTCCTAAAATAGGTGATGGATGTCTCAGTGCCTCCTTGCTTGACTTTTGCTTTCAGGTACCCAGAACTGGATCCAGCTGGTTTAATTTTAGCCATCTGGAAGCGACCAGAAATCACATACAATTGAAGAAAGTTGTCTAAGTAACGCCAATAGTCAGTGGAAAGAAATGGGTGTATGTCTGGGGTGCTTTATCCCATTTATCTCCACTGGCTATACCAGGAGCCCAGACAGGTATTAACCAAAACACCTGTCCCTGCCAGGCTGAAGCTAAACCCATGAACATCACCCTTCCTTCTCATCTTGGACTCTATGGCACATCTCTCCTGCTGGAGCTGTAATTCAGTTTTCCCCCCACCTAAGTCCCGCGAGGGTCTAATTCAGCTGATGCTCTCAGAGACTGGCCGCAACGCACTCATGGGACAAGCCCAATGCCAAGGGCAGTCCCGAGGAGGCAGAGCTGGCTCTCCATCCCATTCAGAGATATCATGAGCACAACGTTTGTTCTTCAAGTGAGGGAGCCCAGCTGGGGCCTGATCTGTCTGAAGGACTCAAGGAGTGCCGCGCTCAGCCCAGGGTCAAGTTGGTGGGTGGAGGAGAGGGAAGCAGGAGTACCCGCATCTCTCACAAATACACCTCAAGGTGACCATCGATATAGCCTGGCTGCTGGGTGGTCATTGGGAGGCAGTGCCTGGCAGCTCCCAAAATTATTTCAGTACTTCACAGTAAAAAGTCACTGGGAAATAGGCACAATCCATCTCTCAACTTCCTAATTACACACTGTGGGAGCTAAAATGGAGCCAAACTTGCCATGTCCAGAAACTCAGAGGGGGACATAAGCTGTTGTCTCAAGGACTCTATAGAATCCTGAGTCAGGCAATTAGTCCTGGAGAAGGATGGGGTGTCACACACAGCCTTCTCCCAAGCGGTCCCTCGCCTGCCTACAAGCTTCCAACTTATTGAGCTGGATGCCCAAATCACTGCTGGGAGAAATCCCACTCTCCTTGCCCAAAGGTGCTCATGGTGGAGGCAAAAGGGGCTGGTATTCCTGAGCCAAGAATCCCAGCATCAAACATACGAAGGATTAAATCCTCTGGCGGATTTGTCCTAAGCGCCCTTACAACATTGCAGAATGTGGCTTTTGACATTTTTTTTTCTGCAAATAAACGCATTAAGAATTTCTCCAGGGAAGAACTGCACCACTCAAACTCCAGTTCAAATCCTGGACCAAAATCTGCAAAGCACTGAGCCCTCTCCTCACTTTTTGAAATGGCTGGGCACTCGTTATCTCAACTCTTTTTCTTCCAGTAGCATCAATGGACAAAAAAAGAAAGAAAGCTGACTATGAAGGCCAACACCTCTTCAAACTTTCCCAAACACACAATAGATCGCCTAAAACTGGGATCCAAATCAAAGTAGATAGTTTGGTGTTTTCATAATGTTGATTGAAATGAGGACATCTCCCACCACCAATTTCCTCCTCTCCCCATTGCGTAGTCCTCTTTACTGTGAGGGAGGTAAAAGGTACTACTTACTGGTTTTCATTAGCAGTGAATATGAGTGTGGTTAGCTGTATTAGGGTATGCATAGAGACAACGGTTTGCACTCCCCCTCTACACAGAACATGTTCTCAGATGGTGTACACACATGTAACATGCCGTCCTGGCCCCAAATTGCTTCCAGGTTAGGTCGTCGCTTCGAGCCCATTTCCCCTGCTTTTTCTCCCTCACATTTTATTGGCCTGGTAGAAATTAGCCACAAATCCAGCCTGGTTTTAGTGTCTTTTGCACTCGTTTGTTCCAATTTTTGTACCCCCTGAACTCTTCCTCTCACACACGTACAATTTATTCCCACACATGGCAGGCATGCTTGCTCATGAATTATTTATATACCTTTGGTAACTTCTACTTTTCAAACAATGAGAGAAGCAAATGTTTCCAGTGTAGGAGTCGTAATAAGGGAGAAATCCAGGTAGGCTGGTGGGCAAGAAGGTGGTAAAATGCCCCAAGTTAAAAATAATACATCGTTTTTGAATGGCTGAGGAAACACTACAAGGGCCTTTCAAAGCAATCATCTACCCTCAGAAATACTGCCAGGTGGCTAAAATTAGGAGCTGATACACTGCAGTGACTAAAGACGCTTTAATTTCCCCAGTTTTTCTCAAAGGTTGGGTGGGATGAACTCACCAGTTGCCTAATATACCAGCGGCAGCATTCCCACCTACGTGCATGGAGGGAGAGGCTACCCCTTCCTCTCCTGAGTCAAAACGACACGTCTTTGCTGAGAAGAACAAAATTAAGAACATATATTGAGGGAAAACACACTATGTGACACAGCTTCTGTGGTGCTTTGGTCTTTTATTATACTGAGAAACAGAATCACAGAATCACAGAATCATAGAACAGTTAGAGTTGGAAGAGACTTTAAAGATCACCTCGTTCCAACCCCCCCTGCCATGGGCAGGGACACCTCCCACTAGACCAGGCTGCGCAACGCCCCATCCAGCCTGGCCTTGAACGCTTCAAGGGATGGGGCATCAACAGCTTCCCTGGGCAACCTGTTCCAGTGTCTCACCACCCACAGAGTAAAGAATTTCTTCCCAATATCTAATCTAAATCTTCCCTCTTACAGTTTAAAACTATTACCCCTCATCCTATCGTTACACTCCCTGATAAAGAGTCCCTCTCCATCTTTCCTGCAGGCTCCCTTTAGTTACTGGAAGGCTGCTATAAGGTCTCTCTGGAGCCTTCTCTTTTCCGGTCCCAGCTCTCTCAGGAGGTAGGCTGTGCTTTCACTTCCTAAACACAGCCAAGCACACAAAGCAGGGAATGCAGTATCTAGTAAAGATACCTCATTTAGGCAGAAACTTGGTAAGAGTTTGAAAAAATAGTTCGATTTCATATGTGTTCCAAAAAAAAGGACAGACAGTGGTAACCCTGAGGATGAAAGGATATGCTAGCTCAGTGAAGGAGCGAGGAATTAAATTAAATAATTACTCATTTTACATAGACTTCACCCCAAGTTTGGATAGGAAGGGTGGAAAAACAAAACCTGATGAAGACATGTTAACGTTAGCATCTCGGAGCACAAGGAATCAGCTACTGCACCTGCCACATGCTCACGCGCGGTGGCCTTGAGCAGGGTGACCTGCCTCTACGTTATTGCCCTGCCGCGGAGGGAGTGGGGCACCATCGCTGGCACCTACGGCCTGAGCCGAAGGCTCACGTGACAGACACCTCCTGTCACTGTGAGGTTTGATGATACAGGTATTGATGTACTTTCTGGTGGGTTGTCGTAGCAACAAGGAAAGAGGCAGGTGGAAATCAAATGTTTTCGCCTGCCTGCCTCCGCAGGAGCTGCAGGAGAGGGCACCTCGGGGGACATGGGGGGAAGGGCACAAGGTCTGGCAGGTAAGGACTGGAAGGTGACCCCCACCTCTGGGGGCCTGCGTGTCCTCTGTGCATGGACAGCTTTGAAGTCTGTTGCTCAGAGCCCCTCCAGCCTCTCCATCCTCTTCTTCACTTGGCTTAAACTTGGCATTTCTCCACCTCGTGGCTGACGCATAAGAAGGAGAAACACTGAAATATCATGAGAAAACTGATTCTTCTGAGATTTCAGCTGGAATTCAGTAAGAATTAGTTGATTGGTAAATGTGATGATTGCAGCAAGCTAAATAATTATTCTAAAAATATAATCTAATGAGGATTTGCAATCACTATGCTTTATTCACTAGGCTACACCCAAAAAAAAATCCATTAAAAATGAAGATTCCTAGTTAAAGATTTCACTTTTGCCCTTGAAATGCTTTGACATTTTCTTTTTGCTCTTCCGCAGCAGAGTTATTTGAGACTTAGTCTGGTATCCCAAAAAAGTCAGTGAGAACTACCAAGCTCAGTTTCTCCTGGAGCCAAGTGACTTAACACCCTGCTGCAGTTCCCAGTCAGGTCTTACTGCCCAAAGACTGCCGTTTTTTATGTGGTCCATATTAATTTGACAATTACCTGTCCCAACCTACTCCTTTCTCTTTGCAGGTTTTCCAAAAACCAATACTATGATGAACAGGTTTCTGTGCTGATTTTTAAAAGCGTATTTTTCCACGTAAAGCAGTCCCTCCTGTATTTTAAGATCCCCCTGCCAAAAAATGCCACCTAAATATCTTAACATCATGTTTCTTCCTACTGTTAATTTTGGAAACTGTTGGATCCTTCAGCTTAAGTTCTGCACCCTCAAAGAAATCACCTAGAGGCAGAAAAGTGTCAGCTCAAATAGTTTAAGCCTGGCAAAATGGTAAGAGAATGAGAGCTCTATAAAGGTTGAGGAACCCATCCATCAGATCAACAGCTGCCCATCCAAACTATACTTCCCACTCATCTAAGGTAAAAATTGACAAGAATTCAGAAAAGAAAGATTTTGTGCTACTGAAGTTAATAAAAAGAGACTGCAGGACTAAGTCTAAAGAAAGGAAAAGTCAGGTTTAGGGGATTACAGGAAAAGGAAGTCGGTGCCGGAACAAACTCTTTGGTCCTGGAGTTGCATCAGTTTTGAGGTGTTCAAAACAAGGCTAATACAAAAGGTTAGTATAACTGCTCCTTACTGGGGTTTGGACGAGGTGACCTGAAAGGTCTTTGCCAAAGCTATTATCAATGGTACTGTGATACCTTTATAAGGCAGCTTTTGTACTCCAGTAGCTCAAAAATGGATGTTCTTTTTAGAATGACATTTCACAGCCTGCAAATCCTAAAATGGACTAATGGCTTTGACTTTTTGGGGTAGAAAGATTGGTCTGAAAAGTAAAGGGCTAGCTTGTGCTCAAAACTTTTGAACCTTTATTTGTTGGGTGAGAAATGGCTCACAAACTTCCCCGATCAATAATGATGGTTCAGAAGATGTCATTAAAGTCGAGAAAGTCAACACTTTGTCAACCACGATTTAAGTAAATGGGCTTTGAGAGAAAGCCTTTGAGCCAGCCCACGCCATGGCGGGCTGACATTAGGTAGACAGATACGTTTCTTTGGATGCTCCAGAGATACTTAGATATTCTCTCACAGAAAGCTTTGAACTCAGAGGTACATTTTTTTATGCGTTACGGTATTTCTATATGCATTTTTTAATGGAAGCAAAGATTCACAGATACAATTTGTTGGCTTGAAAGAGGACGCTTCTCTCTGCACGGAAGAGGATGAAAAAAGATGAGGGATGGTGAAAGTGAATGTGATTGTAACACCTTACACAGCTTCTGTCTCTAGTGCTGTAGTGGCTAATTTTGGCTTTGGCTGCATTTAAGATCAGCCTCAGGGTTGCTCTAACCCCTTGAAGTGGCTCCTGCGTCTTTTTTACTGAGTAATTCCCAGGGTACTTACTCAGCACTAATTCTTGAGAACTTCCCAGAAAACACGGAATTGCTCAGTGTCTCAACCATCATCAGGTTGATTATATCTTTCTCCCACCCTTACAAGCCACCAAATAAAGACAAGTTTTTAATGCTACCAGTTTGCATAAAGGTTGCAAAAAATAAGAGACATTAAAAGAGCGAGCAGGTGTGGGTCTAGTGAGGGAGCTCAAAGGGTGGTTAGCTCCACGCTCCTCTAGCACTGCATGGTGCAGCGTGCACATACCACTTCAGCAGCCGCCAAACAGAGCCCCATCCAGCTCATGGTGGCATCCGGCCCAGAACAAATAGCAGCTGTACAAAATTTGTGTGTATTCTTTGTACGGTTCCTTTGACCTGAATATTTGTCTCGGAGAATTTCAGACAGAACCAAAAACTGTTTTCGCTGTCCAGGTAGGCATACCACACGTAGCCGTGTACCTAATCCTGCATTCCTCCTGCATTCCAGGCACCCACAAAGTCAATGAGAATTTGAGATGCAGAGTGAATACAGGGCCAGGCACATCATTTGAATATTTTAAGGAATGTTCTTGGATTTTTACAGTTGATGTCATGTTTTCTACACCATCAATATGGATTAACAATGGTCCAGAGCAGCAGGAACTCATTTCCTATTCATATATGCTAATTGCATGGTGCTGGATAGCAGGGATTTCTTCCTAAACTTAAAATTTCTTTTTTTTTTTTTGAGCAAATGGAAAACAGAAAGAATGTGGCTAAGAAATAAAGAAGTGAAGAGGATTTAACACAATATTTGGTACTTCTAAATATGTACTCTGTACTTAAAAGAAGCAAGACCTGCAGTTCCTTCTTATACATTTCACATGGATGAAATCCATCCTTCCTTAATCTGAACCCCAGCTGACTTTGAGGTAAGTCTGTTAATCCTGTAATTTATTTTTCATTATTGTTTCAATATGTTATTTCATTTTTTGAAATCTCTATGGAGGTAATTCGTTAATAGTTTCCTAGTTAAATATCACCGCAGTATCTGGCAACTTAGAATAATGCATGAAGTAGTATAACAACCACTTGCTGTGTGAGACAAAACTCCATACCAAGTGTGTCTTGTCTCAGTAATACCAATTCTAGATTTAATGTTTCATATTAAAACAGAAGACCTGGTCAAAAGGCGTCCTATCTTGAGATGCTTTATTTCTGCCAGTCTTGGCTTGCTTCTCAGGTGCTAGGCAGGGTTGATTTCTGCTGGCTATGGTGCGAATTTTTTTGCTGATATCGTCTGTTGCTGAGAAAATAGTTGGGAGAGGGGTTTCTGTTAGCATAGGCCTTCAGCAATGATGTTTTAGAAGGTTTAAGAAGAAGGCAGTGAAACACTGGAACAGGCTTCCTAGAGAGGTGGCCAATGCCCCAAGCCTGTCAGTGTTTAAGAGCATTTGGACAATGCTCTTAATAACATGCTTTAACTTTTGGTCAGCCCTGAAGTGGTCAGGTAGTTGGACTAGATGATCATTGCAGGTCCCTTCCAACTGAAGCAGTTCTGTTCTGTTCTGTTCTGTTCTGTTCTATTCTATTCTATTCTATTCTATTCTATTCTATTCTATTCTACTCTGCGCTACTCTACGCTACTCTACGCTACTCTATGTTTTATAATATCTTTTTATTTCCTAGTTTATATATCTCCATCCAACCTATCTGCAGACCTAACTGGAACTCCAGAGTTCTGTGAACAGATCAGCGTATAACTATGTTATTTACATTTTCAGATAATGCACACAATAAACCTGTTTTTCCCTCCTAGTTACCGATGCCAGCTAGGAACATCTATCATCATTTTATAGGTCATCACATCATCATATGGATATAGAATCTGTTTTTCACAAGCTCTTTGATTAGATTACTAGTATTAGATTATGGGGGCTTTGCTGATGCTAAAAGCCTATTTACTTATAATTATGAAAATAGTGCCAGCTAGCTACTACCTCTCTCCATTCTCTCTCTGCACACTCTGAATTCAGGACACATTCTGGTTATCTGTTCTTTCATATGACACCTATCACCTTGGTGTCATTCACAGAAGACACTGGAAATTTGGCAGTGGCTGTGGCCTGCCTGGATCCCACATGTGAAATAGACCTTACAGGAACGGCAATTTCATTCAGCTTCGAAATTCTCAATAAATTTAAGGGCAGGCAGGGGGCTTTGTTTTGAAGACCCAGTGAGATCAGAGGGTTTGGGAAGAAACCTAGCCTCCTGCCTTCCCGCAGCTCCGGCACGCTGCAGCTCACCCGAGCGGTGGCTGGGACACCCCGTCCCCTCTGCCGCATCCTGCTCCCGTGCTGGAGGCTCCTTCTGTGCGCTCATAAAATCTGCCACGCTGGAAAAATCCCCAGCAGGAGACTGCCATGTATTTTCTGCTTGTGCCGTGTACAACGTGATGTTGGGACAGGAATTAAAGCAGGGTAGAAGCTTTGTCTCAATAGGTGATTTTTAAACTAGAAGAATTGGGGGACAAACACCTTTTTAATATACGTTTTGGCTTATAGACGGAGACAAAGAGAAGGGGAGAAGACAGTGTTTAAAAAGAAGGAAACGTGTTTATCTCCTGCATAAGAAACCTCTCTTAGTACAGCAACATGGAGAACAATATTACTTTTGTGCTCTGCTAAATAATCAGAACAATTGCAAGCACAATTGGACTTTGAAGCAAGAATGAGAAAAGAATGCCAAATCTACCACAGCAGCTCAATAGCACCAGCGCCTGGTAACGGCTGTCTCGGTCTGCTTGCAAATGAGCATTTGTGTCTCTCTCTCTGCATGTACAGCATTTCTATCTAATCCCGTCAATTTGTATTGCAGATAGTGTATTTCCCTAGATTTAAAGTAACTTCCTTTATAACTTCTGAGAGATTCTTAGGTGTGATTTTCAAAAAACATTGGACTTTTGTAGTAGAACTCCTTCTGACTTGACTGAGAGCAATACTAGCTGGGGATCAGTACATCTGAAAATCACATCCAGAAGGAACAGCACCTCTTTGAAGATGCAAAGTGTATTTGTTATTGACACAATAGTGCTTGTCATTCCAAGTTCTTCTCAAACAGTTGGTAGATAAGTTTCATATCATGCCTAAGATGTACATATTTAGCACATTCAAGCTGCAGAATTGTAATTCAGAGACCACCAAATGCATTTTTCCTTCTCCAACTCCTTGTTTTCTTTTGCCTTTCCTCTGTCTGATCAGCTCCAATCTTATGGCCAATGACCTCTCCTGCGTCAAATACCTGTAACTTCCACACCCTCCTTAGTGATTATTTAACTTGGTTTGATACCACCAGACCCATCTACTGAAAGCCTTCTCCACAGCCCTGTTTTCCTCTGGTTCTCCGTCTTTTCAGTCATTGTTGCTCTTTCAGGGTTTCACTCAGACCATGCAGCTCTTTCCCCTCCCCACGGCAGAGTTTGCAGTCCTCTTTCGGGATCCAAACGGAAATATTGTTCTCATTCCCCAGATCCATTTCAATGAATGCAGCGCTGTCTAAACACAGCATTGTTAAATGTTTCTGTATCTGGAGTGTAAATCCTCCAACATAAAATTAGCAAAAGCCCACATGAATTTTTGGGAAAAGGGTATGAATTACATTGCCTATTTCAGTTGCAAACATTTCAAATCAAAACATTGATATACAAAAAAATCATCATCAGTTTTGTCACATTGCATTCAAGTCTGGGAGATTCAGAGACATATGTCTTTTCCATACCTTGCCCAGGTATCTTTGAGTGTTTTACATTTTGGAGGAAATAAAAGACATTCCTAGGTCTATTAGAAGAATATTTTGGCAGAGAACATTTTCCATTTTACCCATGGAATTTTGAAGTTGGGCGGGAGTAAGATTATATTTAAGATTTAGTTGGTCTTTAGCAACTAAAAATTATCAGCTGCACACAAACAATCCTTATGGTGCATCCCACAGGTTTACCTGGTATGACTTGTTGGGTCGAGAGGTTCCTATGGAGCCAACCCTGAGCACTCCTGTGCTCCTCCATTTAGGGGACTGAGTCCTTTCTATCACTTGTGGCACGAGCACAGTGATGCTCTGCTCCTGGCTCACCATAGATTTTTGTAAATGTTAGTGAAAGGTTTGTGTTTCTGCTGCAAGGGCTTAAAGGTCATATCCTCTGGCCTTGCTGAAAAGCATGGCCTTGCAAAAGACAGCTTCTGTTTCTACGCGTTCTGGAGGGAAACACACCTGAAGCAGTGGTGCTATTACTACATCTGGCTTTTCTTTTCAGCACTTGGTATCTTGGGCACGAATGCATCTCAGTGACCTCCTGAATTACAGCAAACTCTGACCTTTTGAAAATAAAACAGTTGCATGAAGCAGAGAAGAGTTCGGAGCTTCCAACTTTGGAGGCTGAACTGTGGCAAAAGATGACACCCCCAACCCATGGTGGAGGCGATGGACATGACATGTTCCTCTGAGGCTGCTCATGGCAATGAGAAGGGCAGGTAGGCTACCTCTAATTCTCCTGGGGAGGTTCACTGTGCAGAAGGTGGTCTTTCTGGAAGTCTGAAACTGTCAAATAAGGAATTGGTGATGACCTTCAGTTTCTGAAAGATCCTCAGGCACCTTTTATTCCTTGGAAACAACCATTCCACCCACCCATTTGAGAGAAAAATAAAAATTGTTTTTGGAGACAGAGATGCATGTTCGGCCTTTCCTTCTGTTAAAGAGAGAGTTATGAATATCCTAGAAAGAGATAGTAGCACCAGGAGGATCTTGCTGCTTCTGCTGTGTTAAGTTTTCATTCATTTATCTGACAACAAAAACCCCTAAGATTTTCAGTAGAAATAGCTTTTCTTATAAAAATATCCCATTTTCCCAAAAGGACGTTTACATCTACAGGCCAGTCAGCCAGTCCAGAATATAATTTTAGCAAATTGTTACACTTACTTTTATTTTCAGATGCAAATCCTTTGCCGACCTCAGTGGGGCTATACACAAAGGAAAGGTCCCATTCATGGGAGACCAGTTGTAAGAAAAGTGCCCTAAAGAGAAAATACCGCACCTGCCATCTGAGTATAGAGTTGAATATTTGGTAAAGTTTTCAAAGCAGGTTTTGTGGAACATCAGGACTAGATTTGCAGGTAATGGTTCTCCATCTCCAGCGTCAGCTGGAATTGCTTGTTCTTGAGACTTCTGGAAAGTAGGGCTTTCATACTTTGTTTTACACATCACACATTTAAGCATCGTTTCCTGGGGAAGCTGCATGTTTTCTATAAAATGGAAAAACTCTAAAGCAATTTTTATTTTACTTCAATATCTGTCAAAAAAAGCTGTGTTAAGTCTTTCTTCTCCAAATAACCAAGTTAAGATTTGCAGCCAAAGTTTGGCATCTTAAGTTTAATGTAGTCAAAGTGTACGAGAAAACTTGCCCATAATTTAGTAGTCTAATGCACTTGTTTAAAAAGGAAGAGCAGGTTTAATTGAGCATACAACCATGTCAACTTGTCACTCCTGGAGCAGATAGAGTCTGCAGACTGGGGTTGAGAAATATTGCTGTAACTGTCTGAACAAATCCTGAATTTTCAGGGGAAAGGGACCGATCCAGCATTTTTCTGACACCTAAAGATCCGATGAATAAGGGAGGACATTTGGAACGTGCAACAGACTGAAACCTGGGAAGGCTTGGAGGGGATATAATAAAGCTTTACCCCTTTGATTTCTTGGAACTGGAAGTTATAGGCTTATTAGAATATAGGAAAGAGAAAGGAGACCAGCCTGACTCAGTATTGCAGCTTTGGCCCAGATGATGCTATTGGCTTTCTGTAGGTTGACTCTCGTTGGGGTCATAGTTAACCTGAAGGCAATAGCTTCCACAGGGCTGCAGAAATCCAACCAAGCAGGACTGGTTGCAAAACCAGAACCTCAGTTGTTAAAAACTGAGGATCAGGAACACTCATTAGACAAAGCGCAGCTTTTGGGAGAAGAAAGAAAGGATACTAGATTTGGTGATGATACAGCTGAATATGTAAATAGTGTAATATACTTGTCAACAACATAATTGCGGTTGTTTGTCTGATGGTCCTATTAAGCGTCACAATTTCTTTTTCTCCATTTTTTTTGATTTTAGGTAATTTGAGAGTGTGTTTTTTAAGCAGTTATATATGAATTATAAAGGAAATAGGTAAGAGAAATTATAATCTAAATACCTTTTTGAACTGGCTTTTTAGATTGCAAGCAGCTATGATAGCCTTATGGCTTCCTCCTACCTGTTTGTTAACACCAAGGGTTCATACTGTCAACTGCAAAAGGAAGAGAGGTACATGGTTTCAAGAAAACAACATCCATTTCTCAGAAAACCATGTAATAGAGACTGTCGTCCATAGTACAATAGCTGTTGGATCTGAAAAACCTGGGGCCCCGTGGTCTACCTGTAGTGAAAGACTAGCTGGAGAAAATCGGCAGGGGTAAGGGGCATGAGGAGTCTCAGAGAGGTGGGGTGGTTTTCTAAGGTTGCTCAGTGTAAGTCAGTATCAGAGCTGGAGAGAGAACGGAGTATTTTGACAGTAGTACCTCATCTAGCAGGCTGTTGGCCCTTCCTCTCTGCTTCCTTCTGAACATATTTCTAGCGTGCTTATGAACATGGCACCCTGGTGCCAGTCGCAAACCAAACATCTGTATTACATTTTGTCTGGGAGGTGCCCTATTCTCTAGCTCTGTGGCAGCAGCATGGGCTCACCAGACATCCCAGCCCTGAGCTCCAGCATCCCAAGGGACAGCAGCAGCCTTGTGGATGGTGAATGTAGAGGTAGTTCCATGGACCTGCCCCAGCTCCCTGCCTCCTGGAGGGCTGGAGCCGCACTCCTAGTGATGCAAAGGGTCCCACCACGAGCAGGAGCTTGGGGTGCAGCCTGCAGGGTCCTCCTCGAGAGGGCTGGGAAGGAGCATCCTTCTGCTGCCATGGAGACTCAAGGCGCTCAGGGTCTAGCAGTGCTTCATGCCCAGAAGGATCCGACTTTAATATCACCAAACAGCAAATCATTAAGAGATTCGTGTGTCAGATCGAACACTTGAGTGGTATATTGCAAATACACAAGATATTACACATCATCAGCAAAACTCAGTTAACTTGGAAATCCCATCCAGACTGGGCTTTTTTTGGTTCTATTAAGGCATTTGCATATTTTTAAATACAATCACAAGATAGCACACTAGTAGTTTTACTGTCAAATAAATACCTTGTAAGTACAAGGATTTCTTTCTCCCCACCATCACCACTCCATTTATCTTCTGCTTAAATCCGTCCTCTCCAGAAATAATACAAATCAAGCCTCTGGGGCCTGTTTATATAATGGGGATTTATGTCATTTCAAGCCAAATGGCATTCGTTAAGTTTCTGGGAAGCACCTGTATTAATTGTATTTCCTGCTCATGTGTTGCTTTTGTTTGCAATAAAAGAATTCATCTCAGGTGAGTTAACCTTGCTTTTAGAGAGGGCACCTGCAGTTATCTTAGTGCTTATTGTAAATCAAAACATGTTGAGCCTTTAAAGCAGTAAAATAAAGAGGTGCTGACAAGAGGGTACGCCAATAGGATTAGGAGCTTTTCTCACCGCTTGTATTATCAGGATGGAGAATTGAGTCACGTTAAATTACAGGGGGAAGAGATATTCCCAGAAATTCCACAGATCGGAGATTGACTTGCTCCTTCAGTAAGCCTATGGATAGGAGGGGCATTCTGTGTTCAGCAAGATTAAGAAAAAAAAAAAAAGAAGAGAAAAAGACACCTCCCTTTTAGCCTTAGGCGTCTATAATTGACCAAGATTTTTCTGCTTGTGATTTGATCCATCCAAACCCTGTTAGAGGCACTTGCCCCCAACTGAGACCAAGGCTGAGGTGAATAAGAATTAGGTGACTCACTCATATGTACTGTACGTGCATTCACATCTATTAGGATAAATGACATGTCATTCAATTTAAGCACAGGCAACTGGAGATTGTCATATTTTGAAAATGACAACTGTTATTTATTTATTGAGAATATTTATACAGGTTCTTCCTAGGTACAGAGAATGCATTTTTCAGCAGCTCCCACGACACCGGTGAATCAGGCGATTACACAAAGACCAGAAAGGCAATTCCACAAATGGAGAAACAAAGCCGGCAGGCTACTGGCCACCAGGTCTGGGCCAGCAGAGCTAAAATGGTTCAAAACACCACCAAAGTCATTAACCTAGCAGTTTTCTGTGGTCATTTTTAGAAGGGCTCATTGTGATGCTCTGATTCCTGCTGTAGTAATAAGGTGCTGCAGAAAGCAATGTTAGGTGGCAGCAGGCAATGTGATTTAGACGAGTTATTAAGAATGTAAAAATTAAAAAAAAATGGACAGATGATGGTCTCCTGAATTTAGGGGCAGGGAGGAGATGGGAAGGAGAGCCTTGCCTTCCCTTGTCCTCACCCCTGTGTACCCTTCTCCCCCCAGCAAGGCTGGTGTGGTGCCTCCCGAGTCCCATGCTGTAGGCTGGGGATTTTGTCCTCCCTATCCCTGTTTAGATCAGGGCTTTCTGTGTCTTCCTCTATTGATAGGTTGTGAGCAGCTTGTTTAAAAAAAAACATCATTGTTAGTGCTGTTCAAATAGGCACTGATCAAAATTATTTCCATCAATGTCCTTTATTTTTATTAAGTACAGATTTTTCATTAAATATATAGGCAGGTAGGTAGATAGATGGACAGATAGACAGACAGACAGGTAGATTAAAAAGAAAAATCCGTATGGTCAAAAAGAGACATTTACAAAGTGGTTATGAGCTTCCTCCTCTTATATCAGCACAAAGTAGGAATATCTTTTACATCCATGTCCAGTTCTCAGCTTGGACCCACCTCTAAATAATCCCTGCAGCTTGGTGGGACTCCCTCCAGAATGGACACAAGGACCTCAGTTTAGTATTGCTTTTTTTTTTCTGTATGTCTTTATTATATTCGTTTTGTAACACACTTAACTTTCTTCAGAGAGTGTAATCAGTAAAAAGATCATATTTCTGAATCTCGGAGTTCTTGTCTTCTTCATTCGATATTATTTGGAACTCTTTCTTTTCTTTCTGTAATTCTGGATTCTTATCTGTGCACATTCAATGGGAAGCTAGAGCTCGCTGTATCTAAGTACAGCTAATGTGGAGGTTTGTGTCTGATGGTTCAATTACACAGTGATATGATTTGTTCCACATAAAAAGTCCACATTCACTGAAACCTCCTTCTTGTTTGGTCTTCTTAGCACTATACACTTTAAAAACACTAGAGAGAAAGGCACCGTAGCAGCATGAATCACTGAGTGCCCTCAAAGAGGAGCCAGAGCCGATCAGCTACTTGGAGTAGAAACAGCATTTACCTTGTAGCATAAACTACATTCTCTCCACAGAAAAGGTGGCCATCAAAGCACCGAGGCCAACATTTTCGACCGTGTGTTGGCTGAAGTTAGCAACCCTTATAAATACCCTATTTTTTGCAACTTTTGTTAAATCAAAAATCCGGACCCTGTGAAAACCAGTTATGAGTTGGAATAAATGTAATCAAAAGTGCCTCTTGAGACATTGCCCAGCTTTGAAGCCTTGCCCTATCTGTTTTAATGCTTTATATTACTGATTTTCCTGAGGATGTACTTTGCAGGGTCTGGCAATCAAAACAGGTAAGAAGAACAAACCGAAGACAAGGGACTCATTGAACTTCATCAGACCTGGTTTTATTTTCCCGTGTGTTCTTCCAGTCAAGTACTTGTGAGAAGGATCAAAGGAAGGGTGAGAAAACAAGATGTTGGATGATCAAATTTTATTTCTAAACAGGAGAAAGCCTCAGGTACTGACAAGGCAAATCTGCTCCAGATTGCCAGGCATGGAAAGAGGCTCATGAAGAGGTTTGGCCGTGCAGTTGACCATGCGTTGAGGAGGACAGGGCTGTGGGCCAGCACAGCCTCTCCTGCGTCAGCTCCCACAACACATGCTCCATGCGGCGCGGTACAAAACAGGGGGAACACGTCCATCCTCCCACCCACACACCAGGGAGCACAGGCTAGAGGCAGGATTTGCGGAATTTTTTAAATTCCTTTTTTTTTTCAAGTCAGCTTTAAAAAAATTTTGTTCTTCAACAGTAAAGATATTATTGAGATCCAGATAGTTTCTGTCCACCCAAAGTGAGGTGTTTCTGAAGCCCTGGGCAGGTTTTTTTATCCATATGAGAAAAAATAATGAGTCACATTAATTAAGCAGTCACAGTTACATTTTATTTCAGAAAGTCAAAGGATTTTATAGAGGGAAAGTCTCATCAGGTTTGGCTTTTCTGGATTGTGGCTGCGTGTGGGGCTGGAATTTCCTCTTGAATTCATCTGGAATTTACAAAGGCTTTCCTTTGCCTAACACTATGTTTTTCAGGGAATACACTGACCACCTGAAAAATCTCATTAATCACCTCTGCAAAAGGGGCTGTGGGAAGCTGGCGCAGGGGTATAGGTCCCTTTTCCCTTTTTGTCCCTCAGCCAGAGTCCTCATGTCCCCCAGAGGTGATGACCCTCACTTGTGTTCTGTCTTTGCACAATAATCCCTGAGCAGCAAGAGGAACACAGTCACGGGAATGAATTTCTTCTCCCATCCATTTTCCATGGACCTTGGCAACGCACAAGCCATCTACTTGGTTTGACGTGAGGAGTTACAGGGTACATTTAAATTCTATTCATGGTTCAGACCCACAGCTAATGCCTCTCCCTTGAAACATGCCACAAGGTACCAAGTTGCAGCAGCAGAGAACACGCCCTGGTAAATGCAGTCCTTGATGGATGTAGGGAGAGAGCAGCCTCACTCGGGCACAAGCAAGGCAAAAATGGGAGGAAAATGGAGCAAGAACTGCTGTCTGTGCCTCTTTGGCCCACCAGAGAAATTCAGGGAGGCTGTGTGCGTGTGCTCTCCGGGGAAATCATGGCAGAAAACAGCTTCTCGTGCTGTTTCCAAGATTTTAGCAAGGATACTGCAATTTGTTAACCGAGTTATTATGAAAACGTTAGAAATGAACCAATAAATGCTACCGCAGAGGTGCTTCTAAATTGCCTAGTTAATTGTGGGGCTGGCAGAAGTTATGCAGACAGTTAAAAAGACAGTTCAATTACTTTCAACGTTTACTGAAGATCAGTAGCCTTAAATTACAAATAATCAGCTCGCTCAGAAATATCAGTTGCAACAACAAAGGTGTTTCAGTTGATGCAGGAGCCTTATCCACGGAGTGTGTTTTTAAAAGACGCTTACCTATGCGAATTGAACAACAGTCCCCTGCCCCATCCTTCATGTTTTGCTTATTTATGACACCTAATCATTGCCTTTTTTCCAGGGATGTGTTCTCTGCCGGCAGAGGGATGGATACTATTTCACCAGCTGATGGAAAAGTTCATACATCATTTATAAGATCCAAAATGATGGACAGTGTCTGTGTCAGACCTCACGCTTCAGGGAAAAGTTAAATTTGTGGAAACTTTTGCAAGACTGGGTGTTTAAATCTTCTGTACCACTCTTGGACAATAATTGATGAAATTACCTTTAATGAGAAGGGAATGCCTCAGGAAGCAGTTCAAATTTAGTATCCTTTCAGGAAGTATTTTTGCTTACCAGAAGGTTTTGAGGAATACATATTTGTTAGTATCTTGGAAACACTTTTATTACTTTGTTCTGTTATGAGCAATGCTTGAACAAAAATATACTTTTTAATATTATTAGTTTCTCAATGATTCACAACATCTGTTGTCCAGGCCATAAACTGCATTCCATCCCCAAATACCTTAAAAATTAGCCATCCTCTTACCATTGGCATAGTTGTCTGGGTATTAAATTCTGCCCTTCCTACTTGGGGCTTCATGATTTGCCTTAGTATCACCCAATTGTGATAATATCATGTGTCAATGGTATTTAATCATCAGAGAAGATAGACAAACTTTTTGGTTTTATACACATCATCTATGTAAACAAAAAGGCTGAACAATCAGGAAAAATTGATATAAAAGCATGTACTAAAGCATTCCTTAAGAGAAAATTATTTGTATGAGATTCACAGTTTCTTCTAGAAAACCTCGCTGCGGCCTTTCTGTAGATCCTGTAGTAAAATCTATAGCACAGTTAATTAAAGAGTTTATCAGAAGCATCCTAGCTGGGAGTCCTTCAAGGTGCAGCTGATCTTAAAATCTCCTCTGTGGCACAAAGCAACCACCTGTCAATATTTCAATTACTGCCCTCCCCGCCTGATCACACTTCAATTGTTTTCCAATAATTATTATAATCATCCACCGCAAGGGCAACTGGTTGTTTCAGGGTTTTAGGTGAGAGGAAAAGAACTGCAAAAAAAAAAAAAAAAAACCACCAAACCCCCAAAACCCGCCCAGTCATTTGTACAGATCTTTCCTCGGGGCAGCTCCTTATTTGAACAGCTGCTGGTGAGGCACAAATCAGCCTCCGAGCTGAGCAGAGCCTGGATAGTATGATGCATCCTGATTTCTGGGGTGAGGGGAGGGAGTGTTTTTTGTTGTTGTTGGTCCTAATTTGAGTCCTGCACATGACCAGCCGCTTTCCCTACTGGAAATAATTTCTCTAAATTAAAGGTTGCTGCAGTGTTTCAAGCCTGTCAAAGATCTCTCGTTGGACAGGCTCCTTCAAAAAAAAATGAGTCAGTGTCTCAAATCTTAGCTTCAAGAGCCAGGTTTCACTTGATGAAAGGACTGAAAAATCATTTTGCCAATCGGGATATTTTTCTCTGTTAGATTTCGTGGGAAGAAAAGATTTCAGTTTTGTTTTTATTTTACGGGAATAAATGGTTTGGATCTATTGTTATTTATGTGGCTTTATTCTCAGGAAAAAAAAAAAAAAAAGCTGAAAATCATGACCCACCCTACTAACACTGCAAAAAAAAATCTGAAAACGTTCTAGCTGCGATGGAAGCTAATGCAAGGTAACCTAGAAACGCTGAATACTTCTGACCCCGTCTCTTACTATTTTGCACTGATTTCCTGCCCGTGTGAGTTCATTTGAATGAGCGGAACTTCACTGAATCTATTTCTTTGGGCTGCTGTGAGGTTTGAAGCGATGTTATAAATATTACTAGGGACAAAATCCTGAAAATCTGTTGAAATCTCTTAGGATTTCAATGGAGCCGGGAACTCACGTTTGAGGATAAAAATCCCGTGGGGCAACATGTTGGATATTATTACGCCGCTCAACGCTGGTAATAATAATAATTGTTATGCACGGGGAAGCCAGTGAGATTGCGATGCTAGTAATAAATAATATTGCTTCATAACAGAGGAGCAAAATAACACACACTGGGGTGGGAGGAAGGCAGGAATAGTTACTCTTACATCCTGCACTGTTTGCACCGAATCTAGCAACTGGATAAAGGGAGACGGGCACCATTACCGACAGCTCGGGGAAGATTTCAGCCTAATGTGTAGCTACAGCCCAAAAGCAAATAACCGCTTTGCTGTGTAAGGACCGGCACGCTCAGCCGTATGGAGGATGCTGCAGAGCCTTTGTAAAAAGCAGTAGAGAGCCCCGGCTGCAAAGACGGGCAGAGCTCTGCTTCCTCCCACCTCGGCGGAGAAGGGGATCCCGCCGGCCGGGAGACGCCTGCTGAGCCGGGCTGGCAAAACTCTCCTCCGAAGAGAGAATGAAAAAACAGGGTCACCTTTCACTAAGAGATGAAAAGAGAAGCCACGAGAAAAGTAGGTAATAGAAGAATGAATGCACGAGAAAAATTGCAGTGGGAAAGTCTGCTTTCTCCATCTCATAATAGCCCAGAAAAAGAAAACTTCCCATTTTTTTAATGAGGGAGAGTATTGAACTAGAAAACGCGGAAATTCTTATTCTACGCGATGTGCAGTCAGTCTTCAGACCTCCCTGCCATCACCAGGTCCCAGGGACGTTATGATACTTTGATTTACATGTATATAAAACATACCCAGAACAACCAGAAGAGAGGATGATAAAAATAAAGAAAGAGCGGATCTCTTGGCGGAGAATCCAGGTCAACAGTTAATTAACAGAGCAGAACAGGAGGCTTAATGCAAAGGACTTCTCCTGGGAGCCTGTGGAAGGCAATCCCCGCCTGGCAGAGGAGCAGCTCTCCTGCCTGGGGAGAGCCGCAGGTCCCCTCGGGCTGGAGGGTGCCCAGGGTCCGTGCCACCAACCTCTCCTCCAGCTCCCGAATCCCACCCTCTCCCTCCTGGCCCTCAGGAGCATTTCCAGGATGAAATACTTGTGCTGTCTTCATCGCCTCTTCCTACCTCCACCTCTGCCGTCCCAGTGAAAGAGCACCTTCCCTCCTGGTGAGATTTAGGATAAACTCAGTCCTTTGGCAGGATTTGTCTCATATGATAAGCTTTTCTCTTTGCCGTATATACTTTGCCCTGAGACGTAGTAGTAAAACTCTTCAGTTACTCTTCTTTCTTACCCTTACCCAGACCTCAGCCTATTTCTTTAGCTTGAATATTGGCAACATAAATGTCTTTCCCCACTTTTTCTCTTCCACTGCTTGTATCACATCCTTCTGCTACAGAAGCCCATAATCTGATTATGTTTTATTGTTTGACTCCTGCCGTTCATGTGTTTCAGGTATTTAAAATCTGGTGCTCTCTCCTTGACTTTTGGGAGATCAGTTGCGAGGCCTGATGGTTAGATGTGTGTATCGCCCACCGAGGTCAAGGGAGAAATGGTTGTCCCAGATTTCTGAGAACTCTGAGCCCAAAGCAATGAATCCCCTGACCAGAAGCAGTTCTTTTTGGAAACTCATTGCCTGTACAGGGGATGGCTGGGAGCAGACCACCACTGCCAGCATTTTTAAAGCACACCACCGCTTGAAGTAGTCCCATGCATGTCAGCTGCTAGTGTATGACTGGCTCCTGGCTTTTACCAAATGCTCTGCTTTATTTCGTTTGTGGGATTAGGTAAAAAACACTGGTGGTAGTGACAGGATATTTTTGAAAGAAACTGTGCATAAGTACCTACCCAGAAACATATGTAGTTATTGAGGTCAGGAGCTCCGTGGTGGCAGAACTTTGCACAGCTGACTATAGGAAAAATACTTTCAATCCAACTTCTGTTAGCAGTGCACAAACAGCACATGACAGTCTATATACTTTTCTTTTGCTCAATTTACATGGTTTTTTTTTCAAATGCATATCTTTGAAAAAATACAATTATATCAAAATCGTATTTATATCAGTTGACATGTAAAATCCGGGTTTCCTTACATAAATTGCGTAATTTTGTGAAGTGGTGCATTTAGCAGAAGTTGTTTAATGTTATATCATTAATTCGTGAAGTTAAAGCGCATCACATGGTAAATAGGTTCTAACCCTTGTTGATTTGCAGCCTACAAATAGGCCATCGAGAAGATTTACTGTAATCCGTTTGTCATTTATTATAATAGCTTATAATTCACCCCTGTTGCTGCCACCTTCCTCCTCTGCCGTGTTACACTTCTTCACCTGACCGCTGCTCACCTACTTGTTGTCTATCCTGAGCCCTTTTAAAGTTTCCCTCTGCTTTTCTTTTGCTCGTTCGAGCTCCTGCTAAGTGACACTGCTCTGTTGAGCCATCCTAAGATTGTTCCTTCTTTGATCGCTTCAAATTGGCTCATACTTTGCACTAGTTCTGGTTTAAAATTAGGCAGCTACTTGAGTGCTTTGCTGAACTTGGGTGTCCTTCATGTAATTCGGTTTAATCTTTTCCCTGCCTCGCCATCTCCCCTCACTGCCTTGCAGTGATTAGTACCATTCTCTTCTGATATAGGCTCTTCCAGCAATGTCAATTTTGCAGTCACTTTTCTTGTTGAACTGGTAGGAAAAGGTCATTAACTTGTTGTCTGCGGTCTATTCCTGGTTGCCAATGAACTGTTCCCCACAAACCAAGGGTCAAGAGTTGCCCTAATGTACGGCTGATAAGCCCCTGCTCCAGTAGCTGCAATCTCCGCACTTGTACCACACCATCAAGTATAAATGTACACCTGGCAGTGGGATAATGACATGGAGCCAGCATTGTGGCTTCCATCAAGATGAGGTTTCAAGGACTGAAACTAATAGCTATAGCAAAAGCTATCAAAATTATATTAAAAACCACAGTATTGCTCTTTCTTCTTAAGCCTTTCATCCAAGGATCGCAGCACACACTGCAAACACCAAGCCGGGCACTTTCTGCTAATGCTGCTTCACTGTCCAAGTTTTCCACCTTTAATGCCACCCACCTCTCCTACAGCTTTGATTTCTTTTTTCACCTTTCCCTGCTCCATTTCTTCCAGAGCTTACATACACTTTCTCTATTGCTGCTCCCTTTGCAAGTCCTGATTTCTGTGACTATCTCTTGGCTTCTTCTCATCCTCCCTCTGCACCACAGGGCCTTCACCATTGGCCATTTACCCTCTGACCACCGCTGCTGCTCTTTGCAGATGCAGAGAGCGCATCGCTCTTTCCACATCCTGCCCGTCAGATGAGGGAGCCCCTTGTCCAGCTGCAGGCACCGATGGTCCCCACTGGTGCTGGCAGAGGAGCTCCCATCCTGCCAGGGGTGAGCAGGGGCTGAATGTCTACACTTGCGGGTAAACCACTTAACTTTGCCCGCTATTAAGGGCGAGCAAATTTCCTTGTACAGTGGAGGCGCCGAGATGCTCCGTAAGTGGTTCCTATAGCAACTGTATCCAGGTGAAAACTCCTGCAAGAGCTCCCCTTCCCCCTTCCCACTCCCCACCTCGCCTTTCTTTGCAGTGGTTTTTCGTGGCAGGGGGTGAGCGAAAGGGATGCTAACCAGGCGATTTAACTGCCTCAGGTTACCCACAGGAAACACGTGTTAAGTGCTGTCGGTGGGAAGCAGCGCCATTGGCCAGCCAGGTATCAGTGGCCACAAATGATCAATACATATGGACCGAGGAAACACCTTCATTTTGTGGAAGGAGAATATCAACTGATTTTTAAGGCTTTGCAAAGGTGTTTATCAGCCACCTTCGTTCTATTGTACTTATCATCCAGGTCCTGCTCTGTGCCCAACCACCCTGACACAGAAATCGCCACCTCCTTCTGCAGCAATTACGGAATGCTAAGCAAGGGAATTAAGAAGGTCTCCTGGGACCAAGAAAGGAAATTCTCCAGAATAAGTTGCTACAGCATCCAAGAGGGGAAAATAGAGAAAACACCTCCCTGCTGCAAAAGGAGGACAAGGCTGCGCCTTTGTGGAGAGCTTCACCTGGGACTTCCATTCAACCCAAATGGTGGGTGCAACGGCCGCACACCAAGGTCCCCTTTCGGGTCTGCTGTGCCCATCCTACCATGTGTGAGTGGAAGGGACTCTGAGTTATCCTGAGTTCAACCAGCAAAGCCGACTGGGAAAGCACAGATCAGCATCCTCAGTCCTTTATCTTAGCTAGCTGGCTTTGCTGGGGAGATACTTAAGGAGTCCCCAAGCCCTTTCTTTGGCAGCGCAGTTGGAGGAGAACATTCAGCAATGCGGTATGGGAACAAACAACTCTTGGGATGGGGGCTACATCAACAGAAAAACTGACTTCACAGACATATTTAATGGTCGGAGCAAGTCCTGTAGGTGATAACATAGTTTAGGAGGTACTGAGTTCAGCTTCATTAGAAGCAAGAAGGAGATAACCCATAGATTATCACACGTCTCCTTTGCCAGGGTCTTTGCAGAAACTATTGGGTCTCAAGCTTTTCTCTCCAGGCATAAGGGCTAGAAATGTACTCATCATTCAAACAAAAAGTTGAAGTTATGAAATAGCAAGAGCAGTAAGAGCTATAAGTGGAACGAATATTTCTGTGGCCACAACAAATATACAAAAAACCAAAACAACGCTGAATTTGTTTACATACCTAATCACCTCCTGATGGAATCAATGAGAATCATCCTATCGTTATCAGTGAGTTTCCCATGAGTTCAGAGATTGCTGTTTCTGCTAGCAATCTTACCAGCTATGTGGCAGTTGCAATACAGGAGTGAGAAATCACAAGAAGCTGCAAAACCCACCAATTTCAGTGTCATGTGCCATATTCAGATCTGAAGCCTCTCAGCATTTGGATCTCCATCATCCTTGGTACATACTGCTCACAGTAGCTATTTGATGTTTGCCAATTACTGACACAGTCATACCCTCCGTGTAGTTGCTGATAACTGTGGGCAGCCCCACAGCCAACAGTCAGGGTCAGATTCCCTTTTCCCTGCCCCACCAGCCTCTCTTAGGACACAAACCCAGCTATGCAGAGCCTTATCCTGACCCACCAGATGCAGACACCTGAGTTTCTCACTCCTTGCTATCAGCCTACACCTGCTCACGCAGGCACCCGGGATTCCCAAAGTGTGGCAGTGAGGGAAGGTGCTAGGAGGAAGGTGCCAGCAGATATCAAAAGCGGTGGTGATTAACCCTAGAAGGGCTCCAGCTCTTCTGCAGTCCTGCACTGTCAGATATCATTTACAGCCAGAGGAGGGTCTTCCGAAGCTACTTGCCAGTGCTGTGTGCTCAAACCATGCAGCCAGGCTATGGATTAGCATGGAGAGAAAGCATGGAGAGAAATCCTGCATGGAGAGAAAGAGACTCTGTGAGAACACACTTATCACTTAACTCTCATGGGGAAAAGGGATGGATTTTTTTTGTTTTTTTCCTCAGGGCTCCCTCTTTAGGTCTTGGTAAAGAACCTCCTTTAATTTTTTGCAACTTTAGGTAAAACATAAGACCATACTGACCTGACTCACCATAGGGGATCACAGGATAATTCAGGCTGGGAGAGATCTCAGGAGGTCTCGATCCAACCTCCAGCTCACAGCAGGGTCAGCTCTGAGATTAGGTGAGGTTGCTCAGAGCTTTATCCAGCCAGGTCTTGAAACTCCCCCCCCCAAGTATGGAGACTGCACAGACTCCCTGGGAAACCTGCTCCAATGCTTGATTGAATCTCCTTGTCAGGGACTGAGAAGGGACAATCCATTGACATTTTAGGGACTCTGGAGGTTTCCACAATCTGTGGTGGAGTATGTCTAGAGAGAGAAAATGTCTGACAGGATTCACTGGCTCCAGGTTCCTATCAGGACATAGGCAGAAAGATGTGACTGCCAGTGAGGGAAGGGAAGATGTGGAAGGAGGACACCAAGGAGAGATCAAGGAGACCATGCCTAAAACTAGCTCAGAATCATTGGATGTGGCTCTAATCTCTTTGAACCTGAAAAAAGACAAGAGAACTTTCCTTTGGACTCCTACTTTTAAAGTCTGGTGCTCTAAATTCAGAGCTTGCCATTGCACCTCCAAGGTGGAGAGTCCTCTTACTCTTGCTTGTGAGAGGAAAGAGGGAGTGATTTTTGCTCTTGTCTTAGAAAACTGCAATACAAAAAATCTTGATCAGAATCTGTAGAATATGTAACAGAATTACTGGATGATCTTTAAAACGACCTGAAAATAACTCAAAGTCTCTGCTGATCTGAACTGTGCTGTCAGCTCTCCCCAGGGACTGCCACCCTTGGGGTAATTGCGGTACATCACACGTTGCTTGACATGCCGTGGAACAGGGGGAGCAACGCAGCTGCCAGAGCCTGAGAAGCAGAAGCTCCAGACAAGGAAAAGGCAGGGTCCCATGGCTTTTTTTCAGGATCCCAAAAATAAAAGCCAGAAAAATTATTCTGAAAATACCTGAAGAGCTGTGAAGAGCTCTGGCCTAGCATCTCTAGCCTTTCTGCTACTATTCTAGTGCATTGTACCCCACTGACAGCGTGCCTGCTGACAGCCTCATTGCCTCAAACTTATTTTTAATGCAAAAGATGCTGCAGCAATGGAGACTGTCACAAAGTGAGGGGCAGCTCTCCAACTAAGTCTGGTTTTACAAGCCATACTTAGTAGAGTCATACTATGGCTGAGTAGTAGAGTTAGTAGAGCCATACTATGGCTGTAGAGTCCTGACACTAGTTATGAGCCAAGTAAAACCAAGAAGAAATCTCCAGCTGCAGCAGGAAAAATGAGACAGCAGTAAAGCAGATGGTCTGGGAATCTCAGTTTGTTAAAACCATTGAATATCCCAGACATACGCTGACCTTCACGTGAGCCAAATGCCCTGTGACTGGTATGCCCCAAAAGGAGCCAGTGCAACCTCATCCTCCATGTCAGCGGACTCTGCCCAGCGACTCTTGCCAAAACTGGGGCCTTGAGAAGGCAAAGCAAAAGAGAAGCATGCTTTTTCATGCAGGTTTATGGCTAAGACGGGAAACAGAGACAGCGATCATATGCCCTCAGGAAGAAATGCTCTTCTGGCAGTGATGTAGCTGCATAGACCCCCTAGCTCTCAGCCCAGGCAGGACTACATGGCTGTGTGTGGTGACTGACAGGAGGGGAAGGTTACAAGCTCTCTGCTTTTTCTACCTAGAAAAATATGCCGGCACCATTTTCTATTTATGTGGGACTCGCAAAGGGAGGGCTGGTGAGAGAGGAGAAAGGGGCTCTCGGGAAATGGAAAACAGCAGGAGAGCTGGATTTTCTTTGCTACGCTATGCAAATAAAGCAAGCGAACATGACTCTGAAACTGAGCTGATAAATCTGATTCTCGTTTCTCGAGAAGGCTCCTTTCAGCCGACCTGACAATATATACATGCAGTACAGTGGAGACAAATTACTCTCTGCAAATGAGAATCTTGCCAATTCATTTTTATAACTTACCTGCCTCCTCACCACCAACACATGATTGTTTGACAATTGAATAATGCTTCGAGCAGTGCAAATAAATGCAAATAAAAAATGTCAAAACTCCCAAAATTGAGGGATTGGCATTTTTTTTGTCACATGCGGCAGCCAAGCTGGTGCCACCAGGTTCATTCAACACAGCAGTGGTCAATAACAAACGTTGCATCGCAAGAAGAAGAAATAACCAGAGCCTTGGATGAGATGTACCACGCACGTTTACTACACGAACAAACTACGTGCCTGCGAGAGGAGCAACATTTGGATTCATCTATGCTGGAAGCCTGCCACAGCTTAGGGAAAATGTGTGTGAAATGGCTAGAATCAAAAAAGAGCCTTTAATGTTCCTCGGCTTTTCAACACATGTTTTTGGCTTCAGAGCTGAGTAACTTTATCGACTCTGAAGAATATACATAATTGTTTTGACGCGGAGGGAGCAGAAAGTGAGAATTACCATAAGTGCAGCCAAACATTTGCTATTTCTGAGCAGTTAGCCATGAAATCTCCCTAAGCTGGCGGGAACTGATCAGGGAGATGTTTTCTGCATGGCACAGACCCTGTGTAGGTGTTTGCCCAGTACATTAGGAGCAAAAGTCCCGTTGGCTTCCCAGCCACGGTGCTGGAGATTCCTGCACCACCACAAGAAAACCTCAAGTACACAAAGGGCACATCGTTACGGTTTCTCACTGAGCTATTGCATTTGCTGTCCCTCACTCAGTACTGGCAGATCAGTAATGTTTTTCAAGCTTCCAGCTGTCTTTTAACATCACTGTAATCTTCCTTTTTCAGTTCTCTTCCATCAAATCTACCTCCTCTGGATGGAAGGTTTTTCTTCTGCTGCAACAACACCTGCTGCTGCCGGGAGAACCGGAGCGGCTGGGGCTGAAACGGCTGCCAACTCGCTCCTGACTCACGGGCGAGTGCGGAGCAGGTGACTCAAAATTCCTCTTTGATTTCCCTTCCCACCAGGGAAAACTGCTGTTGCCTCAACCGCAGAAGGCAGCTCTCCATCAGGCCCGGCTCCCAGCTGGTATCACGGACACGTCCCCAGGGGAGCGACGCCTCTCCTGCCTGGGGATGCTGGTGGTGCACACCCTGGACTCGCGCTGATGGCAGGGACCATCACGGCAGCTCCTCAGAGGAAGGGTTGGCTCAGCAGCACAGCAGGACCTTCACGGGAGGTGGTGGGACATGCAGGTGGGGACATGCACGGCTTGTTGGAGTATGTGCCGGCTTGGTGCCAAAAGAGGTCTGTGACCACATCAGCTCAGAGCTCGAGGTGGTTCACATTGCCTCTGATTGGACTTCACTCTAGCGTGTCTGTGTGATTTTTGGTTGTTTTGGCAAATACTAGAGAGATGGTATACATACACACACACACACATATATATACACAGATACATACATAAAAAAATACACATATGTATAAATACCACACCACCCTCAGAAGTGTCTGCCTTATCTTTCAGCTGATACTACAGAACTGAGGACCTAAAATAAAAGGCATCTAAAGTTTAACCTTAGGTTTTGAGTTGCGCATTGGCACTTTTCTAATTTTCGCTTGCCTTTTCTCTCCTTCGTTTACTCTGGCATTAGCAGCAGAAATGCCAAACATCGCAAGACAAATTGTTCTCCTGGTAGTTCAAGCCCGGAGGGCAAGACAAAATGCTGGAAATATGGCAAGGAAGTCTGCACTATGTCACATTCACAAATTAAGCACCCCCTATTCAAAAGACTGCTTTCCCTCTGCCATAGAAAAGTCCGTATTTTCCAGGATCAGTTGTCCTGACTACAAGTTTTGACCTGGATCCAACACATCAAGTCTACGGAAAAACCCACACAATTCTTTGCATCCAGTTCCAAGGTACTCTGCATCACATACAACTCAATTGCAAATTAGCAGCAATTTGGCATGGAAGCTTTAATTATTTTAAGGGAAAGTGTGCTTGATTTAAACAATTCAAAGGGCATGGGAATAATTTATATGTTTTTAGGAAGCATGAATATTTGGGGAGATTACCTAATACATAATAGTCTCAAAGGTTTCTGAATTCTCACACGTGTTGAGAAATCATGGTTCCTTCTCACAAAAGTTTGTAAGTACAATTACTAACAAACAACAGTGAAAAAACAGCAATATTCTTGGAAGAAAGGGTATAAACCAAAATGGTGTATATATATATAAACCAAAATGCTCTGCAGTTATCCATGTTCATGGACTAGGTTTCTACCAACAGTAAGGACAGTCCTTGGCTTAGATAAAATATTTATTAGTAATAAATAATTGTTGTAGAGCTTCAACCCCCCCCCAACTGAGCCTGGACTCAATTACACAAGGCTCACTGGGCTGTTCCTTTACCCTTCCCCTGTAATTCAGGTTTGCGTTTGTGGAAATCAGGTTTTCTTTGTGAAAACATGGCTGTTGTACAA
Source organism: Dromas ardeola (assembly GCA_013398915.1). Lineage (NCBI taxonomy): Eukaryota > Metazoa > Chordata > Aves > Charadriiformes > Dromadidae > Dromas > Dromas ardeola. The sequence continues at coordinate 147,036 of VYZM01007300.1, read as the reverse complement.
ATAGACTTTCTAGGGAGTCACCCTGCACCTGTCAGATTAAACAGCAGTTCTGTTTTATGAAGTACACTCTGTAAATGTCTTTACATATGCAAAAATAATTGCCTGTGTCTATAAAAAACTCTGATGTGATAGAACACCCAGACTGCAGAAGGCAGTACCAGTCCTAGGATTAAGGATAACTGCCTACAGTTAGATATTCAGCTTTTTGTTGAATGACACCCAAAACACCCTATACTTCCACTTGTATTTAGCAAGCAGACCTGAGAAAGCTTTAGTCTTTCAAAATAATTTTAATGGAAATTATTTAAATTTTTCAAGAAATTAAAAGCAATAGGAATTAAATTTTTCCCCGCTGAGCTCATGGGTCGTACAAAGTTACGTGATTGTGGTTTTGATAAATAACCACAGTAATGCAGTGTGCTATAGTATCTTTGCAACTGCCTGGAATATATGATATTGCAAGTACTTGGTAAGTACAGCACAAAGCAAATATTCTCTGCTCTTCATCTGAAATAGGAAAGCTATTTAGTACTTTGTAAAACATGTTAAATGAAGTTTGCTCTCTCTTGGAGATAGCTATTTTTTCTTCGTTCTGTGCAGACGGAATGTTTGAAAATTGCACGAGACAGGCAATTTGGGCACTTCAGCTTGGAGTACCAAATGTTAGCAAATCATCCTGAATGGATCTGAAGTTTAAGGCTGCAACGTTATTCTGTGTGACAGTGGATGCATTTTCGTTTTCACCTATTTACATATTCACAGTCAGAAATGCAGGGTAGTTATTGAGTAAAAGGGCTCTATTTAGGAAGAAAAGGCAGACACCATTTTTAAAGCCGTTAGTCAAAGAGTATATATGCACCACGAAGTGTATAATAAAACTTTACCCAGAAATTTTGTAGCAGGAAGCAGGGCTGGCCAGGTGCAGAGAGCCAAAAGAGAAAAAAACAGAGATGGTCAGGTCTTCACAGGGGATGCCGAGCTCCTGCGGGTCATGATGCAGTAGAAAACCACCCGTCATGTAGAAAGTGAAATAGTTCGGCTCTCTTTCTCAAAAAGACCACACTGCATTTACTCAGGAAAGCAATAACCCATTTTGGTGAGCAAAAAACATCCCACCCAGGGGTCCCTTTCTGTCCCTTCTCCATCTCTGTGAAGACCTGAGGCCTGGGAAGGAGCTAGAGTTCCGCAATACTACAATTGGTGCACCTGAGATGCTATTTCAGGCAGAGGGTTGTGGCTGTCATTATTTCATCCACACTGGTATTTCTTCTCCTAGCTTCCCCACACAACCAGCTCTGCTGCTTTTGGGAACTCCCTGGTGCACGTCTGAGTGAAATGTCCAAGTATTGCCGAAGGAGTGTGTGAGGAGGACTGGTCTCCACAGCTTAGTGGCTCAGGCACGAAACAGAAAGTGGATTGTGACTGTAAAGTGACAGGACGAGATAAAAGTTATTTAGTTAGCTGTTTTAATGGGGGAATTTTATTAAATATAGGTTTCTTTTTGCTGCCAGTAAATTATAGTGCTGATGGCAGGAAGTGCTTAACCACCCAAGAGCACTGCATCTCCACGTTGTCTCTGAGCTACAGCTCAGCCAGCTCGGCACCCAGTGGAGCATGATGCGGACCCAGCCTCCGCGTGGGGACCCCTCCTGTAGATAGACCACAGCAGCTACTCGAGGGTGACAGAAACGGCAATGAAAAGGCTACCACAACTTTGGGGTCAAAATCCAACCTTAAAGGAGTCAAGAAGTGCTTTTGATGGAGGCAGGTGGTGCATTTTCCCATTACCAGCTACCTAGATCTCTAATAAATGATCTAGTAAGGACCACTCCCAGAAGCAAACATGGTTTTCTGTGTGTAGGACATCATGAGGCAGCAGGCAGGATTCACTTGCCTAATTAACCCAACACTTCTGTTGTTGGCCCATGCCGGGTAATATTTCATGACCCCATGGGAATGCTGCGTTTCCTCTAGCAATGTTGCTTGTCGACCTTGGTTTCTTCCATCCAGCAGCCGAGCAAGCACAGCTCGCTGGCCTGGCCAAAGCCACTCTTCCCGTTAAAAAGTGATCCTGTTTCAGCAAAGCCCCAAGTGTTCTCTCTGAAGACCATACTTAAAATCCAGAGCATTAAACAAATTGGTGTGTGTGAGCTTTGGAAGAAAAGGCATTTGAGTTTGAATGCAAAGGCCAGTCCTGGATGAACCTGGGGTCTCCGCTCATACAGAGCCACGTCTGTGATAATCAGAGCTGAAAGGGAAGCCTTAACCTCTGGGGTTGATGGAGACCAAAATGATGAAAGGATTTTTGAGATGTGAAAAGACGGATCAAGAGTTTTACTAAATCCTGGGTCGGAGGGAAGGTTGAAAATTGCCTTTGCTCTGAATCTGGGACATTTCAGGCTGAAGCAGGTGTGCCTCACATCTTGAACGTTTCACGTGTTTTCATTTCATTCCCTCTATTTTCAATTCCCATTCCCTCAGATTTTATTTACTTGTTTCTTCCAACAATATGATAGCAAAAAACAGCCAAGCTCCGAAGCTTCTCTCTAAATGCCTGATTTAAATAATGCATCCATTAATTTTTGCACCAATAGTGGTACAACATAAAAATAGTACATTATTTTTCAGAATCTGATTCTGCAAACATTAGACCATTTGACTAAAATATTCCTAATGTATAAATAAAGTTACTCTTGTGCATTAGTGTTTTCAGGCTCAAAGCTTTAATGTGTTATTTTAAAATACAAATATTTTCCAAGGTGCAAAATATAAATGCAACTATATTTAAGTCTTCACTGAAATGAAGCATGAAAAAAAAAATAGCGATGAAGGCTTTTCTTCCTGCTGCTGAAATAGAGGACTTTTACTAATTTTAACAGAACATCCTTAATATATACCTAGAATATTGTGTGTATAGTGGGTTGCTACTCTGTAATTGGCTTCACTGATTACAATGATTACATTAAGTTGGCACAATAGTGTAGCTACCTGGTGAAAGTACTTCTGTAGACCCCACAGAAATCTGCTCACTGGAGACCATATTGTGTGTTTGGAGGTCAGAAATTCTGATTTACAAGGATGGCAGCTTTTTAACATTGCTTACATTTTCTTTAAAAATAAACCTGACTATTTTCCAAGTGCTCCCTAAAATAAAATTAAAAGCCCCTTTCCTGGGGATTGATAGGTTCCTTTTGCCAGATGTTAAGAGACTGTGTTATCTCTTGTACGGGCTAAATCCAAGAAAGGTTACTTCAAAACACATTAAAGAAGTAACGTGTTGCTCTCCACATGTAAAATGGGAAGCATCTAACACGACTGAACTTGACTGTGATTTGGATAGGGCGTTGCAATGGAGATCCCCTTTGCTGGAGCTGTGCTCTTCCACGGAGAGGTTTTGCTGCCCAGCTTTAGGTGTGCACTCAAGCAAGTGCCACCAGGAGGATGGAGCAAGAGGTGAGCTCACACCAACGGTGCCCACTACCCATGCGAGGAGCAACCCTGGGCACCTCTGCCCTTAGACATCTTCTTCTTCACACATAGAGGCAAACACCTTTAAGCAGCTGAACACCGCCAGAGTGGGGCTGGACTGGCTTGGCAGGCTCAGCCTCTCCCATGTCCCCTGCCAGCAGGACAGCAGGTCTCCGGCAGTGCACGCGGCTGAGGACAAAAGTCAGGTCTTCCTCATGACCCCTTGTGCAAGGGTTGGGGGGGTGGATGGGACAGCTGTCAGCTTCAGAAGGGATGATTTAATCAGCAATTCTGCATTTCAGCAAGTTGAATAATGAAGTCCCGACGTCTCAGCTCTTCCCACAAAGAAGGAAGCAACGCCGCACAACGCCGCTTCCCGAGGCACATCCCTCCCTGGCATCAAGTGCAGCTTGTTAATGGCTGGTGAAGCTGCTGTGAAAGCCCCGACATCCTCCCAGCGGGGCTCCCTTCACACGTGGGGGTACTGCACCTCTTTTTTAGGGGCCAAATGGCGGGTGGCACAGAGCCGCTGGCCACCGTGTTCCCGGCCACATGCTGGCAGCGGCTTTCTGTTGGCGAGGGGGAGAAACGCCCTCGCTCCATTGTGGGGATGTATTAAATGCTTTTAGCAAGCAGTGACCACCCTTAATGATTTCCAAGAGAGGAAATGAACCTCCAATCAATTATGACACTTGATTAGGTTACTTAAATTGCTGAATCTCCAGCAAAATCAGCAGTGCCAACTCCCCGACACCGTGTGATTCGATGGCCCTTATAGTAATGCAGCTCTGCACACCTCCTGTTTTATGTACGATCCCTTGCCTGTGCCTCAACTGCCTTCTCGTTACCGGGAGCACGGATTTCCACCTCACCTCTTCACAACCTCATTTGAGCATCACTCTGGTGATCGCTCCGTGATTTTTAGGCAGATTCTTTTTTTCCTTGAAATGCTAATGCATTCCCAATGAAAACAAACACAGGCCTGTGACTGTAATATTGCCTTTGCTCAGTTTTATTTCAAATGAAACAGAAATGAAAGCTCAAAGCTATCGAAACAATGGGTGACTATCAAAGAGAGCGTTGGCCTCTGATAACATGAAAGACCACTTTAATAGGAAAGGCTTATAGGAAATTCTAGTGATCATTAATAGCATGTAATTCACTTGTTTGCTAATTATAAGAGTGGTAGTAGTAAAGTGAAACATTGAAAATGGTGTAGTGTGTCATGACAGCGCTGACCCCGCTGAGAAGGCAACCTCCGCTCTTCTTCCCGCCCCACCACCTTTGCCCATCAGAGGTCACAGCTGCGGGGAGCCCATGGTTCCCCTCCACTGTTTGGTGTCCCAGAGCTCTGTGCCCCTTCTACCGGCCCAATACCCCTCCACATAATTTGCCCCATTTCTGAGCAGGGTATAGTTTTTAACCTTGCACACTAGATGTGAAAAATCTGTGGGCGACTACATCTACTAGATCCCCTGACTGAGGTGGAAGGACAGATGGTAGATTGGAGGATGCAGGATCCACAGGAGGTGTAACAAAATACGGACCCATCTGGGTCAAGTCCCAGGGAGGGTAGGGGTTGCACTGAGGTCAAAGCTCTCCTGCAGTCTGTAAACCTGTTAAAAGATAGGTCTGCCAACCCCCTAGCAGGGGAAAGCAAAAAATTAAGTTATGAGAAGATTATGAGAAGTTATGAGAAGATTCTCATATTATTTTATGAGAAGATATGAATTTCAGATACATAAGTATTGGATGATTGAAAATACTGAGAACTACACTGATATAAATTCAGTAAACTTTACCAGATAAAAATGACCAACAGGGTCTCAGACTGTGAATTCCTTAAAATTCCTTCAGCAGAAATATTGCTGAATAGCCAGTGTGGGATTCCCCAAAAAAATGGAATTTTCCTCCATTCCTCATCATAGACCCAGGAGCTCCTGGAACTCTGCGTGGCAAGTGACCCTGCCTGGCAAATCACCAGTGGGTCTGGCTGCCACCCCCACACCCGGGGCACAGGTCCTCGGCTGGTGGGTGGCAGGTGGGGGGGTGGAAGAGGACCTCAGCCCACCCAGACGCTTCCTGCCCTGGGATAAGGAGTTGCCAGTAACCCTCGTACAGTCTCCCACTCTCTTCCATGTTTATCTTGATCTCAGATCTGAAACGTGTAGCTCAACATGGTACATTCCCACAGAGAGTCTTGGGTTCAGGAATTCAATATTTTTTGAAAAATAAAACTTTCTGTCCAGAGACAATCTGGGTAATGCCACAGGGTGTGCCCAGGTGGGGAGGTGCAACGACTTGCACAACGAGGTGTCCTTGGAAAACCAGCTGCTACTTCCAACATTTCAAAGTAAGCAAAACCAGAACACCCTCCTGCAGGAGGAGTATCTACCTAGGGGAAGGTTTTTTCCCAAAGGACATCCACCTGGGAGCTTGCCATCACTTTGTAAAACAGGTATGTTGACAAATAGACATAGAGGCACAACCCAGGCCCTGGTGCCGCTCTGCATACTAGACACCAGCGAAACCCCTAAAGCACTCAGGGATGGGGATCAGGCACAAGCATTCATCCTGATGCAACACGTACCTCCTGAGGAATGCCGGATCCTTTGCCACTGAGGTGGCCTCAGCGTGAATTCAACATTTCTTACTCTCTTCAGCTCAGTGGCTGTTGTGGCTTTTACCTCTTTTGCATTTCCACATCTCCCTTGCTTTCTCAACAATTATATTTTTTCTGTCCTCATATGTTTTTCCAAACCCACTAACGCAATATTTGACTTACTCCATCCTCTCCCAAACTAACCATATATTTGTTTTCAAGATTTTCCAGCAGTCGGTTGAAGAGGTTCCACTCCTTTCATGAACATCGGGCAGTTTCTCCAATCACTTGAAGTCTCAGTAAGAGCAATCAGTGATGACGATTAACAGCGCTCACTACAGAGCTGATGCTGAAGTGCCTCAGACGATCACCGTTGCTCGTCGCTCATCGTAGCTATAAGTCACCAGCTTGCACCATGAAGACATCCTCCCATGAAGGTAAAAATGCTCTTCCATGACCATTTCCCCACTCAAAATGGGACACTCATGTCTACCTGCCAGCAGCGCTAGTGGCACATCTCTGATGGGAAGCTCTGGCTGTAGGGATGCTCCTCTCAGACAGGCTCTCTCAGCAGCTGACCCCTTCGGGCACAGAGCCTCTGCTCTGACCCCTTACAGCCGCTCTTCAGGCACGTGGGACCTTCACTGTATTAAGGTGGTTTTATACTGTGACACTCACCTCTGAGCTACCTTGTCAATATGCAGAACAGGAGAATGTTTACATTTCTTGCTATGGGGAATCTTCTCTTGAATCAGTTCTGTGATTCTTCTCTGCTCTGTCTCCCATTTTCAAAACCTTTCTGGAAGTGCCAAAGGTGAGATGAGCATGAGACTCTTCCACCTACTGGAACTGGCTTTGGCAAAACCAAGGAGGAAGCTCCCTGAGTGCTCTTGCTAATATGACCATCTAGAGGAAAAAATCACTTCTATGTTCCCAATTTGTAATGCTGAAGCTCATGACACAGTTTCCAACAGGATGGACTCCAGCCACTGGACTCCAAACAGTGCCTCTTGAAACACCAAATATTTGGGATTTTGTACACCTTGCTCAACATTTTGAAAGTTTGTAAGGAGTTTGGATTAGTTAAGAAGTTGTATTTAAAGCCCTGCCTCTGCAGTCTTCTGAAGGAGGAGAGAAAGGACACCTTACGCACAGAACGACACCAGCAGCCCAGGGGTGCCCAGGGAGCAGCTCCATACACACCACAAACAACCCTGTGGTGCTTCCTCCAGTCCATGGCTGCAGACCGTTTTTACTCTGTGTCCTCAGGCTCCAGGTTCTGATCTCACACCAATGTGAAATTGATAAACACCCTTTGACAACAATGAAGTTAAAGCAGGAGGAGATAAGGACCTGTCAGGCAGCCTGACTGATTTAGTACCTTCTGTCATGGAAGGGGTTAGAGATGGTACAATACAAACTCACATTGCGTATTATTAACGCACAGCAAAAATCACTGCAGTGCTGAGCAGGAGAACAGGAAAGCCGTGGTGGTGAAGGACTGAAATGCTCATATGCACTTATCCCCTTTAACATGTCCCTATTTCCATATGCCATTCCTGCATCACACCTACACCCTCTTGCTCAGCCATCACAAAGCATCAAGAAGAAGCCTAATCTTGAGTACCAGGCTCCATGGTAGACAAACCACTACATCTGAGGGAGAAAAATCTTTCAGTGGTTCAATTCAGAACCTGCTGTAAAAATGTACAGCTTGAGTTTGTCTAACTTGAGCTTCCAGTCTCTCCATCTTACTCTGCCTTTACTGTGAGGTTAAAAAGCCATCTTCTCATGGGACAATTTTCTTCTCCATAAAGGAACTTGAGAACTACGATCAGATCACCACTCAACAGTCTTCTGGATGAAACAAATTGACCAAGTTCCCTATGCCTTTCAGGTATGCTGTTCTTCAAGGTAGGAAGAGAACTCATTTTGTATCAGCCTTTTCAATCCAGAAGCAACCTGGATCCGGTCCATTTTATCCACTGAAGCTGAACCAGGGTGTCCCTTGCTTCATCCTAACCTCTTCACTCTGGAGACACTTTTTTCATTTCTTCTGCCTGCCCCCCAAAACCCATTATTTGTGCTGTTTTACCAGTGGCCATCACAACCCACCCCATCCTCTCTCTTGCAGGGCATCCTGTGCATTTTCTGTCTCACTGAGAGTCTCAGGGCAGGGGGGCCACAACTGATGCTGTGTTTGTAAAAGCACTGTGCATGTCTAGGCTGACAAAAAGCTACCGCTAAAGTGTGTGTTTTCTCAATAAACAATGTAACCTGCAAGCCCTAGAAACCTGTACAACATCAAAGTTATTTTTAAAAAGAACAGCAATTTCTAAATATGTCATTGCAACCGCGAAAAAAAAGAGCCTATTTATAACTGTAATATATATACTCTGTTTAAGATGAGTCACACAGTTTCTGCAGCTCCATCAAGCTGCAATCAAACCTCTACCCAATGGTTTTATAATTACTCTTTTAACTGCTGTAATACCTCTAAGGCTTATCCCATGCCAGACCCTCTTCGTGGTACAGACAGCAAGTACCTACAAAAGGGAACAGTCAGTCTCTAACGAGGCAAGCTTCTAATGCCTAGAAATGCCATCCTGGGAAAGATGTACAGCGCCAATGTAATCTCACCCGTGCTCACAGGCAATGGAACAGTAGTTTGCTCTCGCTTCTAACGGACATTGATCATAGAGTAGCAGAGCAAGGAATGGAATCCAATGCACATTTTTATAAAATCCCTTAAATTTCTTAGCAGCTAATGCTTCATTTGTGAAATGTCAAGTCGGAGGCAGGGAGAAAGTCACGTTCCTAGGCTGAAGCCAAGGGTCCCAGTAGGCAACATGCAGCGGCACCCATCTTGCTGCCACATCTGCACAGCCCGTTTCTCGTCTGGGGTACCAGGGACCAGCTGCAGCCAGAACCTGGCTCTGAAGAGACCGAAGAGCCACCCCTGGCTGCAGCGCTGAGCTCTCAGGAGATGGGCCCTGCGGCAGGAGTGCCAGAGAACTGAGCTCGTACCTGTGGGATGAGGTCCACTTTGTACTGCACCCTCTGCATTTTTAATATGCCCCAGTAAAAAAAATTAATCAATATGCTCTAAAAAGCCACTGAAGCAATAGTCTTGTAATGGATCCATTTACTCTACGAGTTACATTAGAGGTCTTGCCATTTGACATGTGTAATTTGGAGTGAATCCCTCTTTACAGCGATTCAACAGTGGTGCCACATGATGTGCTCACGTACCTTCTCAGAAGATGCTTTCTGCTTAGGAGTGATTTTCATCCTTTCCCATTTTAACCTTCAGGTAGGAAAGGTTTAGGTGTTTTTTTTATCTTATCTGGCCTCTTGCTGCCATGGTTTCCTGTTTGCCCTGACATCCTGCTGGGATCCTCCTCCATGGTGAACTGCCAGCCAAGAAGAAAACATGTTTGGGTCCCAGCTCTGCCAGTTTAAGCCCCAGGACACACTCACCTACATGGGGAGCACAACAGACAGCTTGGGAAAGGAGGAAGAAAAATAACGCCTTAAAAACTTCAGAGTCAGATTGATCAAATCCTTCTGCTAGAGCTTATGCCTCTCTCTGCATTTCTGACCTGACCCGGTTCTCTTTGGCGTAAAAAAGTGGTACTGAGCTGAGCACAAACAGAATCATTGCACCTTTGTTTTCTGGATTTGCTGGTACCACCCAGCCACCCCAATTCTCTCCCTGAGGGAGAATTGGCCATATCACATCGGTTCGTCACCCACGTCTTGAAAAACAAGGTCCCAACATTTTTCTGCCAGCTTGACAGTACCACTGAACTGGGGCTGGGACAATTCATCCTTTCAATCTGTCTGGATGTTAGAGACTTGCGTTGTATAGTCCCACCGCATCCTATCGGGACACTGCAAAGCAATACCACAAGAAAGGGAAACACAGCCCAGCACCCACCGCCCCCAGCTGCCCTATCTCCCCTTTCACATCTCACAGACCACCAGCTCGCTCGGGAAGGAAGTGCTTTTATTTCGCTCATGGCAGGAGGAATCCAAGGCTGGTGGCTGGAGTGTTGGCAGGGCTGGTTTGGCATCCCTGAAGAGTCCCGGAGCGGCCATGCCTCCATCAGGTGCAATGTAAATCGAGAGCAGCGCCTGCTCCTCTTCATTAAGAGCCTTGAGCTCACTGCAGAAAAGATGAAAAGGGCTGGTCATTATCCATTACATCTGACCCATTCACTTGCTGATGGGCTGGTTTTCATCTCCCTGCCCTGCCTGTAGGCAAGCATCCCCCCATACCCTAATCTGCCTTGTTTTTATTCTCCACCATCTATTTTCCTCGGGGCCTTGTCAGTGGTGGCTCCGTTCCTTGTTCCTTCCCCATGCCTCGCAGCGCTGCGGATTCAGAAGCATTAAGAGGTTCCAGCTCACCCTAACAAATTCCAGAAAGTCTGACTGCTTATTACGAAGCCAACGCAGGGAAGGATTTGAGAAAAGCACGATGTAATGAGAGAGCCGGGGAGATGCAGTGCACGGCCGCATCCTGGAAACGTGCAAAGGTGAACGGGAAGGGGAGGCGGGGAGCGTTTGGAAGCCCATTAAATGAGGGCTTATCATCCCATTTATGTAAATCACTTCAAATGCCTTCATTTATTAAAAGTATTGAGCCGCATTACTGTTTGCCTTCGGTCTCCTAATTTGGTTGCTAATGTCTAAGACAACTGTTGAAATTAATTTGAAATTAATGTTCCTATATAATTACTTAATGAATCTCACATTCACTGCCCTTAGCTCTCAGTTGACAAAGGATCTCACCCACTGCTTGTAAGAGGTTGGAATACTGACTGTGATTTTAAAACGGTTGCTAAATTATAGTTTGCAAATACTTTACATTTATATCACACGCTTCATCTTGAAGGATCTCGGCGTGTTTGAAATGTTACATAACATTCATTCTTTAGTAAAATTCCGTCACAAAAACTTTCTGGGCATCAATCTTCTTACTTCCCTGCATGCCTTGGAATTAAATCAAATTTAGCTGTATTATTATGCAAACACAAAATCATACCTGCATTAAAAGATTATTACTAGGGCTGTAAAGTCAGACACTTAGAAGATAGGAAATGCTGGAACTGTAACTCCGTGCAATATAAATGCCTTTTTCCATGCACATGTATTCTCATAGCTTTTAATTTTACGATCATAGATTTTCCTATACTCACCCCCTCTCCCAGGGGACTTATTAGTCCTTGTTAGTGCTCAAGAAAAAAAAAAACAGGCTGAGAAAAAACAAGGTTCAAGAAAAAGCTAGCAGGGGAAGGCAGCGACTTGTGGAGTCCTCGCCTCATTCCTTACAAAAGCTGCAAAGGTTGAAATGCGTGTTCCTCCTTTTCTGGGTGGCTGACTTGATACCCCATAAATCCTGATCGGCAGAAATGCTGAATACGCACAGCAGTAACTGAAGCTAAAGAAACATTTGAACGTGCAGAGCATTTTACATACTACTGAACCCCGTGAAACACGAGTTCCTGGGGTCTCACACCAAGCACTTAAAATTAGCCTACGCTTCAAAGAGGGCAAAACACTTCTCTGTCTCCCAAGGATGGTGGAAAATGTATTAGCGCATTTGCAAAGCACGCAGACTGCTGTGATACGGAGACCCAAACTTACTCGTTCTGTATGGCATGGCATGGACCCAGCGCAATAAGCGGGTAACGGGACACGCTGTCACCCAGGCGCAGAAAGCATCTAGGGAAGCTGTTCCTGCTGTCGTGCAGGCAAGGGGAGGGAAGCAGGGACACAACGGGAAATCAACAAGGGCTTTTCTGAGGCAAAAGAGCTGAATTAAAGACTTTCTGGACAGCCTTAATTCTGCCTGCTCACTGTTTGGTCTGCTTATCTCTGACTTTGCATTTCTTCTTACAGCCGTATAGTTTCTCAGGGGTCACAGTAAAGCGAGGGAGCCAAACTCATTATCAACCATGGACCCTTCAGAGCTTTCCCCCGAGTTGGCTGCTTTGCCTTGGGACACCCTCATCATCTAGGCCACAGCAAGTCAACCTTCCCCATGCTGCAAAACGGCGCCCCAGCCTTCACGTAGTGGAGAGCTCTAGATGAATGCCACGTACCCCAGCATGGCTTAGACTAATGGCGCTCCACCAGTCACACTGCGTCCAAGAATCTCACAGCTCAGCTGAGGGACGGGCTGGTGAGGAGGTTCAGTCCCCAAACACAGGGCAACGTCAACCTCTTTGCAACCTGAATCTCCTTCCCACAACATGGAATGGAGACTACCCAGCAGCCCAGACCCAGATGGTTATCCAGTCCCCGTCCCCACCACACACACGTTGTCCTGCTTTCTTAACCAAAAAGCCCAACATCTCCTGTGCTCAGATCTTTGCCAAACCTCCCTCTCTCCACCACATTCCAACACTTGACGGGTTGCAGATCCTCCTTCCCAAATCCCTGTCTTCTCTCCCTCACACCCCCAAAGCATTCCCATCTCCCACACTTCACGCATTCCTCAGCTAACAGGGACCACTGGAACACCTCCAAGACAGACCTCCAAAGAAAACTTGTCCTAGCACGTCCAACCTAAAAAACTCAAGCATCCAAGCATGTGGGAAGATTATTTCCTTTTAAAGTTGTGTAACAGGTAAATTAGGGTGAATTGCTATGGTGATATCCCAGACAGCCATCTCAGCTTCCCTCTAAAACACCAAAGCTGTCAAAGGTGAAAAAAAAACAGGCAAAAAAAAAAGTCTAGCTTCAGTCTCAAAAACAGCTGGGTTTGAAAATTTTAGAAAGAAATAAAGCAGCCAATCTGAAGTGGAAAGGTTCCTAAGTCATTTTTATACTAGAAAGCTTAAAATAAGAGGAACCATATGACCACACAATAAACTTGAGGGCAAAAAAGATTAAGAATAGAGTGATAATTACACAGCCCATCAGCCTCCATGAAGTGCTTGATTTTGCAATAAGTTACACTCATACCGCTTCACACATGACTTCCTGTTTACTCCTTTGCACCAAATTCTCTTATGCAGACAGCATTATACAGACCGTATCATCAAACTGACCTTCAAAACAGCTTNTTCACTTGAGAAAGCCTTCTTTTTTTTTTTTTTTTTTTTTCTTCTCCAGCTGGGGGTTTCAGGTCACATGCTAACAGTTAACAGTTGTAATTGCAAGAGTGCAGGGACATCAGACCACCTCAGCCTAGGCTTCCCTTCCAGTCCTGCTTTTGTGAAGAAAGCAGAAAAAGATAACTAAAGCGAGACAACTGTGGCTCAGCAAAAACTAAGATTTCTCAAGGCAAAGATGCTTTTCTGCTTCCATGGCTTCTTCCTGCTGCTAGCAGTTGATGTGACAGGGCTGCTTTAGCCAGGTTTCCAGCATCCTGTAATGGAAAGCAGCTGTCCCTAGCCAAAGATTGCTCCAGACATCTCCGTAATTCTCCCATCATCATCTTTTGGCCGGTCTCATTACTCAACTTCCCAATATTGATGTATCAATAACACCAGCATCCCCAGAACTGTACTGAACATATTTTTTTCTTAAACTCCCAACATGAACTTGGGGTTTTTTGCATTGCCATTTGCCGCTCCATACGCAGACTTTTCATTCATTCCTTGTCAACATGTGAACTCCAGGACTTTGTATTCTGAAGAATTGGGCCGCCTGAGCCACACATTTCAGTGTGAACAAGTCACTTACTTGGGCACAGGGCACTAAGTGTAAGGGCCTCCCTTTTTTTTTTTTTGTCCCCAAGCAGTACAGAACGGAACAAACTGAATCCATCCAATGCTACCCAAAACATTTAGCTCTGCAGAACCATTCAGATGGCAATGGAAAGTCTCAGGCTTTACAGAGCTATCTTCAGAAAGCAGTAAATGTCATGGCCAATCTTGCCACCATCATAAATATAGCACCAGCTACATAATTTGGGGAGGGGGAAGCTTCTTAGCATTTTGCATTAATAAATGCAATTATAACTAAATAACTGAGTATCTTATGTTAAGAAGTTTAAAGCACATAATACCATTACTGCATGTCCATCAACTAACACCTTTGTTCTGAAAGCTCACTTTAAATAACAATTACGTCTCTGCTTCTCTGCAGTCAACTGTCAAAAAAGTGGGCAGCTAATTCAAATTCCAGGAGTACATAGCTATATTTGCCCCTTTACTAGAATTTTTTTTTTTTTTTTTTTAAATTTGCAATCATGGCCTACACTTCCAGAATTGCTGTATCTCCCTATGTCTTTGCCTACACCAGCTTTAACAGCTCCTTTGGGGAGGATTCATGGAATTGGTAATAGGTTCTGTAATTTCCACCTTCTGTTTTCTAGTTCAGAGAGTAATCGAATCCAGTCACTACTGCTGTATCTATCTGGTAACTATTTGTTGGCCTCCATGAAATGAGTTGGAAGTTTGATTTCTGTTCTCAGCAGGCGTGTTTGTGCGATACAGATGAACTGCTGTAACTGGCAAATTGGAGGCAATTTCAGCAGAGATTCCTAGGCTTAAATGAGCATGAGAACAGAACTTCTCTCACCTCCAGAGAGGTCTCTTCTTTAGCAGGCTGGAGAAATGACAGGGCAAGAATGGAGAGTTTGGATTTCTGCTGTTGTAAGATGCACTTTAAAGTGGGTTTTATCTTTCGAGGCTATCAAACTGGCACCTACATGAAATTACTAACAAAAATAAAACAAGTCATTATGAAAGAAAAATCTTGAGGCAAAATAAGCTTTATCGCTCCCCAAAACTCCTTTCTACTTCTGCTGCATTTTAATTGGAATACATGAGTATTTTATCTCTTTTTGACATCTCCACATCCCCTATGAGAGAAATGTTCACTATTTTTCATTCTGCAATGCTTATCGTGTTCCCTATGATGGGAGCTGGTGCAATGCCATCAGCCACTGAAAGATCATTAGTACCATTCTAGGTAAGTCCATGAATTCAGTCGCACAAGGCATTTCAGAACCGAAATACAAGTTACCAGGTTAGTAGAGGCTGAACATATGGCTAAGATTAAAAACTTTATTTTTTTATACAAAACAATAATAAATCCAAGCAGATAATGAACTAAGTGTGTCTTCTCATTTTCCACCTCTTCTTCTTTCCTCAATATAGTCTATCCACAGTTCAATGTTAAACCACTCCATATTCAGCAAAAACTATGAGGTTTCCATCTTGTATCCATGTTTTTCTAATTCAGCTCTGTATAGAAAAAAGATAGGTATATTAAAACACACAAATAAAATACTGTCAGACATTTAATTTTTTAAAAATATACTGCACATTAAACAATAATTTTAGAATATGCACATGTCATGCTGCTTTTTGGTTCATACTAATAACCTTAACCTCACTTACTCTACAGTTCTTCAACTTCAGCTTAGTATCTTAGATCATTAGAAGTGATTTCTAAGTGAAAAATTCAAACACTTGTTTTAATCATAGTTATTGTACTCTGACCCACCATGGCTGGAGTACAACCATATGGTGCAAAGCAGCACCTGTGAGCCTGCAACAACTCCAGACACATTAGAAAAAACAAAGTATTGTCTTATACCAGTTATTCTCAAGATTTCCTTAAACCAAATGAGCTCATTAAGACGAGCTATTTAAATGCACGTGCTTCCAAAATAATTTTAGCTTTTTCTTTGTTTGTTTTAAATCAAAATACCTATTTTTAAATCATGGTGCAACGCACCTTCCAGTGAACAATTCTGAAGGAAAAGGATTGCTTTGTTAGGATTGTTAGTTGTGGCCAGGACTGTAAGTCAGCAACCGCAAACGTTATCGCCCCTGCCCTGTCCCCACTTTGCTTCTCACCTGCCTCCAAACACACCAGACAGAACTGAATCCTGTTTTACCTCCTAGTCTTAGCATATGCGTATCTAGATACAGTAGTCCAAATCTCTAAAAACATTTCAGGGTAGTTTACATATGTAGTAAGGGAATTCTACAAGTGGAAGACTGCAGCATTTTCTTTCTAAAGATGAAACAAATACATGCTGCAACCAAGCAACACTGCAAACTATCATTTTAACACTAGTATAGAGTCACCAATACTACAGGCTACAATTAAGGCACAGTTACTGAAGGTCTGTCGAGACCAACTGTGTTTATCAAGAACTACACTATGCCTTGAAAGTCTGTTTCACTGTGTATCAACTTGTTTTCCAATATTACAGTTTAACTGCCTTTCAAACTTATTAGAAGACTATTTTTGTGTCTTCTACAGAAAGGATAGCTTTGACTGGAGTACAATGAGTGAGATCAACCCAGGAACTGTTTAATCAGGCTGTATTACACAACAGCCTGCTCCTCGTGCAACATACTGGGAGACTAATTATAAAATGTGAGTTTGTATTGACGCTGGAAACAATTTAAATTATGAAGTAAAGGATTAACTGAAACTACGAGTGACAAAGAGGATTAAACAACTGGAATACAGGTATCCAAATTGCTATCACTTTTTTTAAAGCATGTGATGAACAATTACTTTGCTATTGTTGCTCATAAACAGCATGCTCATCACACAGAAGAAGGGAACCTTAACATTAATATAGGTAACTGATCTCTGGAAAACTTGTCCATTTGGATAAAGAACAGCAATGCTATTTGAAGGTATAGAAAAAAAAATTTTAATAACACATTTTGCCTACCACAACACAGAAGAAATAATCTTGGATCCTTTGCCTTTAATCTTTGCAGTACAATTCAGAATTTTCACATACACATAGAAAAGTCCTTAGAAAAGGACTTAAATTGAAAAAGCGTCAACTGTATCACAATTTGCAGAGATCTTTGTATTAACTTGTGTAACACCACAAAAGCCTGAACACGTCAAAGACATTAGGCACATTTCAGGGATGGCACTACAATTATTAAAAGATGAAATGCTGATCAGTACTCCAAATTGTGCTGTAATCCCCTCCATCTGGTTCTGAAAAGCTTTAGATAGAAAAGCACAAAGCAGAGCTTTCATTTATTTCAGTTTCAGATCTCTATTTTTCAAAGTAAGCAGATTTCAAATTTCCAGATATTGACCAAACAATGCCATTTTAAATAGTTTACCCATCTTCTACAACAGTAAGTTAAAAATAAGATTACCTTAACTGGTTGGAGAAATCATCTTCGACATTGTCATCATCCCAATTGTCTTCCCAGACATGTGCATCTTCATCTTCATCTAAACCAGTCCAATCTAAAGACAGGAAAAGAGGTCTAAATGTTTTCTGATGCATCGCTTTGGTACCTTGCCTTATTGACAGATTAGCTCAGCCTCTGGGGTAAGGTAGACTTCAGCTGGCAAGAAATTTCTTGCTTTAACAGCAAAGTCTGCATCATATTTAAGTGTTTAAGAGATCAAAAAGCACAGAAAGATCTAAAAAAAACCCCCACAATTTCTTGTATTATAATAAAAATAAAACTTGGTAAAAAAAAAATCATTACACGCTTCACATCATGGCTTGCAGGATTACACATTCATAAGGGACATTTTGCATACAAATGGACAAGCTGTAGCACCATTGTGAAAAGAAAGCAATATTGAGTATATGATTCCTAACAGCTCGACAAAAAACGTACGATTCCAGGTTTGTATTTAAGTACTTTTTTCCTGATTAAAAAAGCAAATACATATCAAATGCTTTTGCCAAAACACACACACATAGATGCTCAGTTCACTCAGATCAGATGCTGACAGTCTGTGGATAAAGGCCAAAAACGTATCTGTGATGTAGAAGCAAAGGCAAATTGAAAGAGGCATCTGCAAACAGCAGTTGCTACCCGTAACCACCTACTTCTGGGCTCCCAAAAGAGCAGAAGCTGTTTCCTCACCGAGGCAGGACACTAAATGCCCATTTGCTAACTTTTCTTTTTCTTATAATCTGGCACATCACCCTTGACAAATTACTGATCATCCACTTAATGCTTCATTATAAAAAAAATTATGATCAAACTAGTTAGTTTAGCAAAATAACAAAAATGAAAAATCAGGAAGGCTCAGAATTGCTGTATAAATACAAGTCAGTTCACTGAGGAACACAGTTTCTCAGTTTTCTTTTACTGACAGACACCAAGTTTTTTCTAACATTACCAGGATAAGAAGCACCCCAATTTTTTATACTTGCGACCTTGTATTTCTCAAAGTCTCTTAGTATATTGAAAGAGGTAACACTGTTCTTCCCCTTACAATTCAGTAAATCATCTGCTGCCCATCCAGACTAAGACCCAAAGTAACATTAAACATTGATGGACGTATTGGGGGGGGGGGGCGGCAGGGAAGCTACTAGGGTAAAAGATTAAAAACTAATTCACTGTCAATAACACTGTCATTTGTAAGAATGAGGGTTGGTCCTTGGATTTTCTCCTCCTTTTTCTAACAGTAACAGGCAACAAAATTAATATTTGAGATTCACCAGGACAAGAAAATACACTTGTAACTGATTAAAGACACACACACATAGAAGGCATTACAATTAAACTTCTCTACTCAAATAAATTATATAATGAGAATAAATGAAGGAGCACAGAAATCCTACTGGTCCTAAGAACAGCAAAAGAAGGAACTGGGAAGAAAAAGTGAAGAAAAATTGCAGTATAAAAAAATGCATTGTTTTAATTTAGTTGTACTGATAGTTGCTCAAAGGGAAGTATTTTTATTTCAGAACTATCTGCGATAAGCACTGCCTATTTATACACAATGGATTTTTTTTCATCAAAATAAAAAAGCCTTACCACTTACTTATCTGGATTTCAAAGATACAAAAAACAAAGCTCAAAACAGTTTAAACTGAACACAAAGTCAAACTTTTCTATCTACTAACATACAAGTAGCTCAGACAGATCGTCAAATTTGAAAAAAAAAAAAAAAAGAAAAATCCTAGTAACTAGTATGCAGCACAACAAACAGCAGCTTCAATCATAAAAGGTCAGCTGGGGAGACTGTGAAAACATGCTCCAAATCACACTGAGCGAAGAAGAGTCAAAAAGGCCCACGTCATCTTCCACACTGGGGTGGTGGTAAGCGAACGTAAAGCCTAAATTACATTCTCATCGCCATTGCTACAAGACTCTACAGTACCTATAGTGTTGACATTATACCCCAGAATTGCATAACAAAGTTATTACTCCCAGCTACATTAGATGCTGGTGACTAAATAAAAGTAAAAAATGATAGAGCATTATCTGGCACTGGAAATATTAAGAGCATTTGAGAGCCTGCTACCATTAAATATCACTAATATACACCAAAATTACAAAATCAATTTTGATAAACTTGTCATGGCTGGACTCCTTACCAAAATATATTTTAATATACTGATCACTGATTGCCATATTTTGCACTTGGGAAAGGAAAACAAAAAACAGGTTTTAGAGCAGAGGATAAAAACCCTAAAATCGTACCATTTTACACATTACATTTTACTTTCTGAAAAGCACTGTACAAGAAGTTCTTAAGTGACCAATTCACATACACTTGAATCTATCATGCTGTACTTGAAATAAAGTGTCCTATAAAAACAGGACACATCTGCTTTTGATACATAAACTTGATTTGATAAATTGTTTGAAGAAAAGTTTTATGTCGGAATAAAAGAAATTCTCAAAAAGCCAGTGCTTTTATCCCTTAACATAAGTTTGCATTATCTAATTTCCTTTGGATAAAAACTGGGTAATAGAACACGTAGTTTTTCTGCAGGATAGGAAGTGGTGTTTTAATTTGAAAGAACAACAATTCGGCATGGCTTTAAGCACATATTTGTCATGATTCTTTCCCAAGTACTGAAGATAACATTCAAAGTGGTCTGAACATTCTTTGTAACCTCTCAACGTTATTATCTCACTTGAGGATTTAAACGGGCCTCTTTAGAGGTTCTTATTTTTTGCAAGACAGATTAGCAAGAGGCCTGATTGTGGTCACTCTTTAATAAATCTCTGTTCTACCCAGAAAATTTGCGCAGTACTTGGTTTTAGTAGTACAGCTAGATTCAAGTAGAATTAATTTCACCTTCTGTAGCTGCAATTCAGTGCTCTGACCAACCCAAGGTTCAGAAGCATGCTTCAAAGACCTCCCTCAACCCTACTGCCAATACTTAATTTACATTAAATAAGATAAACATTTTTTGCCCGTTTAGGAAACAGGCCTGTTACAGAAAAGATGGGCTGGTCTTCTCAGTTTAGTTTAGCTATCATCTCAACTATGTGAATAACTTTTTCCACCAGTAAGTGCAAAAATAATATGTGTACTAGTACTGAAGGATTCAGAACACCTAAGGCTTGTAAGGCCACAGAGAAAAAAATCGTGTATAATGAAGACATTACAGAAAAAAAAATCCTGACACTTCATCCATCATGTTTTATATCATTTCTCATTAACCACAGCTTGAGACAATTCCCAGAGTTAAGGGCAGAGAGAAAACCATCATGCCCTAACGGGGATCTTGTCAAGATTGTATCTGTAAAAGGACACCGAGCTGTTTTATTGAAGTCCAGATTTAAGCTCCTCATTCAATATATTTGTACCTACGAAAAGCAAACCAACACATAAATATTTGTGCTTCGAAAGCTAGAGAGATTCAGAATAACTGCAGAGCGCGTTATTTCCTTTTCACGCTTTTTTTTTTTTCCGCCTTGCCCCCCCGTTCCCAGCCCTCAGCCCGGTTCTCGCCCCCAGGGCGGCGGCGCAGCCCGCTTCCCCCGCGCTGGTTCCCCGCTCCCCCGCACGATGACACAGCACTCGGACCGCGACCTGCCCAGCACCGGCACACGGCCACAGCCGGGCACAGGCCGCGGGTCCCTGCTCGGCCCCGGCTCTGGCGGAGCTGTAGCCCCGCACCCCTCACCGGAATGGCGGGGAAGGGGGGACAGGAACCCGCGGGGCAACAGGAAGCTGCCCCGTAAGGACACAGCCGAAGCGGTGCCTGCGGGGAGGCACCGCACCGCCCCGGAGACCCCCAGAGCCGCTCCGCGGGCAGGGACCCCCTGACACACCGCGCCCCGGCCCCG